>SJYW01011693.1:0-33875 GCA_006410735.1 Raphicerus campestris
CAGGAAGCAACAGTTAGAACTGGACATGGACCAACAGACTGGTTCCAAATAGGAAAAGGAGTACGTCAAGGCTGTATATAGTCACAGTGCTTATTTAACTTAGATGCAGAGTACATTATGAGAAACACTAGGCTGGAGGAAGCACAAGCTGGAATCAGGATTGCCAGGAGAAATATCAATAACTTCAGATATGCAGATGACACCATTCTTATGGCAGACGGTGAANTATATAGTCACAGTGCTTATTTAACTTAGATGCAGAGTACATTATGAGAAACACTAGGCTGGAGGAAGCACAAGCTGGAATCAGGATTGCCAGGAGAAATATCAATAACTTCAGATATGCAGATGACACCATTCTTATGGCAGACGGTGAAGAGCCTCTTGATGAAAGTGAAAGAGGAGAGTGAAAAAGTTGGCTTAAAGCTCAACATTCAGAAAACTAAGATCGTGGCATCCAGTCCCATCACTTCATGGCAAAGAGATGGGGAAACAGTGGAAACAGTGTCAGAGTTTATTTTGGGGGGCTCCAAAATCACTGCAGATGATGACTGCAGTCACCATGAAATTAAAAGACACTTGCTCCTTGGAAGCAAAGTTATGACCAATCTAGATAGCATATGAAAAAGCAGAGACATTATTTTGCAACAAAGGTCCATCTAGTTAAGGCTATAGTCTTTCCAGTAGTCATGTATGGATGTGACAGTTGNTGCTCCTTGGAAGCAAAGTTATGACCAATCTAGATAGCATATGAAAAAGCAGAGACATTATTTTGCAACAAAGGTCCATCTAGTTAAGGCTATAGTCTTTCCAGTAGTCATGTATGGATGTGAGAGTTGGACTGTGAAGAAAGCTGAGCACTGAAGAATTGATGTTTTTGAACTGTGGTGTTGGAGAAGACTCCTGCAAGTCCCTTGGACTGCAAGGAGATCCAACCAGTACATCCTAAAGGAAGTCAGTTCTGAGTGTCCATTAGAAGGACTGATGTTGAAGCTGAAACTCCAATACTTTGGCCACCTGGTGCAAAGAGCAGACTCATTCGAAAAGACGTTGTTGCTGGGAAAGATTAAGGGCAGGAGGAGAAGGGGATGACAGAAGATAAGATGGTTTGATGGCATCACGGACTCAATGAACATGAGTTTGGGTCAATTACGGGAGCTGGTGATGGACAGAGAGGCCTGGTGTGCCACGGTACATGGGGTCGCAGAGAGTCAGACATAACTGAGCGACTGTACTGAACTGAACTGAACTGAAGCCCACATTCCCTGTGCATCACCCTTGTACCTGCTGAATGGTAACCATTGCTGCAAAATCCCATGTACAAAGAAAAAATGCCAGGAGAGGGGAACTTGACGGAGTTCGTGACTAACACTGTTTAATAAGTTGCCTCCATAGTTTTGTTTTCAAGGAGACAAAATTCTTGTGGGTTTTAAGCTAAAGTTTAAGGCAGATAGTTTTGGCTGGCCTAGGGTTCAATCTTTTAAAAATTACCCCACCAAGTACTCTGCCTTCTAAGAGCTGCTCTTAGTAGAAAATATTTTCTGTCTGGAGAGTAACTAACACATATGCCTTTGTGTAGCGCGCCGCCTAGTGACGATAAATCAGCACTGCTGCTACTGCTGCTAAGTCGCTTCAGTCGTGTCCGACTCTGTGCGAACCCAGAGACGGCAGCCCACCAGGCTCCCCCATCCCTGGGATTCTCCAGACAAGAACACTGGAGTGGGTTGCCATTTCCTTCTCCAATGCATGAAAGTAAAAAGTGAACGTGAAGTCGCTCAGTCGTGTCCGACTCCTAGCGACCCCATGGACTGCAGCCTACCAGGCTCCTCCGTCCATGGGATTTTCCAGGCAAGAGTACTGGAGTGGGGTGCCATTGCCTTCTCCAAATCAGCACTAACAGGAGATAAATGGCCCACCTTGGGTATAGTGATGCTGAGAAAGCTTGAGGGCAGGAGAAGAGGGTGACAGAGGACAAGATGGTTGGATGGCATCACTGACTCAATAGACATGAGTCTGAGCAAACTCCAGGAGACAGTGAAGGACAGGGAAGCCTGGAGTGCTATATATAGTTCATGGGGTCACAAAGAGCTGGACACGACTTAGCGACTCAAGAACAACAAAGGCACCATGAGTATTGAACAGGAGTGTGGGGAAAACAGAGAGCAGGAGAAACCCATCCTCTCTCTCAGTTTTCAGTAGTCACCTGAGAGATTCTGCTAGAGTTCAAATTAATCACATTAAAATACGAGAGGAGAACAAAACTCAAATATTGTCATGGAATGAATCACAGTCCATTTGTTTTTAAAAATTTTCCTTTACAATATTTCTTTTAAAAATATAAAGCACTTCAAGAGCACAGTTATTGACGTGCCCCTTATAGGGTCGATGTTCTTTTCCCCATCTTCACATGGCATCCATGGGTAACAGCTGGCTCTTGGGGGGCTGATTCTGAGATGAGACTGTCCCCAGTTCTTCTTGCACCTCTGCGCTCCTCTCCCTTGCTAGGGAAGGGAGAAGGGAAGTAACCCGTCACGTACGTGAAGTCACCGACCTGATGGAAGTGGCAGTGACAGCACAAGCCCCGATGCGGGAGTCAGGCAGTGGTAACGGGCCCGCCTGTCAGCCCCAGCAGCAACAGACAGCCTGCACGGGGGCTGCCCCTGCAAGCCAGACACACCGCACCCACTGGGACGGTCCTTTCCCACCCCAGCCAGATAGCACAGGAGGAAGAAGAAACAACAAGTCTGCAAGTGTTCTACACAGAACTTCTGGACGTCTCTGCATCACCAGCAAGTGTGATGATGCGACCCTGTGGTGAAGGCGGCCCTACAACCACACCAACCAGAAAAGCCCACCGCGCAGCAGCTCTGCCCAGGGATCTGCTCCCCTCAGTTCAATGGTGGAGAAATGAAGCCCAGTATCCCAGCTTCTGGTTCTGCCAGGGACTTTCGCAAGCTGACTTTTATTCTTCTATGTGTGCATAACTTCAACAATGCTATGGTCTCAGCATTTAAAACCAAACATGAAGACAACAGATGCTACACTGTGCATCACTGACCGAAAATATCCAAGACAGACACAGCAGGGCCCATCCTGGCCGCAGTGTCCTCTTTCCCTGTAATGAGGAGTTGCCAGACTCTTACCTGCCAATCAAGGAAGTGACTGACAGAACTGCCTGCAAATTCTCGTTTAAACTATGAATATCCTCAATTAATGTCCTTCTTTGGCTTTCCCTTTCATAACCCCCTTGCTATTTGTTGAAGTGAGGAAGAGAAAAGCAGGGATAAAAGGGAAACAAATGTTCACTAGGTTCAAGTACCCCATACCATCAAGATGGGAGTCTCGGTGATATCTCTGAACAATTAATTCCAGGAATGGCTACTTAACAGGGGCTTTCCAGGTGGCACTCTGGCAAAGAATTAGCCTGCCAATGCAGGAGACACAAGAGACACAGGTTTGATTCCTGGGTTGGGAAGATCCCCTGGAGGAGGCATGGTTACCCACTCCAGTATTCTTGCCTGGAGAATCTCATGAACAGAGGAGTTGGGCGGGGAGGGGGGCAGGGCTACAGTCCACAACGTCATAAATGGCTACTAAAAGAAAAAGTTGAAAAATGAATCCATAATATTCTACTCTCCTGAGAAATACATATCAAGAATCAGCTCAGACTTCCACAGTAGCTTTGTACCACATCCCAGCTGGTTCATTTTTGCTCTGCTACACACTCTAAGCTACTGTTGTTCCACGTTTTAATTATGTATATTTTTAAACCCCCAAATACATTATTATCGTTGTTTCTACAGTCAATATTCATCTGGATTTTCTACTTACAATGCATTCTTTCTTGCATTTCCATGTTAAGACAGAAGAAAATATTCGATGTATAGACTCTTACGCCCCATATAAAATATTTTCGAGACAGCATAAGGAAAGATAATTGGAAATGAACATCAGGAGACGTGGCTGCTGTATATAAATGCTCACTGGCTATGAGCAGCAGGCCAGTCTCACTTAACGAGGAGGCCACGTGGGCATCTTAGAATGGTCCTAGCTTCTGTCGGACCTTGATGAAGGCTAAGCAGACCTCCTGAAGAGATCCTAAGGCTTCTTGTCTTGGCCCTACAGCTTCAAACTCTGCAGGCTGACAAGCAAAGCTGTAATATAATTGGGTGTCCCAGTGGCTGATACTCCCGAGTTCGTCGGGGGTGAGGTCGGATGGAGAATCGTCAATGGCTGTGGGTTTACTCCATCTGCTGGCTGATTTGCTCAGGCTCACTAATAACTGTATCTCTCGGCTAGTTCAGTAATGCCCAACTCTTTGTGACCCTATGGACTGGAGCTCACCCGGTTCTCCTGTCCACGGGACTTTCCAGGCAGGAATACTGACTGGAGTGGGCTGCCATTTCCTCTTGCAGATGCACAGTGCTCTGTTAGTTTCCTTTCAGATGGAGCAAGACTAGAAATGATTAGGACCGGGGCCTCACTGCATTTTGAATAGGGAAAGGGGGTTTCTGAACAGAATGGACCAGAACACAGTGTCCATGAGGCAGAAGATAGAAGATGTGGTTCTGGGCAATAAGTGCATGTGGTAACTGCCTGTGATTTCATCCAGACTGAACCTCAACATTCAGGGAGTTCAGCTATCCATTCATCACAGTCTGTAAAAGGTCCCTCCCTTGGGTGGAAGGGGCAGGCTGGGGCTGGGTGGACTGACTGGGACTTGCCAGAGCTTCCATGCAGAACAACCCAGACTAATTAGTTGTCCCCTTTTTTATGACCTATTTTTCATGGGTCACATCTTTAACTATTTGAAATTAGGGTTCTTGATTAGGAATACTATTCCAATTATTAAATCATCCCTACGGGAAAAAGTGTTTTTCTTTATTAAAATCTGCTTTAACTTGTGGTTCCAGAAATGCTTGAGAAAGGGGGTTGAGCACAGCAAAAATCAGGTAAGTGTTAAAATTTACTTTCCATATGGTTGAGGTTCTTGCTAACACTGTCCTTGTAATCCAAGGGACTGAATCACATTCTCAGTGACAAAACCTTTAAGAAAGTCTTATTAGGAGTGATGCTGAAATATAAGCCAGACCCACCCGAGGCTCCACTCTCATCTATGCAGAATGAGTTTGGAATGAAACTTGATTATAGGATGAAAATTCACCTAATTACAGGGATGTAGCATTTGGTACAGCAGCAGTTTCAAGGCAGCTTCTTGAAATAAATGACTCAAGTAGCAGTAGGTTATAGTATTCACACCCGCCCAGATTGTGCTGAGTGATTTGCAGATATATGTGGATGTCTCACATACCTGTGAGCTCTTGAAGGATGGGCCATCTCTTCCCAACTTAGCATGTACAGGACACGTGGTGAGCACAGAACTGAGCCTAGGACCACCTTAGCTTCTCCTCTCCATGGCTCACCCCTGCCTGAAAGCTCTCCAGGGCCTTACAGTACATTGATTCTCTTTATTTCCTATACCTATGGCCTATGAAATCATCACAAACACAATCATTGTTCCCAAGGGCAGTACAGGTTTAGGTTCCTTTGAGACTCTAGTCACAAATTTTTGTCAGTCGATCAATATATAACCTTGTTTTATGTACATTTCTGTTTAAAAACTCACTATGTAACATATTGTTGATTCATTAACACAACTCACAGCAACAGCAGTGTCACTCATGTCTGAAGTAAGTTTATCTGATACACAGGTTTTCTCCATAAGGCACATACATCACAGCCTCTTCACTTAGGAAGACTAGACGGCACGTTAGCACAAAGTTTGGGGGCCATTTTAAATGGCAAAATCACCAACAGAAAAGCACACCATTTCGGAAAATGTGTCCTTGACTGGACTGCAAAAGGGATACTCATTTAAGACTTGAAACAAGACGGCAGATACCTTGCTGATCTCATGGGACTGCCCAGTAACTCAATTTTTCTGCCACTATGTGCTTGTCTGCAAATGACTGTGAAAGCCCACGATGACTGATTTCAAGGTTACAAATAAATTGTAGGGCATGGGTGAATATTCAGGTCTGGAAGCCATGAAGATTTACCATCTATTTTAACCCCTCTGCATTTAAAATTCTCTATAGTTGGTCTCTTGCTTGTAATGCCAACTCTACTTCTCGGCCCCCAGGACAATGTGAACACTGGTCATGACAAATTTCTTGCAGTTTCCCAAGCACACATTATTCCCTCATCTTTAACTGTTATTTTGAACCATGCATTTTCTCATTATCTTCCTAGGAACAACTTACAACTCTCACATTCCCCCATCATTGCCTCTCACAGTGTCATGGGACACTGGGCAACATTCCAATAATAATATTAATAGTAGCTGTAACATTGTCCAAATTGCTATGTCCAGGTATCGTTCTGTACGATTTATAAGTGTTTACTCATTTAATCCACACAACAAACCTATAGACAGAAACAACTAACATGCCCTATTTTAAAGATAAGAAAATTGAGACATGACAATGTCAAAGTACCTTGCCGGAATCACTCAGCCTGTGAGTGGCAGAGTCAAAGACAGCCCTGGACAAGCGTAATCCCAATGTCACACTCTCCTAGTAGCTGTTGATTTCCAGCAGCGTTTAGACTAAGACGCTGTCTTCTGTGGTATGGGAACAGAGATGGAGATGGAGATGGAGGAAGAGATATATAAATATGCATCTCATTTCATATCCTGCCATCTGTATTTGAGAAAAAATATATTAAAATGACACCAAGCACTGCATATATAATTATGGATAATTATACTTGTGCATAAGTATCTTCTATCATCCAAGAAGGTAAAAAAAAAATCCTTTAAAAATTTGAATGTAAGTCTGTATTCATCATTTGTTTTTTCACTTTCTTATATTTTCTGATGCTTTGGAATCTTGGGTCCTTGCTGACATTGGAGGGACTCCTCTTTGTAGAGTGACCTACTTTCTAGAGATAAGAAGGCTGCCTTCATCCCCCAACAACCTCCTTTCTCAGGTGTCTACACGCGGGGCCACCATCCACCTGCCCTAATGAACACAGAGCCAAGTACCAGACAAGGCAGGGTAGCATGCAGGCTCCAGAACTCAGGGAGATTATTCAAACCAGCCAGTTCTGAGTCTGCTTACCCGCTGTGCCTTGGCTTTCCCGTGGAAACCACAACAAAGGCTATTGCCTGTTTCCCCCTTGCTCCCTCGGTCTCCTGACCAACCCTAGTGCCACCTTATGCTCCTGTGAGGTCACATGCTCCCTCCTCTTGGGATCGATGAATAACAACCTGCCTGTTCAACAACAACCGTCTCCCGGGGCAGGGCTGGCCTTATTGTACCTGAATACAATAAAACCTACATTTTAAAAGAGTCTTAATTCTGAAACAGTATTTTTCCCACTGCCTTGTTTCACCATCACAAGTTAGCCATTTTTTTTTCTGCTAAGACCATCTGAAAATGTTAAGGTAAATGCTTATCAAAACACTTCAGATTAAAAGCACATTATGCTGTTCAGAAAGAGTTTCTTTTTTAAAATGAGCTTATTTTATCCCCAGTCAAGCTCAAGAAGAAGAAGAAGACAACTAAGGAAAAAACCCACTCTTTTCCATTTTCTGACATCTGCCTTAGTCCAAGAGGGCTCAAGAAAAAAGACCTACAGATACTCCTTTTAGACTGGACAAAGGTAAAGTCCACAAATAGAGAAGCTATCAATTTGACATCAAGACAGTCATGTTCTAAAGGGTCTGTGGCCAGGAACTCAAACTCCTCTCAGGGTATGCAAAGCATTCTGCACAGTTCCTGGTCATTATAATCAATAGGGCATGGTCTGTATAAAGGTATTTCCTGTGTTTTCAAAATAAAATCATTCTAAAAATGTGAATCTGCCTTCTGTCAGGTTGAGAAGCACATATGCCCCTCCCTAGAAGTTCCAATAAGATTAGTATTAACCCAGACATCCTTGACTCCCTCTTCTTACCGGGGAATCTATAAGCATGTCCATTTTGCAACTCAGAAACCATTAACTAAAAGATCTTGGAAGAATAAGCAGCTTTGTGTTAAGAGCAAGTGCTTTTCTGTGTTATGACTAACCATACAAGCCATTTAGCCACTTTAGATTGGGACTTTAGAATAATTTCACCAGAAAAATCTGCTCTGTTGGGATGCTGCACTGAGAAGAAATGTGAGCCCATCTGCCTTCTCAAAAGTGTCGTGCTTTATTATCCGGTAACAAACTGTTCTTCTTGCCTTGCTGGAGCAGTGGCCCCTCCACTTCGGAAAACTTAAAAAGCTGCCTATGATTTCCTTGATATGTGCTCTCCGAAAAGAAAGGGAGGGGGTGCCATTTGCTGGGTGCCTCTGCCACGCGAGGTGCAAGGCCAGTTGCTCAAAGATGGTATTGCAGGGCCTTCCAGCAGCTGCGAAACAGAAGAGCAGATCCTGAGGAAACTGACACCCAAACAGGGTAAATAACTGCCCCGTGCTTGCATGCTAAGTCGCTTCAGTCGTGTCCAGCTCTTTGCGACCCTATGGACTGAAGCCCATCAGTCCCCTCTATCCATGGTATTTTCCCAGCAAGAATACTGGAGTGGGTTGCCATGCTCTTCTCCAGGGAATGTTCCCAACCCAGGGATCGAAACCGCACCTCCCGTGTATCCTGCTTTACAGGCAGATCCTTTACCACTGAGCCACCAGGGAAGCCCAAATAACTGCCCCACTGGCCGGTTATTAATAAATGGCTCATTAGTAGTAAGTGGATTTTTAAGTGGGAAGCATAGAATGAAAATCTAGACTCACTCAACTCCAAAAATTTGTCACTTAACATTTCCTAGGTAATGCCTACTCAGGAGATGAAAAAAGAAGAATAACAATCTTATATGACTTGAACTTTTCTTCAAAGAGATCCAAAAGGTTACCCAAATCTCAGACTGTGGAGGAGGTCGGTAAGGAGTTTACAGACAAGATTACTTCTCCTTTGGAAGCACAGAGAATCCTTTATCAGGACAGTTTCCAGCATCCAGAGCTTTCCAGGCCAGACACTTGAGGTCCTCAACCAGCTTTCTGCGCTTTGCACAATGGCCTCTAGGTGGCACCACCAGCCTGTCTTTCCATTAGCGAGGCCTGTCTATTTCTGCTGACGGTCAAAAGAGAAAATTTCTGCTTGTGAAAGTGGTTGCATCATTTCTAGCATTAGAAATCATGACTAACTAGTCTCTTCAGTTTCTCCATTACCTGATGCAAGATTGTGGCCTGGAAGAAGTTTCAGAGGAAGGACTAAAATTGAAAGCTCAAAGAAAGTACCAGGGAAAAATGAAGGCAATCAACACTCCGGTTTGGTTATTCTCTGTTCAAGATTTTTGCTTTTTTTTAAATGACTTTTCAAATCCTTGGAGTGGAGGCCACATANTGGCTCCTCTGTCCATGGAATTTTCCAGGCAAGAATACTGGAGTGGGTTGCCATTTCCTACTCCAGGAGATCTTCCTGACCCAAGGATTGAACCCCTGTCTCCTGTGTCTCCTGCGTTGCAAAAGGAGTTTTTACCCACTGAGCTGTCAGAGAAGCCCTCTCTGATTCTAGATTCACCAAAATTTTAAATCCATTTCCCTGAGTTCTGAGATGATAATAGTATTATCATCATCAAAAGCCTCCTGGTTTCTAAGAAGCTCAAGAAAAGACTTTTAAGGATGTTCTTTCCCTCATATGCTTTGACTATTGTCTAATGAATACTCACCTGGTCCTGTGGGTCCATCTTGGTCATCATCCTATCTTCCAAAAGGTTAAAGGTCAGCACCTGCAGCACGTACAGCTGGTGTGCCATTTCATTGTTGATGGCCCGCTGAGCTCGGATGACATGCTAGGGAGATGGTTCATGATTTTTAAACAAAGAAAGAAAGTAACAGCAAATAACCTAATTTACCCACCCCACCCCCATCATGATGCCAAGTAGAACCTCAGAAGACCTCATTTGGAAGCACGGGGCATGGAGGTGGGTAGAACCACTTTCAGGAGAAAGATGAGTGCCCAGGGGACCCTGGAGTTTTCCTTTCCATTTCAGGACCCAATAAGGTTCCTGATCTTTAGGCCAGAACTGGGGAAAGACCTCCTGTGTTCACGGAAGAGTGGAAGTGCAGCAGGAAAAGGAAATTTGGTGACTATTACAGCCATATAAGAGAAGGTATGCCTAAAATGAGAGCATCTTGAGGAGAGCTATGGATTTCTACAACAGAAGCAGGCCTTGCCTGCTTGCCTTACCAGACAAACAAATGGTATGCATGTACTGGAAGCAGTTCTGCCATCCTCTCACCCTACAGCTGTCTCTGAGAAGTGATCCCACATCTAAACTGGGGAAGCTTTAGAAGCATCACACAAAGGCAAAGTAACTATCAGATCTGTCATTAATTCACTGTGGGCACTATATAGTCACCACTACCCCCACAATGCAATGACTGAAATTTTTTTTTTTTTAAGAAAATGACCCTTCCCCTTAGAAACAGAACCAAAATGGAATAAATATAAAAGGAGTGGCAGGAGACTATAATATGTGGGCCTTTGTCCCCTCAAGGGCTGGGTTTGAAATGGAATTCAAGACTTGGACCTAATATGCATCTGCTTTGGCAGAAACCACAGTTGTGCCTTAAACATGCCAGTCAACCAGAGATTTTCCTGGTGGTTCAGTGGCTAAGACTCTGTGCTCCCAGTGCAGGAGGCCCAGGTTTGATCCCTAGTCATGGAATTAGATCCTGCATGCTTCAATTAAGACCTAGTACAGGCAAATAAATAAATAAATNGATTTTCCTGGTGGTTCAGTGGCTAAGACTCTGTGCTCCCAGTGCAGGAGGCCCAGGTTTGATCCCTAGTCATGGAATTAGATCCTGCATGCTTCAATTAAGACCTAGTACAGGCAAATAAATAAATAAATACTTTGTAAAATGCCAACCAACCAGTCAAAGTGGTGAAACATCCACTCGAATGAGTTATTTTGAATTGCTAGGCCCAATCATGTCTTGCTGTCTCAAGGAATTTTCTCTGGGTACTCTGAACCTGGAGTGCACCTGGACTCCACAGCCTAGCTCTGAGCACCATGATTGAAATAGCCAATTAAAGGAGAGGTGGGGTGAAGAACAAGACATAGAAGGAAGTCGCTGAACCAAAATCAGGTGGGTTGGAGGGTGGGAAGCGAAGCAATGGGATGGAGAAAAATCAAACCTCATATCTTCCAATCTTCCCAACAGAATGTTAATTCTTGGCATATGTTTAATGTCCAAAGTGTATGGACACTAAAGCATATGGCTATTTATTTTATTAGCAACTCAACAGTATCTACACTCCAAGTTCTTGTCAGAGAATACCAACCAATCTTAAACTTCCAATCATCAAGGTCTCATTTAAAAAGTCATGCTGAAGTAAACTGATCTTTGAGACATGGTAGCTACAGTCATTTCACCCACTCCATCTCTGGGCATTCTAACTTCAGCTGCCACACCAACGTGATATCAACAACAGGCTAAGACTTTAATTCCAGGTTTCTACTCTTTCATCACCCTATCTCCACCCCCTACACAAATTCCTTCATTTTTCTATGATTAATATTGTTGCTTCCACTTTTATTGAGAGCGAGTATAAAAAATAACCGTATTTTGAATCCCTCTGCAAATTCTACAGAACCATTCTTGGACAAAGAATATATTAGAATGTTCTGACAATCCCCATTTCAGATCCTAGTTCCAGGGGGTGGAAATATGTCATCCTCCAAAGACCTGGGGTACCCCTTTTATCAAGTAATGAAAAGTACACTCATATGGTTTCTCTTTATCCTTAACAGCCAAGAAGTTTGACATCAAACTTGATGACAAATTGTAGTCATTATTATTGGCTTTGGATTCTAGAATATTTATTTTATTTGCCCTCATAAGGTTTTTAATTTTTAATGGCCTCATGGCATTGGAATGTGTGTGTATGTGTGTGTGTGTGTGTGTATATGTGTGTATAACTGTATGCATGCAGAACTCCTTTTTGGAATTACACACACATAAATCTTTATTCTTTTTTTGGTAAGCTGAAGAATCAATCACACATGTTTCTTTCAGCCTTTAGTTAAAAGTCAAGTAGCAGATAAGGCCTCAGGAAATCTTGCTATTTGATTTACTTCTAAACATTTACAACATATCATGTACAGCCTCTTCTTGACTGAGGTTTCAGGTATTTTTGGCATCACAGTGAATGAGTGGGTTTCATGCCTGACCTTTCTGCCTTTCTTTAGTAAAGTGGCCCAGGAAAATGATGGTCAAAATTTCAAGACTTCTCTCAGAGTCTGATATGTTTCTCTCTAGTTTCCTCATTAAAAACGGTATTAGCTCATATTGGATTTGTTAAAGTCAGGGCGTCCCTAATTTCCTTAACTACAAAGCTGAAGCTCTGGTGAGTTATAATAAACCTGCCATAAGGCGTTTCTCTCTTCCAGGGACCCCCGCCCTCCAATCACAAGGCCATCCCTGGGGGAAAGCTTTATTTATTCCATTTCCAAAAGCACACTTTTACCTCCTTTCTACTTCCCACTGCTTGATCACAGAAGAAAGTCACAGAACAAACCACACAACCACGCCAAAAGAGGAGATCAATAAATCCACCAGACCCTTCCTCCCCAGCAAGGTGCTCACAGCGCACAGGTACTCACCGTTAAGATGATGGAACGCAATTGCTTCTGAGCCAAAATATTCGCCATCTCCTGTGGAAGAAAACACGCAGACAGAAAAGCATCAGTTAGAAAGAGACATTTCCATGTGGCCCACATGACTTTATTCTGGGGTGTGCTTCAAAACTGGATATCAGCAGTATTTCTTACCAAAGAAAGGGCTCAAATGGACAGTACTACTCAACTGACTGTGTGAATGTTGTTTAGATAATACAGCAATGTCCAAAAACAAAGGAAAGAAATTTGGCACCGGTGACTTCTTTCTTTCTCTTTTTGTTTCTTTTTTTTGAATTTCTTCCTTCCAGGAAAAGGTGAGTACTCAACCAAAATCAAACACTCCAAGTGAGAGCAGTGGCTCTCCACTGAAATGGCTCATCAGCTTGTTCTAGAACATATTATGTGCAGAGAGTTGTTACTACAAGGCAACATATGCCCGCACCCAAGAGATTTCAATACTAGAGAGACATCACTTTAAAGATCTAAGACTTCTAAAAGCCATTTCCTCTGCATCTGTGCAAAACCAAACATTGAGTAGTATATATCCCAAGGCTTAATAGTCTATGCAAATGAACTGAGTGAAGTTTTAGCAAAGGACAGACACCTGGGCAGATGCTAGGCTCTAGGTCCACACCCAGTCTTCCTGGGCCTCCGTTCTGCAGACTGTGCACTGGTCTACCTGACTGGCATAGAGGTTTTGCAGGTGATTTTATTAAATGACATGATTTACAGATGCTCTTTCTAAACACTGTCCAATAGATACTAAGGGAGAATTAAACAGTTGAATGCAACTGGGGTACAAACATTCAAAAGGAAAAATACTGCTCATATTCAGGAAGTCACTGGGATGTTTATTGGTGAAGGGGGTAATTTGAGGGTTCACCAGTCTTAATGAGTAGTGAAGAAACTAAGTTATAATTTAAAAACATAACCGTGAATTTGATCAAGGTCAAAATAAACTTGTAGAAAGCAAGGTGAACTCAGAACACGGGGAGGATGTACAAGGGGGTGCACAGGCAGGGCTGGACAGGAGCAGAATGAGGGCGCAGGGCCTGCTGAGTGCTGACGAGGGGAACGTGGGGACTTACAGTCAGAGGACACTCAAGGATGTCAACACTGCTGTCTACACCAACCTAACGGCCATCGCCACCACAGAAGGAAAGCAGGTAGGAGAGAGAGGGATGGAAATCAGGAGCACTCTGTTAGACATCACAGCTTAATGTTAACGTCCCTGCTCATCCACAGCATTAAAGAGACACGTGTGCAAATGCTCTACGGTGATCTAAGAAGGCCAGAGATGGCATCAGTCAAAATCCAATGGAGAGTCCTCTTCCAACCTCTTAAAAACCAGAAGGCAAGGACAAGAACACCTTCAGAAATAAGTTAAATGGTTGCTCCAGAAGGAACTGCCCTTCCACAGGGTGAAGAAAGCATGCCTTCTTTATGATCAAAACAGAAAGAGTCCACCCCCCCCCCACCGCCCTTGGACCAGATGAATAACAAAGGCCCAACATTCCTTTCATTCCTTTTCTTTTAAAATAAAAGTATTTTAAAGTATTTTTAAAAATAAAAGTATTGCTTTATTGGCACACACACACAAATCCTCTGTGCCTTTGTCAGCCTGATGTAGACGTGCTTAGTCAGTTAGTTGTGTTTGGCTCTTTGTGACCCCATGGACTATAGCCCTCCAGGCTCCTCTGNTTTTTTTTTTTTTAAGAAAATGACCCTTCCCCTTAGAAACAGAACCAAAATGGAATAAATATAAAAGGAGTGGCAGGAGACTATAATATGTGGGCCTTTGTCCCCTCAAGGGCTGGGTTTGAAATGGAATTCAAGACTTGGACCTAATATGCATCTGCTTTGGCAGAAACCACAGTTGTGCCTTAAACATGCCAGTCAACCAGAGATTTTCCTGGTGGTTCAGTGGCTAAGACTCTGTGCTCCCAGTGCAGGAGGCCCAGGTTTGATCCCTAGTCATGGAATTAGATCCTGCATGCTTCAATTAAGACCTAGTACGGGCAAATAAATAAATAAATACTTTGTAAAATGCCAACCAACCAGTCAAAGTGGTGAAACATCCACTCGAATGAGTTATTTTGAATTGCTAGGCCCAACCATGTCTTGCTGTCTCAAGGAATTTTCTCTGGGTACTCTGAACCTGGAGTGCACCTGGACTCCACAGCCTGGCTCTGAGCACCATGATTGAAATAGCCAATTAAAGGAGAGGTGGGGTGAAGAACAAGACATTGAAGGAAGTCGCTGAACCAAAATCAGGTGGGTTGGAGGGTGGGAAGCGAAGCAATGGGATGGGGAAAAATCAAACCTCATATCTTCCAATCTTCCCAACAGAATGTTAATTCTTGGCATATGTTTAATGTCCAAAGTGTATGGACACTAAAGCATATGGCTATTTATTTTATTAGCAACTCAACAGTATCTACACTCCAAGTTCTTGTCAGAGAATACCAACCAATCTTAAACTTCCAATCATCAAGGTCTCATTTAAAAAGTCACGCTGAAGTAAACTGATCTTTGAGACACGGTAGCTACAGTCATTTCACCCACTCCATCTCTGGGCATTCTAACTTCAGCTGCCACACCAAGGTGATATCAACAACAGGCTAAGACTTTAATTCCAGGTTTCTACTCTTTCATCACCCTACTCTCCACCCCCTACACAAATTCCTTCATTTTTCTATGATTAATATTGTTGCTTCCACTTTTATTGAGAGCGAGTATAAAAAATAACCGTATTTTGAATCCCTCTGCAAATTCTACAGAACCATTCTTGGACAAAGAATATATTAGAATGTTCTGACAATCCCCATTTCAGATCCTAGTTCCAGGGGGTGGAAATATGTCATCCTCCAAAGACCTGGGGTACCCCTTTTATCAAGTAATGAAAAGTACACTCATATGGTTTCTCTTTATCCTTAACAGCCAAGAAGTTTGACATCAAACTTGATGACAAATTGTAGTCATTATTATTGGCTTTGGATTCTAGAATATTTATTTTATTTGCCCTCATAAGGTTTTTAATTTTTAATGGCCTCATGGCATTGGAATGTGTGTGTATGTGTGTGTGTGTGTGTGTATATGTGTGTATAACTGTATGCATGCAGAACTCCTTTTTGGAATTACACACACATAAATCTTTATTCTTTTTTTGGTAAGCTGAAGAATCAATCACACATGTTTCTTTCAGCCTTTAGTTAAAAGTCAAGTAGCAGATAAGGCCTCAGGAAATCTTGCTATTTGATTTACTTCTAAACATTTACAGCATAACATGTACAGCCTCTTCTCGACTGAGGTTTCAGGTATTTTTGGCATCACAGTGAATGAGTGGGTTTCATGCCTGACCTTTCTGCCTTTCTTTAGTAAAGTGGCCCAGGAAAATGATGGTCAAAATTTCAAGACTTCTCTCAGAGTCTGATATGTTTCTCTCTAGTTTCCTCATTAAAAACGGTATTAGCTCATATTGGATTTGTTAAAGTCAGGGCGTCCCTAATTTCCTTAACTACAAAGCTGAAGCTCTGGTGAGTTATAATAAACCTGCCATAAGGCGTTTCTCTCTTCCAGGGACCCCCGCCCTCCAATCACAAGGCCATCCCTGGGGGAAAGCTTTATTTATTCCATTTCCAAAAGCACACTTTTACCTCCTTTCTACTTCCCACTGCTTGATCACAGAAGAAAGTCACAGAACAAACCACACAACCACGCCAAAAGAGGAGATCAATAAATCCACCAGACCCTTCCTCCCCAGCAAGGCGCTCACAGCGCACAGCTACTCACCGTTAAGATGATGGAACGCAATTGCTTCTGAGCCAAAATATTCGCCATCTCCTGTGGAAGAAAACACACAGACAGAAAAGCATCAGTTAGAAAGAGACATTTCCATGTGGCTCAGATGACTTTATTCTGGGGTGTGCTTCAAAACTGGATATCAGCAGTATTTCTTACCAAAGAAAGGGCTCAAATGGACAGTACTACTCAACTGACTGTGTGAATGTTGTTTAGATAATACAGCAATGTCCAAAAACAAAGGAAAGAAATTTGGCACCGGTGACTTCTTTCTTTCTCTTTTTGTTTCTTTTTTTTGAATTTCTTCCTTCCAGGAAAAGGTGAGTACTCAACCAAAATCAAACACTCCAAGTGAGAGCAGTGGCTCTCCACTGAAATGGCTCATCAGCTTGTTCTAGAACATATATGTGCAGAGAGTTGTTACTACAAGGCAACATATGCCCGCACCCAAGAGATTTCAATACTAGAGAGCCATCACTTTAAAGATCTAAGACTTCTAAAAGCCATTTCCTCTGCATCTGTGCAAAACCAAACATTGAGTAGTATATACCCCAAGGCTTAATAGGCTATGCAAATGAACTGAGTGAAGTTTTAGCAAAGGACAGACACCTGGGCAGACGCTAGGCTCTAGGTCCACACCCAGTCTTCCTGGGCCTCCGTTCTGCAGACTGTGCACTGGTCTACCTGACTGGCATAGAGGTTTTGCAGGTGATTTTATTAAATGACATGATTTACAGATGCTCTTTCTAAACACTGTCCAATAGATACTAAGGGAGAATTAAACAGTTGAATGCAACTAGGGTACAAACATCCAAAAGGAAAAATACTGCTCATATTCAGGAAGTCACTGGGATGTTTATTGGTGAAGGGAGTAATTTGAGGGTTCACCAGTCTTAATGAGTAGTGAAGAAACTAAGTTATAATTTAAAAACATAACCGTGAATTTGATCAAGGTCAAAATAAACTTGTAGAAAGCAAGGTGAACTCAGAACACGGGGAGGATGTACAAGGGGGTGCACAGGCAGGGCTGGACAGGAGCAGAATGAGGGCGCAGGGCCTGCTGAGTGCTGATGAGGGGAACGTGGGGACTTACAGTCAGAGGACACTCAAGGATGTCAACACTGCTGTCTACACCAACCTAACGGCCATCGCCACCACAGAAGGAAAGCAGGTAGGAGAGAGAGGGATGGAAATCAGGAGCACTCTGTTAGACATCACAGCTTAATGTTAACGTCCCTGCTCATCCACAGCATTAAAGAGACACGTGTGCAAATGCTCTACGGTGATCTAAGAAGGCCAGAGATGGCATCAGTCAAAATCCAATGGAGAGTCCTCTTCCAACCTCTTAAAAACCAGAAGGCAAGGACAAGAACACCTTCAGAAATAAGTTAAATGGTTGCTCCAGAAGGAACTGCCCTTCCACAGGGTGAAGAAAGCATGCCTTCTTTATGATCAAAACAGAAAGAGTCCACCCCCCCCCACCGCCCTTGGACCAGATGAATAACAAAGGCCCAACATTCCTTTCATTCCTTTTCTTTTAAAATAAAAGTATTTTAAAGTATTTTTAAAAATAAAAGTATTGCTTTATTGGCACACACACACAAATCCTCTGTGCCTTTGTCAGCCTGATGTAGACGTGCTTAGTCAGTTAGTTGTGTTTGGCTCTTTGTGACCCCATGGACTATAGCCCTCCAGGCTCCTCTGTCCATGGGATTCTCCAGGCAAGAATACTGGAGTGGGTTGCCATTTCCTCCTCCAGGGGATCTTCCCAATCCAGAGATCAAACCCATGTCTCCTGTATCTATTGTATTGCAGGGGGATTCTTTACTGCTGAGGCATCAGGAAGTCCATATTAGTCTATCAACTTATAAAGTTTTAAAATAACTTAGAAGGAATGATGTACTTCTAACATCTACTAGAGCAGTTATTATAATGATCTGTTTATGATATTTATCTTCTGCAGAAAAGTATGGTCCTCTCAAGGGCACACAGACTGTCCTTTTCATTTTTGTATTCCCAGCCCACAGCACAATGACTGACACAGAGTAGGCAATGAATGTTTGATAAAACAGTCTGCCACCCTCTTAAAGGAACTGGAGTGTGATCAGAGAGAAAATGGAAAAATCCGTGTCCATATCATGGATTTTTTTTTGTCCAATATTAAAGAATGATTTGAGAGAACTTGAGAATCTATGGAGAATATTTTATATCATTAGGATGATATAAAAGTATATGATTGTGGTTTAGTCACTAAGTTGTGTCTGACTCTTGCGACCCCATGGACTGTAGCCTGCCAGGCTCCTCTGTTTATGGAATTGTCCAGGCAAGAATATTAGAGTGGGTTGCCACTTCATTCTCCAGGATAAAAATATATATCCTGGATATAAATAAATATAAATATGGATACGAATACAGGCATACCTCAGAGATACTGCAAGTTCAGTTACAGACTGCTACAATACAGCAAATACCTTGATTAATATTAGCTAATATTTTGGCTTCCAAGTGCATACAAAAGTTATGTTTATACTACACTGAGGTCTATTAAGGATGCAATACATTATATCTAAGAAAACAAAGTACATAAAACATTTTTTCACCCTCCTAAAGGAACTAGCGTTTGATCAGAGAGAAAATGGAAAAACCCTCATCCACATCATGGATTTTTTTGTCCAATATTAAGGAATGGTTTGAGTGAACCATTAAGAATACTTTATTGCTGGTGGTTGCAATGGTAAAGAATCCACCTGCAATGCGGGGGACTTAGGCTCGACTCCTGGGTAGGGAAGATCCTTTGGAGGAGGACAAGGCAATTCACTCCACTCTGCTTGCGTGGAGAATTCCCATGAACAGAAGAGTCTGGTGGGCTACAGTCCATGGGGTTGCAAAGAATCAGACATGACTGAGCGACTAAGCACAGGACAAGATGTGTATAAGAGACAGGAACAAACCACACAACCACGCCAAAAGAGGAGATCAATAAATCCACCAGACCCTTCCTCCCCAGCAAGGCGCTCACAGCGCACAGCTACTCACCGTTAAGATGATGGAACGCAATTGCTTCTGAGCCAAAATATTCGCCATCTCCTGTGGAAGAAAACACACAGACAGAAAAGCATCAGTTAGAAAGAGACATTTCCATGTGGCTCAGATGACTTTATTCTGGGGTGTGCTTCAAAACTGGATATCAGCAGTATTTCTTACCAAAGAAAGGGCTCAAATGGACAGTACTACTCAACTGACTGTGTGAATGTTGTTTAGATAATACAGCAATGTCCAAAAACAAAGGAAAGAAATTTGGCACCGGTGACTTCTTTCTTTCTCTTTTTGTTTCTTTTTTTTGAATTTCTTCCTTCCAGGAAAAGGTGAGTACTAAACCAAAATCAAACACTCCAAGTGAGAGCAGTGGCTCTCCACTGAAATGGCTCATCAGCTTGTTCTAGAACATATATGTGCAGAGAGTTGTTACTACAAGGCAANGCTCCTCTGTCCATGGGATTCTCCAGGCAAGAATACTGGAGTGGGTTGCCATTTCCTCCTCCAGGGGATCTTCCCAATCCAGAGATCAAACCCATGTCTCCTGTATCTATTGTATTGCAGGGGGATTCTTTACTGCTGAGGCATCAGGAAGTCCATATTAGTCTATCAACTTATAAAGTTTTAAAATAACTTAGAAGGAATGATGTACTTCTAACATCTACTAGAGCAGTTATTATAATGATCTGTTTATGATATTTATCTTCTGCAGAAAAGTATGGTCCTCTCAAGGGCACACAGACTGTCCTTTTCATTTTTGTATTCCCAGCCCACAGCACAATGACTGACACAGAGTAGGCAATGAATGTTTGATAAAACAGTCTGCCACCCTCTTAAAGGAACTGGAGTGTGATCAGAGAGAAAATGGAAAAATCCGTGTCCATATCATGGATTTTTTTTTGTCCAATATTAAAGAATGATTTGAGAGAACTTGAGAATCTATGGAGAATATTTTATATCATTAGGATGATATAAAAGTATATGATTGTGGTTTAGTCACTAAGTTGTGTCTGACTCTTGCGACCCCATGGACTGTAGCCTGCCAGGCTCCTCTGTTTATGGAATTGTCCAGGCAAGAATATTAGAGTGGGTTGCCACTTCATTCTCCAGGATAAAAATATATATCCTGGATATAAATAAATATAAATATGGATACGAATACAGGCATACCTCAGAGATACTGCAAGTTCAGTTACAGACTGCTACAATACAGCAAATACCTTGATTAATATTAGCTAATATTTTGGCTTCCAAGTGCATACAAAAGTTATGTTTATACTACACTGAGGTCTATTAAGGATGCAATACATTATGTCTAAGAAAACAAAGTACATAAAACATTTTTTCACCCTCCTAAAGGAACTAGCGTTTGATCAGAGAGAAAATGGAAAAATCCTCATCCACATCATGGATTTTTTTGTCCAATATTAAGGAATGGTTTGAGTGAACCATTAAGAATACTTTATTGCTGGTGGTTGCAATGGTAAAGAATCCACCTGCAATGCGGGGGACTTAGGCTCGACTCCTGGGTAGGGAAGATCCTTTGGAGGAGGACAAGGCAATTCACTCCNATATTAAGGAATGGTTTGAGTGAACCATTAAGAATACTTTATTGCTGGTGGTTGCAATGGTAAAGAATCCACCTGCAATGCGGGGGACTTAGGCTCGACTCCTGGGTAGGGAAGATCCTTTGGAGGAGGACAAGGCAATTCACTCTACTCTGCTTGCGTGGAGAATTCCCATGAACAGAAGAGTCTGGTGGGCTACAGTCCATGGGGTTGCAAAGAGTCAGACATGACTGAGCGACTAAGCACAGGACAGGCTGCTAAAAACTAGTAACATCATCTAAGTTTTCATTGACTCATAATCTTTTTTGCTGATGGAGAGCTTGAACATTTGCTAGAATTACCAAAGACACCATGTGAATAAATGCTGTTGGATAATGGTTCCAGTAAACTTGGTTGATGCAGGGTTGTCACAAACATTCAATTTATATATATATATTAGTATCTGTGAACCACAATAAAGCAAAATGCAGTAAAACGAGGTCTGCCTGTTTTGACATGGAAAGATGTCCGCAAAGTCATGTTTAGTTTTAAAAGCATTTTAAAAAATAAACAGTGCATGCAGTTTGATCACATCTAGTGACAAATGATGTCTGAGGGGAAGTGTGTGCACAAAAAAAGTAGGAAGTAGGACCGTGACAGTCCCACAGGGCTAAGTAGTGGCAGTGTTTCCCTCTCTGGGGATGCAATTATAGCTGTTTTTAAAACTTCTTCCTTTGGAATCTGTATTTTCTGATTTTTCTACCAAATCTCTAAGCTAAAGGGTTTGTTTGTTTTCAATAATGCTTATCAAAACATAAGTGTTTGTAGAGAAATTGTTTGTAGAGAAATTTGGAAGCGATCTGACAAACTTCATCATGAAAATAATAAAATGAATAATGGAAACTAGTTGTAAAAAAAAAGGATCCATTTGCCCACCTAACAACAATCCCCTCTCCCATAAAATAGCACCCTTCCCCTTTATTTGGGCAGGAAAAGGGAGCTTTTCCCATATCTGAGAGGCAGGCATGACCCAACCCCTCACCTGGCAGGGAGGCTGACTGGGTGCTATTACACAGGAGGCAGTTAGACCCCGCCCTAAGCTCAGTGCTCCCTCAGGCAGGTCAACTCCACGAACGCAAAGCAAAAACGTCGCTCAGGTTTGCCTGCCAAGTAAAAACATTTGACTTTGGTAGTATCCTTCTTCAGTAAAAGTAGAAATAAGATATAGGTATTCAAAATCCTTCCAAATTCATTAACATTTTGAAAAAAAAAAAAGAAAACAAATAATGGAGTCCTACCAATGTGTCTGACCCCGAGCTGGAAAGAGATGTTGAAATAAATAAAAATTTTTGATTGAAGTGGAATTTATCTAATGTCTAAAAGCTTAAAAAACAAACAAACGAACAAAAAGGGACATTCCTGTAAATCCAATAAATAAGTGTTAAGATTATGTTTTAGTCTAATTGGAGTAAGAAAATGGGCTTGATGTCTCCCAAGTATCAGGAAGTCCTTTACCAGACAAACACAAGGCCATTCCGCAGGAGATGCTTCCTTGACCAGTATTCAGTGGGATGCTTTGCAGATAAGAGCAAGAGTAAGGCTGGGATTCTGACATGGACTCTTAATCAGCTCAGCAACCAGTCAAGTTCCTTACCTCTTTGACTCTCAATTTCCTCATTTATAAAACAGAAATAATAAGATTTTTCTACAGATATGAAGATTAAATGAAAAAACAAAACATGTTTGCAAGGCAGACTCTCAAATATTATCAGTGACAGGCTTTGGCAAGTTTTCCTATTTGCTAAAAATTTCAGAACTTTCCATTTTTAAAAACATAAAGCAATGAATAACAAATATATAATATACAGCAAGAATTAGCTTGAGCTTTTGCTTTATCAGACTCCATTGATATTCAAAAAATAATGACAAATAAGCTTTTCTTCATTATGAACTTGAAGTAATTTTTTTAGGGCCAACTCTCTCTTAACTCACTAGAAAGTATTTTAAAAATTAAAAATCAAAATACTCCTTTTCTTGACAAACAATAGTCACTGATTCATCCTAAATTCAACATAAAGTCCAAGTTAATTTTCTATTGACAAGTACTGTCATTTTTATTTCAAAGACTAAAATCTGAATTTTCTGCTGGTTGATAAAGACTTTTTCTTAGTTGAATTGTTTACTTAAGTGATTTAATGTTTTTAGAGTACCTTTTGTGATTTAGTATTATATAGTAATGTATGTACAAACTGTGCTATGTCGGTTTCATATAGCCTAATTTTTCAAAAATAAAAAAGATGTGATTAGCAGAATTCAAGCCTAATGTTAACATTTCTAGTATAATGGTACCCCATTATATTTTCATTGTTAATTGCCCTGGAGTCAGTATAGATTGGCATCTAACTCCCTATTTCTTCATGGTCATTCAATTCCAATTAATCAGATTAACAGCAATTTTAGTGTAACAGAATGATGCAAGGGGTATGCAGCTTACTCATGCAGAGGTGTGAGTGAAATCATAACACTTGGGGTGAGTGTGAGCTTTCCTTTCCTCTAATCTACCCACAGAGGGAAAGTCAGTTTCAAGAGTTTAGGTCAGTTTAGTCAGAGTCTTAGTTCTAGCCTGGCTCTTGACCCTACTCTACAAGCAGCTATCATTGGTCTGGCTAGGCATCCCTGGTCTGGCTTGCAGAAGAATCGAGCTTCTCTGTGATGCCTATGTCAGGCTTATGAACATATGCAGGCAACTTACTGGCCTGATGGGAATTATCATGCTCCCAGTATTTAGATATAAATATAAAAGGAGCAGCCCTACCCATGATCCCACTTAAGATCTGCAAAGCTGCCCTGAAATATCCAGCCTGGAAAATAGGCTTGAGGAGGGCAGGCACCTCCTGGCTTCAGCCAATACCAAACCAAAAGCACAGGAAATTAGAAAGCCACTCTGCTTATTGTGCAAATGTAACTCCTAGGAATGAGCAAACAAACCTAAATGGAAAACAAACCAGAAACCCTCATATTTAGCCACTGAGGTTTAAAATCCCTGGCAACAACAAAAAAATAAAGTAAAAAAAAAAAAAGAAAGTAAAATTCTTGCCACTGTGTTCAGTAGCATGCTAACCTAAATTCTTCTAAAACGATTTATTAGTAACTGTTATAAGCTCCCCAGTATACTTTCTAAACGCTGGAAGATCTCATATTTTCATCTAGTTTCTAAAGGGAGTCAATTGTGACCAAGGTAACAAGTATGTTGTGTTGCTGAAAAAAAAAAAAAAGGATTCTGAGATGTGAGCCAAATTCTAAGACATGCAACAGCACCACTTCTTCCATAGCCGCTTTATAATAGTCCTTTCCCTCGCTGAAGAAGAACCAAAGATTGACAAAGGACAGTATTGAAGGGTACGTTCCAAGCAGGGACTTTTAAGGGGTTCCCTCCTTCTGATGACACAGAGGAGAGGAAATGAAATGCTCACTCCTCCTGGGCACATCCACACACGGACAGCAGAAATATCACTAAGCAAAGAGCCTCTTACAGATGAAAGGTTCTCTCAACTGCGGCAGCAATTTACACGTTCCCTTTCCCATTTTCCCACCTGCCATCTCCCCCAGCAAAGTGTGACAGTTCTCAGAGTCTAGCTTTCTTTATCAGGAAAATGGGGACAATCCCTCCCTGGCTCCAGTGAGTATCCAGTGAAATGACGGAAGACGACAGGGGCTTCTAACTCTGCATCCACCGATAAAACAGTTTCCTCTTTCTTTCAGCTCTTTGTTTGGGGCTTCTATACTGGGTTTCACATGATGAAAGGGCTTTACCTCTGAAACACTTCATCTCCAACTAGTTCCCACTGGATCTGTGAATGATCCCAGTCTGGCCAGGCAAACCGCCAAGCAGCAGAGAACCCCAGAGGAGGTCCTGGGATTGGAAGGGGAGGGCTTTCCCTGCACCAAAGCTTGTCAGCCCTGGGCACAGGCTTTAAAGCAGAAGAAATGCAACTTACCTGCCTCCTCTCATCAGGGGCCTTCAGGAAAAGTGCATTAATCACTGCAATGGTATAGGTCTGGATTTCTTGATCTGTCCTGTAAAGACAGAACAACATCAAAGTCAGAAAAGACCACCTCTCAGTGAGACCACGATAAGGGTCATGATTATTTCCCCAAAAAAGGTGAGAGAGAAAGGCAGGACCCAGAGAATGCAGTCAGCACTGTGCATTTCAACCATGAAAAGCTGGAAACATGTGAGGAGACAATTACTATTGCTAGCCGGCAAAACACACTCACCCAGAGATACAGGTGGCCAGCTGGCTCTCTTCCCCTCTCCTCTATTAGAGTTAAAAATATGGACCAGTGTGTGTGTGTGCGTGTGTGTGTGTAATGTTCTGTCTGATGCATGAAGTACATCTGGGAATAGTCCTGGGTGTCCCCACATTCCTGGGCTTATTATAGAGGAAACTGCTTTGTCTCCATGGCAATATTACATAGTCTAAAAATCTATTTTCAACCAGAAACTTTTAAAGAACAAGAAAGACAGGTTTCTATGTTTACAAATTTGTTTTTCACAGGAATGAAATCAGAAATTCCAAATGAAGCCAAGATCTACAGTTAGGTGCATGGTAAATAGTAAATATTAAGCACAGCACAGCACAAATAGTAAATAAGAAGGACCCAGGGCATAAACAAAGAGCAGAGGCCAGTGAGCTACCTTTACAGATGATTTAGGAAGAGGCAGAGCTTATTACACAGCCTCAGGAAGGATGAGATTTTAAGCCCAGTGCCCCACTGGCTGGCTGTGTGGCCTTGAAGTTCACAGGGTGTCCCTACACAGCTTCCTCATCTGGAACACTGGGTAAAAACACACTCATTTCAAGGAGCTGCTTTTAGGATAAAAGGAGGTAATGCACATAAAACCTTTAGTACAGCACTTGGCAAATAAGAGACTCTCCTCTTGGCAAAGTGTACTGTAAATGCACAATGATGCCCTTGAGAAGCAGAAGAAAGATACAGACTTTTAAGTTGATACAGGTCACATTCAGGGACACATGAAATTGGTACCATTTCCAGAGTGATTTCACACAAAATCATTTTAGAGCATGGGCTAGTTTTCCCTGAGGCCACAGTCTATAGCTTGTGTGACTTACAATTTTACACTCTAGTCACCATCTCCTACCCCCAAATGAAGGAAACATCTAACGCACTTTGGTGGTTTAATATAAACACATAGTCAACATTTTTGGTATATTGAGAACTACTGAATACTCCCTTGAATCCCCATTCTACACCCCCAACCCAAACAGGCCAATCAGGTTTCCTCTTGAAAATCTGCCAGTGTGACCTGAGAGACCAGGGGCAGCAGTTACTGGGAGCCAAGTCACATTACTGCCAGCCAATATGCCAGAGAAAAGGCCTGTTGTGAGAACTCCAAGGAAGCCATAGTTTCTGTCCTTCCCAAGGCTTAGCTACTCAAGTCATCCCTCGGGTCTATAAAACACCCCAGTATCCTTTCAATAAACTCCCTGTCCTAGCTCAGGATGCTTCTTGCCACCTGCGATCCAAAATACTTTCATTGATCAAGTGGCATCCTACAAGGATTCCTTCTCAGGCTCGCATCATCAGAGGCAACCTTACTAGTTATCTAAGGGTGGGGAGGAGAGATTCCCCCAAACCCAAGGCCGCTAGGGCAGCTATTTCATAGCTCAAGCATCTTAAAATTTTGCATTTTACAAAATACACAAGAAAAAGGTTATTGTAATCACCTGGAGACAAATAAAGAAGTCTGGCTTTAAAAACTCCTAATTAACTATGAAAATTCTCATACGGCAGAAAATACTGTATGATTAAGGATAAAGACTCTATTGAGAACGTACGAGAACAAATTGCTTTATTGTATCTTATTAAAAGCAAAGCTCTACACTATCTGGCAACATTTATCAGAACTGAGCCCCTACCACGGCACTAGGGACACACTAGTCTCAAGAACAGGCAAGGGGCGCGCCCAGGGCTAGTCACTGTGCCATGTCAGTGTGAAGGGGGACAGGCGAGGCATCCTTCGGTTATTATCAGATCAAGATTCTTTTTCTGTATATACTTAATCAAACCAATACCAAACCGTCATGGGAGCTGTCTGCCTGAAGGACGTTCCCTCCCCCTGTGGCAGTGTAGATCTCACTCACCCTTGGAGATGCGGAATGAGTTGGCCGATGGTGATCTCCTGTGCCACCTTCTGGTAGAGGTCGTGGCTGTTGAGCACCATGGACTCCAGAATGGCCAAGGACCGCTGCAGGATGGAGACATCTATGGCCGACTTGTTGACAAAACTTGCTATCTGCAAACCCAAAAGGGACACAATTGATCACTCACGGTAAGCAGAGCAGAGAAGGGAGCAAATGAAGTCAATCAGGAGCTCATTTAAGAAACATCAGACATTCAGTATGAAAAGTACCTGGAATTATAGCAGGATAGCCAGAAACGCATGGTGTCAACAATGACTGTTCACCACCTTATTACAAACCGCTATTTGTGGCCTATTTCTCTAATTTGGTAATAAGCAATTTTAGAAAGGAGATGGTTTCAAAGAATTATGATGTCTGGTGTTTCTGGAATGGTTCTTCTGAGTTTCAGCTTTCAGGGGCAGATAATTTCAGCACATATATTGTAAGAATTCTTGTGTTTCTTTGAGACAGCAATTTCAACATATACTAATAGCCACTGCCTCCCATTTCCAGGCTACTCCTTCACCCACACAACCCATGGCTTTTATGTTCTTACTATGCTTCTGTTACATTCTTAAGGGACTCACACAAATCACACTTGTCAACACAGTTCAACTGGCAACTTTTCAGTCACTGGCTAAGCTCCTTTTTATTCTTCAGTGAAGCACTCTTTCCCCCATTCTTCCCATTTCTTATGGTTAAAATAAATACTTCTAATCACTCTCAAATTTAGCAAACAGGAAATCAATTAAATTAGAAGTGCTAAAAGTTAAAATAGCCGTTTAAGCTCTAAAATACATTCCCTAAGGAATTCATCACTAAAGCCTCAAACATAATAAATCAGAATGTAAGAGGGAAGTAAAATAAGGGTTAGAATAATGGATCACAGAAACCCAAACACATGGGTACCATAAAGGTTTTATTTTAGAGGCCTCATTAAATGTTATTACTGTTTGTTGACAACTCACATTAAAATGCTGTTATTATATCATCATCATGACTGCTTTCTTAAAAGCTATTTGGTTCCATGACAAATTGACACTTATAGCTTCCACTTATCAACACGAATATTTCCCTTTTTGCTATTGCATTGACCCGTTCTCCTCATTTCCTCTCCATCTTTGCACAAGATAAAATTCAAAGGCACCATGGTAACTTACAGTTACTAGTTCAACCATTTATAGTCCAATGATGCTCCAGTGAAAGCAGAGGGTACAGTGAAAAACAGGGGTGGGCAAGTACAGTTATCAATATGCTCTCTGCCTCCAGATACACCTGGATTTCGGGGGTAGAAAATATACGACGTAAAGAAGTAAAGTAACATTATACTAGTATATTCCAAAAGGGTATTATTTTATAANTGTGTTTATTTGAGACAGCAATTTCAACATATACTAATAGCCACTGCCTCCCATTTCCAGGCTACTCCTTCACCCACACAACCCATGGCTTTTATGTTCTTACTATGCTTCTGTTACATTCTTAAGGGACTCACACAAATCACACTTGTCAACACAGTTCAACTGGCAACTTTTCAGTCACTGGCTAAGCTCCTTTTTATTCTTCAGTGAAGCACTCTTTCCCCCATTCTTCCCATTTCTTATGGTTAAAATAAATACTTCTAATCACTCTCAAATTTAGCAAACAGGAAATCAATTAAATTAGAAGTGCTAAAAGTTAAAATAGTCGTTTAAGCTCTAAAATACATTCCCTAAGGAATTCATCACTAAAGCCTCAAACATAATAAATCAGAATGTAAGAGGGAAGTAAAATAAGGGTTAGAATAATGGATCACAGAAACCCAAACACATGGGTACCATAAAGGTTTTATTTTAGAGGCCTCATTAAATGTTATTACTGTTTGTTGACAACTCACATTAAAATGCTGTTATTATATCATCATCATGACTGCTTTCTTAAAAGCTATTTGGTTCCATGACAAATTGACACTTATAGCTTCCACTTATCAACACGAATATTTCCCTTTTTGCTATTGCATTGACCCCTTCTCCTCATTTCCTCTCCATCTTTGCACAAGATAAAATTCAAAGGCACCATGGTAACTTACAGTTACTAGTTCAACCATTTATAGTCCAATGATGCCCCAGTGAAAGCAGAGGGTACAGTGAAAAACAGGGGTGGGCAAGTACAGTTATCAATATGCTCTCTGCCTCCAGATACACCTGGATTTCGGGGGTAGAAAATATACGACGTAAAGAAGTAAAGTAACATTATACTAGTATATTCCAAAAGGGTATTATTTTATAATACAGACTATAGGAAGAGTATGAGATTTTTAAGATTCTCAAAAGACTGCTTTAGCTCCTTTCACAGCTAATAAACTTCTTCAGTGTGTTTACTGTCCCTGGCAAGCCTGTGCCTTAATTCTCACTGTCTGGGTTTATTCCTCTATCAGATCTACCACGATGAGGCCACTTTTCTTTCTCTAAGTCCATCTTCGGAGAAGGCAATGGCACCCCACTCCAATACTCTTGCCTGGAAAATCCCATGGACAGAGGAGCCTGGTAGGCTGCAGTCCATGGGGTCGCTAGGAGTCGGACGACTGAGCGACTTCACTTTCATTTTCACTTTTATGCATTGGAGAAGGACATGGCAACCCACTCCAGTGTTCTTGCCTGGAGAATCCCAGGGACGAGGGAGTCTGGTGGGCCGCTGTCTATCGGGTCACAGAGTCGGACACGATGGAAGTGATTTAGCAGCTTAGCAGCAGCAGCAAGTCCATCTTTCTCCCACAAAAATCCAATGACCCTCATACTATGCTTAGGGATAATGCCTAACTTAGACCTCTTCTAAATCCAATATTAATTCCTTAACTTCCTCATCAACGCCACATCAAAAACTTTTCATGATCCCAGTACAATTCTTGGCACTTATTGGAAAAGAGAAGAACTCACAAAGAAATATGTTGATAATACCACTGATTTCTCTGCACTGATTCTATTTTCCTTCCTTGCTCCTATACTTATTTCCATTTAGTAAATTTGGATGTACCTTTAAGACTCTGTGGAGAATCTTCTAGTTGAAAGTTTATGATCAAACCCCCTCTCCACCCTCTTGCCTTCATCCCCTCTTTTCATTCATTCAGGTAATAGGTGTTGACCACGTACTACAAAACAGGCTTGCACTGACCTAGGATCTGGAAATCAAGAGATGAGCAAACCCACATGATTTTTAACTTCAAGGACCTTATAATCTAGCACAGATGGATATACAGCAGTCATGTACTATAAAGTATGCTACATGCTTATTCTTGGGTCTCCTGTATTGCAGGCAGGTTCTTTACCATCTAAGCCACCAATGAAGCTCTGTGCAGTGTCTACCCTCTCATATACATGCAGTTGTATACGTACACTGGCACACTGTCCAGCTCATTCCTGGGTTACTATGAGAGCAGCTTCTTCAATTTCCTCTATATTCAAGATTTCCCTCTGATACAAATTTACCCTCTGCTTCTATAAAAATGCCTTGACAGTATTTCCTTTCTTGAAATACTCAATCAAAATGCTCAATGTTTTCCTGATACAAAGCACAGTTTCTTACAATGGCTTTACAAATTATTAATTCTCACCTGCTTCCAACAGGCTTACACAGGGGTAGTGAAAAAGGTAATGGCCTATGCTTTAATTCAGCCATTGTATCCCACATACATATTCCATTTCCATTTACCATTTTTATATATTTATCATAAAAATAACCCCTTACCTTCATCAAAGTATTGTTTAAAATTAATCTTTTCCATTATTTTAGCTCTTCCTTAACATACAGAGACCATCATTTCAGCAACCCTAAAGTAGCTTACAAAACTGCGTAAAACACACTAAGCTGAGTACTGCCTGGCAGAAAGCATGCATATGACTCTTAAGAGTCTAACGTACTAGTTGTCTTTTGAAACTAACTTCTATCTTTTGCCTTATTTATCAGTAATTTTAACTTGACATTTAAACGACCCAATACTTTCTTCTAATGAATACTAATAAACAAGGTATCAGGGCTGACTGAGCAAACATGATGACTGTCCTCATTGGCGAATGGACAACTTCGTGAAAGTTTAAATGTTACTTTCTATGTCTAGTTTAAAAACCACAGGTTGCCGTATAGCTATAGAAGGTTAAAAATTATCTTGTTAAATTTCAATTTCCCTTGTCTTCCTCAAAATCGATCGTGACTTCCTTTGCCTTTGAATTTTTTCCAGCTCCATTTCTGTACTTTGGCCAACATGGGTGAGCCAGCCTAAACCTGTCAAAGTACAGCTTCTTGAAAGTAGGTCTGTACCAGAGAGAAAAAGAAGAAGGAGGAGCTAACAATAATTATATCTATTACTTCGGCATGCTTCCATTCATTTAAAAGTGCTACCTAGAACTTTGGGAAGGTTATACACACAATGCCATACTTAAAATGGATAACCAACAAAAACCTACTGTACAGCACATGGAATGGCTCAATGTTATGTGCCAGCCTGGATGGGAAGGGTGTTTGGGGAAGAATGGATACATGTATATGCATGGCAGAGTCCCTTCACTGTATATCTGAAACTATCACAACATTGTTAATTGGCTATACCCCANTACAGTAGGTGGAATGGCTCAATGTTATGTGCCAGCCTGGATGGGAAGGGTGTTTGGGGAAGAATGGATACATGTATATGCATGGCAGAGTCCCTTCACTGTATATCTGAAACTATCACAACATTGTTAATTGGCTATACCCCAATAAAAAATGTTTTCAGTGTTAAAAAAATAAAAATTAAAAGAAAAATAAATAAAAGTGCTACTTAGATAAAACATAGGAATATTTGGGTGACTTTTAAGAAGTTAAGGGGCATCACAGGGTATGAATCAATAACACAACTTTTTAAAATCACAGAAACACTTTGAATTACTTAGAAAGAGACCTTAAAAGTATCCTCTGTTATCAAAACTGCAAAGATACGTGGAGAACATGGAGCCCCTCTCCCATACTTGTAAGTTATTCAGGCAGTGGTCCATAAATCTCTCAAGCTTTTAAGAGGCAAAAATGACTGGGTCTCTAAACTGAAATTGGCTGGATGTTTATCTAGGCACTGAAAATACTGCAGAGTGAACCAGGCCCTCCTGCAGAGCTAAGGTTTCAAGAGCATTTGTATAAAACTTTCCTTCCAAGAAAAGGCTCTGATGTTATACTTGGCTAGGGTAAAACCAACTCGTAACACAGAAAGTTCTAGGTTGTTTTTCTTTTATTTCATTTCTTTCTTCTCCATGCCTTCTGACCCTCTCTCTAAGTCACCAAGTCTTTAAAAAGCAGCAACATTAAAGATTGGCATCAAGGGATTCCAAGTTTCAAAGTGTTCATGAAATGATATTACTTATTACAGAAAAACTTTGTAAACTAGACTCGAGATCCACACATAACAAAATAGATAGCAGAGAAGGATATCAGGGCTGGCAGGGAAAAAATATTTCTCCAAAGTCGTATGAATTTGGCATTAATAGGAAGCCAAGTCTGGACCACAGAGATAAGCATCTTTTGTCAGCACATTTCCTAGCTGATTTTTGTCTAGATAAAGCTCCATTTAAAAGACAGTTGCCTGTATACAATTCCTGGGTTGTCAAAGTGCTGAATTTGATCCAGCTAATGAATAAAAAGATAACCTTACAAAAACTTTCAATTATAAAGTCATTTTCTGATGACCACTTTTTAAAATTCACATAAGGAGTGGAGCTCGAAGTAGCAATGCAAAGGAAATAGAATGGCTAGGAATGAGGATGGAATACATTATAAACATGTTGTCTTCTGAAAAATACTCAGTGTTTAATTTAAACTGCCAAGACTGCTAGTCTTTGCTTCCTTGAATCTAATATGATTTTTTTGGTTAATTTCAGTGAGCGAAAACCATTTTCATAAGCAGTTAGAAAATTAGGTATTGTCATTCTCTCTAACCACATCACCCATTTAAAGAAAGCTACCTTTGTAATTCCTTTCCATTTATGGCTGAAATTTTACTTGAAATATATTTTAAATATGGTGGCACTATATTCTTTTTTTTTCCTTCAAGTTTTAGAGTTTAGAAAAATACTTCCAAAGCAGATTTCATTTATTCATTTTCACAGAAATGTATCAAGGTCTGACTTTATGCCACGCCCTGAGGAGAGAGGCCAGAAGAAAGCCATGGTTCCATCCTGGCTTTCTTGGACTCATGGTCTTGGGAGAGCCAATCAAAAGAACGAAAAATTCACAGGAGAGTGACAAGTGATGGAACAGGGGCATGTACAAGATTCAAGGAGAATGGAGAGCAGAAGAAATCAGTTAACTCTGCCCAGTGAGGTCAGGGAGGGCTGAACAGGAGGCAATGCTGTTTCAACAAGTCTGTCCTATGTCCTTCAGAATCTCTTCTTTCCAACATCTAAAGTGCAGGTGCATGCTGATGCGGGAGGGAGCCCTGAAATGGAGGACCAACGACACCCCACTCTCCATACATAACCTCACTCTACCTCCCCAAGCCTCTGTGTCTTCCCCTCCTGACCAGGAACACATGCTTACTGCTCTCTGCTGCAAAGGATTGCTACAGGAATCAAGAGATAATGTTGCTGAAAGCATAACCTAATTTCAAGGAATTCA
>SJYW01011693.1:35799-60548 GCA_006410735.1 Raphicerus campestris
CAAAGCAGATTTCATTTATTCATTTTTACAGAAATGTATCAAGGTCTGACTTTATGCCACGCCCTGAGGAGAGAGGCCAGAAGAAAGCCATGGTTCCATCCTGGCTTTCTTGGACTCATGGTCTTGGGAGAGCCAATCAAAAGAACGAAAAATTCACAGGAGAGTGACAAGTGATGGAACAGGGGCATGTACAAGATTCAAGGAGAATGGAGAGCAGAAGAAATCAGTTAACTCTGCCCAGTGAGGTCAGGGAGGGCTGAACAGGAGGCAATGCTGTTTCAACAAGTCTGTCCTATGTCCTTCAGAATCTCTTCTTTCCAACATCTAAAGTGCAGGTGCATGCTGATGCGGGAGGGAGCCCTGAAATGGAGGACCAACGACACCCCACTCTCCATACATAACCTCACTCTACCTCCCCAAGCCTCTGTGTCTTCCCCTCCTGACCAGGAACACATGCTTACTGCTCTCTGCTGCAAAGGATTGCTACAGGAATCAAGAGATAATGTTGCTGAAAGCACAACCTAATTTCAAGGAATTCACGTTGAGAACAGCACTTTTTTACAGCAAAAAAAGGCTCTAATATCAGAAAAGCAAAGCAATTTGAAAGTAAAAAAGAAAAGCCCACCATAAATTCAGAATGAATTAAAAAAATTTAAGTATAAAAAATGTCTGCAAAACCCAGTATCTTCAGATTTAAAGTTGCCTCCCTAGAACTTTTTTTTAAATTGGAAATATAGTTGAGTTACCGTGTTGTATTAGCAAAGTCATTCAGTTTTATATGTACATGTATTTACATGCATGTGTGGGTGCTCAATCTCTCAATCAAGTCCGACTGCGATCCCATTAACTATAGACCTCCAGACTTCTCTGTCTATGGGTTTCTCCAGGCAAGAATACTGGAGGAGATTGTCATTTCCTTCTCCAAGGGCTCTTCCTGACAGAGGGATTGAACTGCACTGGCAGGAGAATTCTTCACCACTGCCCTACCTGGGACGTCCTTGTATATATATACAGACATATTTTTTCTTTTTCAGATACTTTTCCATTAAAGGTTACTAGAAGATATTGAATATAGTTCCACGCACTATATAGTAAATTCCTATTGTTTACCTATTTTATATATAGTAGTGTGTATCTGTTAATCCCATACTCCTACTTTATCCCTCTCCTCTTTCCCCTTTGGTAACCATAAATTTGTTTTCCATCTCTATAAGACTGTTTCTGTTTTGTAAATACATTTATTTGTATTACTTTTTAGATTCTACATGTAAGTAATATCATATAATATTTGTCTTTTTCTGTCTCTTTTTCTGTCTAGAGATTATTATTCACTTAGTATAATAATCTCTAGGCTCACCCATGTTGCTCCAAATGGCAATATTTCACTCTTTTATGGGTAAGTAATACTCCATCTCTCTAGAACTTTTATCTTGGAAAGACAAAATACAGTAATTTTTTCCTCTGCATTTAAAACCTAATGCTTATATTCATTACCTGCCACCACCAAAGGAGAGTACTTCCCAACACATTCGGATTACCTTGCCTTTCTCTTCTACACTCATTTCTCTCTCTCTCCTTTTCTTTTTTCCTAAGCAATTCATGCCACTGACAAATACAGGCAAAAAGAGGCTTCATCCGTCTTTGTGTGTTTTCTTAAAAGTGAAGAAAGTGAAGTCGCTCAGTTGTGTACGACTCTTTGTGATCCATGGACACCAGGCTCCTCTGTCCATGAGATTTTCTAGGCAAGAGTACTGGAGTGGGTTGTCATTTCTTTCTCCAGGGAACTTCCTGACCCAGAGATCAAACCCAGGTCTCCTGCATTGTAGACAAACACTTTACCATCTGAGCCACCAGGGAAGTTCTTACTACTCATTTTTTTTTTTTTTTTTGGCTTTATGTCCTTATAATCCTAATAAAAAAGGATTCAGAGGTACATCAAGAAGACCTTGATTCCCAAAACTGGTTCCCAAACATTTCTTGCCTGAAATAAATAGATGACAGCATTCAGGTATTCAATCTGTGAGACTTCCATTACAAACATTGTCATTCAACAAACTAAGTGCTCTCCTATGCTCTTCAGTTTAAGGCAGTAACTCCCTCCAGGTACTGATTAACTTCAAAAGGAAAAGATGTAACTTCAGAGTAGGGAGACCCAGTGGTATCTGGTGGGTCTCAACCACATAATCAAGGTCACCATTAATAAAAGATAGCAACATCACATATTCTAATGCGATCTTCTAAAAAGGGCACATTACTTCTCTGACATTCTTGCCAAAAATGCATAACCTTGATTTAAGGGAAATATCAAACAAACTCAAACTGAGGGACATTCTACAAAATAACTGACCACTATTCTTCAAAACTGTCAGTCATGAAAGACAAGGAAAAACTAAGAAGCGATCATCTTGGAAGACACCAAGGAGACATGATAACTAAATGCAGTCTTGAGTCCTTAACCAGAGAAAAACTGGTGAAATCAATTAATAGTGATAGTCTTGTAGCACTGTTAATTTCCTAGTCTTGATAATACTGTTATTATTCAAAATGTTATCATTAAGGAAGTTGGTTGAAGGTCATTTGGAACATTTTGTACTTTTTTTTTTTGCAAATTTTCTATACGTTTACCATGATTTCAAAATAAAAGCTCTTAAAAACTCAAGTGATTCATCCTGGATTTTGTTTTTATTTTGTAGCTTTCACAAAGACTCTCTGAAATTATTTTAGACCACTCTTCCCAGGAATCTAGACCTATAAGATAAATATATGAATTCCAAATATCTCTTCATTCCCAGTAACAGCAGAAAGAAAGATGCCAATACATTTAGAAACCATTTCACAAATACAAAGAGAGGAAAAATAAGTTAACAAATTAATAAGGATGATTCTTGATATACTACTACATGTAACAGTTGAAAAGTCAAGGCTATTCATTTTGGTTAGAAGACTGGAAAGAGAGTTGAAATTTGCAGATGTGTTTGTGTTACTATTCACCGGCTAGGAATGGTGGGGGGCTCTTCTGCTCTCTCTCCTCACACCAGGTCCACCTTCGCCTGCCCCTTTGCTAGCTTCCTCCTAAGGACAGGAGGAGCCAACTGAACTAGCTGATCCCAGAGACACTTACTACAACAAGATTATGTATGTGTGGGCAGGCTTACTCTGCCTAAGAGGCAGGGACCCAAGCACCCCTTTTCCTCTTACACTTCTGCTTCAGCCCCAGTCATGTAGCAGTCAATATATTTTGCCTCTTTCCCTTCTCCTGAACACCTAGCTGAGGAGAGAAGGTTCAGGAAAGATACTAGGAACTCTAGTTAGGGTTTAAAAACAATGGAATCCAGAAGAGGGGTTTTAACATGTCATCTTGACTTCCCTCAACTTGGGGTTCTCTTGTACAGCCCTTATGATCGCGCTGGGGAGAAAATGTCATTTTTATATAGAATTTAGGCCCTCAGACCACCATATATATAATACTATCAAAAATCACACTCACCCTTTAACACAAGGAACAAAAGGAAACAACTTTGCGATAAGCTCAAAGCACAGAAAAATATCTGTTAAAAAAAGTAGTGGTTTGAGCTTGGGAAGCACAATCTGAATTACCTTCTTAATGAATGCCACCGAAAATGTATCCCAGGACACTATTCCATGGTCCATCAGTTCCACAAAGGCCGTCAGGGTGAAGGACAGCATGTCTCCAAAGCTGGAAAACACAAGCAGGCATGAGAGTGATGGGCCCAGGAGTTCAGCACCAGGAGAGACGGGAGTGAGAGAGCTTTAGAAAGATGAATACAAGCAGAACTGTACAAGAATACTGGGATAAGCAGCTGGGCCACAGACAATGTCCTGCACACGTGGCTCAGTAGGAAGGAGGCAGGTAGCTTCACAGTGAGAAGCCAGGGCCTCTGGGGGACAGACCTGGAGTCACAGTCTCACTCAAGTGAGCTATGTTGCCCCTGAGTGGGTCCCTAAGATTCTCTAAGCTATCATCTTCCCCACTGAAAACTTAAAATCTGTTTCATCACAGGGCTGCTGGTAGAGCACTGAATAAAATGCAGCATATAAGCATTCAGAAAATGACAGCTTAAAAAAGCTCCTCAGCAAACAAATATTAGGAAGAGGGCAACACGCCTCTCTTTTATCACTGGGTATCCAACAGGGAAGGTTATAAATTATTCTATTAAAATATGAGCACTTTGCAAAAGATTCATGTGGCCCACATATACCTAGGGGGTGTGTGTGTGTGTGTATTTGGTGAGTGCATTTACACACATACACACACTCATAGATACAAACATATATGTAAGTAAGCACATTAATTTCTATGTTACACTGTCCAGCATTTTAACTTTAGTTAGCAGGCTTTATAGAATACCTTGCTAGAATATTATAGATAATAATGATTTGCTGGCCATTGACTTGCTGTGATTCAGAAGCTGTAGGAAGTGTCTCATGAATGAGTTAGAAATTTAAACAGATCAGGCAAACTCAGATAAAAGAATGCCTTTTATAATAGCTCCACCCACACCCCTTACCAGACAACAACCTGGTTTCTAGTGCTTTCAAAACAACTTTGAGAATCTTTTACAGAAACTCATCTCTACTGTAAATTATCACCGTAATAGTATTAACGTAAAACTCTCAAGGTAAGTTTTGTCTCTTCAGGTACATTAAATTACGCCCATCAGAATCTCCATAGTCTATACAACCATACTGATTCATATGCTTGATTCTTTAAAAAATAAATTTAGTAGTTCAGAGTTTTAATCTGTAGACTCCTATATATCATGATTGCTACTTTACAGAGTTTCATAAAGTGTTTAGATGGAGTCTTCCCATTCATTTTCAATGAACAGAATAGAAAACTGGCTCCTATTTCTTTTAAAACACCTTTGCAGTTCCCCTTCTTCCCAGTGTTCTCAGCCTGGCCTCCATGGAGGACCTTGGAAATCTTGCATCATCTCAGAAGCTGTGATGCTGAAAATAAATCTACCAAAGAGGAAGTGACTCTCAGGCAAGGACTGTGATCCAAAGGTACCAGACACCAGCGGGGCTGAGATGTACTAGATGGAAATGGTTCAGTGGGTGGTTTCTGGAGTCAGACAGCAGAGGTCGACAGCTGTAAGTGGACAAGTCACTGACATATTCTTTGCCCCAAGTTTCCTCATTTTTTAAAACAGAGGATGACAATGATGCTGCTAGTGGTGGTGATACTTTGCTCAGAGAATTCCTGGGGAAATAAAAGGAGTTATCACATTTACAGCCCTCTGAGCTGTGTATAACACTTGGAAGGCAGCATATGAATATTAGTTATTATCATTATGCAAAGAGGTATTTTTAAAAGATACATGAAGCTCATGATTTTCAAATGTCTGTCTTCATAGTGACAAGAATTCTCTGTCCTTGGAACCAGAAAAAAAAAAAAATTTCAAGGAAAGCCAAACGTTTCAAGTCAGACAAAAAAAGCAGCATATATTTTAAAAAGACTTTTCTGAGTCACAGACAAGCAATCCCCATCTTACAGGTTCCCCCTAGGTGGCATCAGAGAATCATGCCCCCAAAAGAAATTCCAAATCAGAAAACTCAAGCTTACTTTAAGAAAACAAAAAAAAAGTAGATAGTCAGGTGGAAAATGGATTAAAAGGACAAGTAAGAAAGGTCATAGAAAAATTCCAGAATGACTCTTCCTACAATGAATCATAAGAAAATCTAAACACTAGCTTGCATAAAAAAAAGGAAATTTCTTCAGGAAAATAAGAGAGCCAGGAAATAAAATCAATTAGTATGATTTAGTAACAGTTTATTAAATATTAGTATCACTGTGAAAACATTACCTAATTATGTATAGAATTTTTAGTGAACAATATTATGTAATTTATTACTTTGTTGTATTATTAGTGGTAAACAATATTAACTAACTTCCCTTGTGGCTCAGACGGTAAAGTATCTGCCTGCAATTCAATGCCTGGGTCAGGAAGAGGCCCTGAAAAAGGACATGGCAACTCACTCCAGTGTTCTTGCCCCAAGAATCCCTATGGAGAGAGGAGCCTGGCGGGCTACAGTCCAAGGGGTCACAAAGAGTCGGATGTGACTGAGCAACTAACACACACACAAAAAAAATTAATAATTTTTTTCCTCAAAAAAAGGAAAAAAAGAAACACCAAGTGATAATGAACCTGGAGTCGGAAATGGCAATGTGCTCCAGTATTCTTTCCTGGAAAATTTCATGGACAGTGGAGCCTGGCAGACTACAGTTCATGGGTTTGCAAAGAATCAGACACGACTGGGCACACACATACATGCATAACTGATAATGAATGATTTGCATTTCTTTACACCTGGCATGCTGAAAGACCTCAACTGGTAAAAAATGTACATGACATTGGAGGATGGCATTCATAGGTTCCATGCAGTGTAAGAACACTGCCCTGGTGTTGTCACTAAGAGAAAAGCAATGGGAACAGAAAACACACGGCTAGAAACACATGGCTAGAAACAAACTCTTCTTTATATTCCCTATATCTTGGACTAAAGGCAGTACCGGTCTTCATTAACTGCTTTAAAAGCAAAAGATAAATTGTACTTATGCGCTCTAATTATCTGAAGGCAACATAACTTTGTTCCTTGCTCAATGGACTCATAATCTAAATGGCCTCAGTGACATCTTGGGATACTCCCTCTTCCTCAAATGCCCCAGAACTCTGCCTACAGACTCCTCAGAAGAGCTCCCACCACCTGGGGCAAAAGATGCAGAAAAAGAGAAACAGTATTGTTTGGTTTCCAAATCTCCAAGCTGCTTTGGGGAACTAGTGTTTCCATCTCCATGGTTGGAATTGGAGCACTGTTTCTGAGACTACAGCTAGGGCTTTCTGTGCCTGGCAATCACCAATTAGTGTCAATGGTTGAGAAGTGAGACAAGTTTCTTTACATCACACACCAAGGTGCCCAGAGCAAGGATCACCCTCTTGGTCCAAAAAAGTTTTATGTAAATGTTATTTCATGTGTGCTGAGTCACTCAGGGGTGTCCTACTCTTTGTGACCTTGCCAGGCTCCTCCATCTGTGGGATTATCCAGGCAAGAATACTGGAGTGGGTTGCTATTTCCTCAATTTATACTTATATACTTATTATCTAATAACACTTTCTATACTTGTGAAAGTAAAGTGTTAGTCACTCAGTTGTGTCTGACTCTCTGTGACCTCATGAACTATATAGCCTGCTAGGCTTTTCTGTCCATGGACTTTTCCAGGCAAGAATATTGGAGTGGCACACTGTTCCCTTCTCGAAGGGATCTTCCTGACCCAGAGATCGAACCCAAGTCTCTTGTATCTCCTGCTCTGGCAGGAGGATTCTTTACTATCTGAGCCACATATATAATTATAAGGGGGCTTTCCCAGTGGCTCAGCTGTAAAAAATCCACTTATAATGCAGGAGACGCAGGAGGTGTGGATTCGATCCCTGACTCAGGATGATNGTTCCCTTCTCGAAGGGATCTTCCTGACCCAGAGATCGAACCCAAGTCTCTTGTATCTCCTGCTCTGGCAGGAGGATTCTTTACTATCTGAGCCACATATATAATTATAAGGGGGCTTTCCCAGTGGCTCAGCTGTAAAAAATCCACTTATAATGCAGGAGACGCAGGAGGTGTGGATTCGATCCCTGACTCAGGATGGTCTCCTGGAGCAGGAATTGGCAACCTACTCCAGTATTCTTGCCTTGAAAATTCCACGGACAGAGGAGCCTGGTAGGTTAGTGTCCATAGGGTTGCAAAGAGTTGAACACGACCAAATGACTGAGCACACACATATGTAATTATAAACTCTATGGATTAATGTTACTAGACATACTTATGCTATATAATCATATGTATGTATATGTATCTTATATAATATATAAAATATGTTATTAGATATATTTATATGTACATATTATATATGATACAATATATTATATATATAACATATATCTTATACACTGTGTACATATATATAATACTATATTTTATCTATTATATATGCATATATATGATTATATAGAATATGTATATAATATATTGTATTATATATACTATATATATGACATATATAATTCATTATAACTGGTTGCTAGATGGCATACTACCTTTCCATGGGAGATGTTTTTCAAAATTCAACTTTAAATCCTCAGTTGCAAGGAAAGGATGGCAGTGCTAAAATGTTATTACCTTCCAAATCAAGGGACTCACTCACCTCATCTCAACGGAGGCAGCTACAAAAGCTCTTATTGAACCCTGACACAGATGTTTATTTCCACTGCTAGAGGAGTGATTCAGGTTCCAAAGAGGAAAGGCAAGAGCCAAGATTCTGTCTCTGAAATCAGTGCTGGGTGCAGAAGATCAAGGCTAAAAGGATTACAGATATAAAGCAACCACATGGCACATGCGGGGAGCATTTTTATTTGTTTAGTTTATTTGTTTTTTTATAAAGTGCTAAGCTAAAGATTTTGCAGTACTGGCTGCCACAGATTAAGCTGACTACAAACTTTACATGCTGGTCGAGAGCCATGTCACAGCCAACACACCATGTGTGCTGGAATGATTCAAATAAATGTTTCTCATCAATTCAGTAGAGACCATCTTCTTTCCAAGAAAATTCAGCCAATCTCAAAGCATTTAAATTTTATGCTGTTAGTTTTATCAAATAGTGCTTCCAAATGTTTTCATTGGGTGCCATGCCCAAGAGAGAAGCAGAGAAAAGATGAAAATAAAGACCATTTTTAAAGTTATTAATAAATCATACTGAATATATCCCTAATTGCCAAAGTTAATGATATAACTTTGTTCTACCCTGCCTGTTGAGTTTTTCCAAGTATTTTATTTTTGTGGTAAAACTTATAGACACAGAAATGTATGGATTTCTAAACTGCCCCACTAGACATTCCCTTTAGAATCATAGCATGATATATCAACATACATTCTTTCAGCTCCTTTGTTGAAAATTTAGCTGTGGATCAATGTTAGACTCTTTATTCTATTCTATGGATCTGGCTATCCTTTCATATCAATATCACAGTATGTTAATTACTGACTTTGTAGGAAGTCTTTAAGTCAGTTAATGAAACCTTCCAACTTTATAGATTTTTATGGGTTTTTCAAGATTATTTTTGCTCTTCTAGGTCCAATGCATTTCCTTTAAGTTTTTAGGAATGGCTTATAATTTCTTTTTTAAAAACTGTATTGCATTAAACCTAATTTGGGGAGAATTACTGTCTTAACAATACTGTGTCTTCCAATCCATAAAATGCTGTATTCTCTACTTATTTAGGTCTTCATTAATTTCTTCCAGCAATATTTTTTATTTTTTAGACAACAGGTATTGATGTCTCTTGTTAAAATTAATTCCTAAGAATTTTATCATTTCTGACATCTGTAAATGGAAATTATAAAATTTCATGTTTCAGTTTGCTATTAAAGTATAAAAATATATCCCTTTTACATACTAATGTTATATTCTGAAACTGTGATAAATTCAGTTATGAGATCAAGCCATTTCTTTGTAGATGCCTTAGGATTTTCTATAGACAGAGTTGGTTTTACTTCTTTTTTTTAATATGAGTTTCTTTAAAAATTGATTTATTTTGGGTTGTGCTCCATCTTCGTTGCTGCGCAGCTTTCTCTAGTTGCGGCAGGTGGGGCTACTCTCTAGTGGTGTGCAGGCTTCTCACTGCAGTGGCTTCTCTCGTTGCAGATCGCAGGCTCCACGGCGCATAGCTCTCAGCAGTTGAAGCTCCTGGGCTCCAGAGCACAGGCCCAATAGTTGTGACACGCAGGATTCATTGCTCCAGATCAGGGTTGGAATCCGTGTCTCCTGCACTGGCAGGCAGATTCTTTACCATTACCATTAAGCCGCCAGGGAAGCCCCTATTTCTTCCTTTCTGACCTTTATTTCTATGTTGACTTACTGCTAAGGCTAACAACTATAGTACAATGTTGACTAGAAGTGCAAAAAGTGAATATATTTGCCTTATTCCCAGTCTTTAGTGGGAGGAGTGGGGATTCATCTTCCAACATTAAGTAATATGCTTTTTTTTTTTTAGATAGTCTTTATCAGTTCCCTCTATTTCCAGATTGCTGAGAATACTTATGAATGAGTGTTGGATACTATGAAATGCTTTTTCTGTATCTGTTATCTATTTTCTGTATCTATAAAGGTGGTTTTTCTGTTTAAGTTTTCTCCTTTATTTTTCTAAATCATGGTGACTGATTTTCAGATGTTAAACTTCTTCTGAGATAAATCTTTGTTGTCTCAAATCTTCTTTATACCTTGCTTGATTATATTTGTTCATATGTTTCTGGGGAGTTTTGCACCTTTGTTCATTAGGTGGCCTATAATTTTTGTTTCCTAAGTTAGCTTTGTCTGGTTTTGTTATCAGAGTGATACTGGCTTCACGGGCCTCATAAAATGATTGGGAACTTTTCCCCACCACCTCTCTTTTCTGAAACCGTGTGTGGATTCAGTATTTCTTCTGCATGTGCATAATGAAGCTCACCAGTGCAACCAGTTTTCACTGTGTAAGCCCTCTAACAGTCTGTATTTACACTGAGCTGGGACTGTCAGACTACATCAGCTTCCTCTTTTCTTCTTCCTTTCATAGGCATCAGCTCTGCCTCCCTGTCTGAAAGATAATTCATAGCCAACCCCACTTTGTGCCACAAAGTACCACCCATCCTCCAGTAAACCTCTTACTCTCCTTACTGCATCTCAGCACTAGCTGCTCAGGGGACTAAATTGACACATCAAAACTGACCCACGAGGAAACAAAACATCTGAATACCCTTTGGGGTTCACATACACACATGTACATTCACACTTCAGTGACCAGTGATATATTTGGGCAGAATTCATATATATTTATGGTGGTTTCATATCCTCTGAGCCTCCTTTCTTTCATGGATTTTCCTTAATTATCTAGTTGCTCTGCCAGCCCCAAATTATGTCGCATGGACAGAGGAGGCATGTACCACCAGTAACATTAAGATGGAGGGTTTTTATCACTCCATGATCCCTGGATGGGGCTTCCCAGGTGGCACTATGGTAAAGAAACCGCCTGTCAACTCAGGAAACATAAGGCATGTGGGGTCAATCTCTGGTTCGGGAAGATGCCCTGGAGGAGGGCAAGGGAACCCACTCCAGTATTCTTGCCTGGAGAATCACCACGGACAGAGGAGCCTAGCAGGCTACAGTCCATAGCAGGCACAGAGTCGGATACTACTGAAGTGACTTCGCACACATGCAGAACACATGGAGCAGGGATCCTCAGGCAAAAAGCTGTAAACACAAATCTCATCTAGAGCCAGTTTGTTCCCTCAAAGACTGACTTACTTCTTTCTGTCCGATTCAGTTGCTATCTAGTTCCTTAAATACTTGTTTTTAGATATTTTTGTTTGCAATATTTTGTCTAGAGGTCATAATTGTTATCTATGGTCCTTAGTCTGATTAGGCTACTTTGCCGTTACCAGAACCAGGATCCTGAGCATTGATTTTGTCCATCATAAATAAAAATCATGATTCACACTTGCAATGCCCAAAAGATTAAATACCAAAAGATTAAAACTGCTGACAGACAGGTTTTAAGAAGTTATTTTGGCTGGAGTCCAAAATTTTACATTAACAAATTGTATTAGGTTATTAGAGAACAAATAATCAGTTTGAATCCCAATACCACCTCATTTTAACTTCTGCATCAAGGAAATAATCCTAATTTTACTCATCTTGTGTTGTGGATAAAAGTGTGAATTAGAAGTAACAAGTGTAAACATTTAAACACTGAGATAGTGCCCAGGACAGAGTAAATTCTCAACAAAAGATGGATTCTATTGTCTTTACCATTAAGTGTTTCTACTGTATTAAAATATATATCAAAATTAGATTTAAGGAGCTTTATCCTAAAAATTCAATGTTTCTATCTTATCAGAATTTAATGACTGAAGAGTTCCTGCAACTAATACTTTTTCTAGTGGGAGGGGTAAGGGAACATGAAAGCTTAGAGACCACTATATTACACTGTTTAGTATTTTCTCTGGAGGCTTAAAAATAAGGTGCACATTTTCAGATGCTGTTCAATCTTCCTTCTCAAGCTGAAACTGTATGCTTAACAACTGGGCAAAATGGAAATTCGTTCAGCCTATTACAGAGAGTTTATAAGATCCTATTTGGACTCCTCTTGTTTAGTGAATAATAAAGGCACTGAGGAGGGAATACTCTAAGAAAGAAGTTTTGAGATCTCCAGACACAATTATCATGCAATTCACAAATATATGGGTGACTGAACATTTTCTCAGACTGAAAGTAAATAATTTTCCTTCCATACTTCAATCTTCAATATTTTTATGTGGATCTTTTTCTTACCACGTCACTGAAGAAAATCAAAGATTTTTGACTTTGAACATTACATAGGCCACAAGAAAGAAAGGTTTTGTTTAAAGTAATACATAAAATTACGCCTAGCCTTGCTCCAAGAGAAGGGTAGCAATCCTGATGTGATCATTCTGTGGTTACAAACATAAAACACTCTACCACAAAGCAAAAAGAAAAGGGAATAATTTTTTTAAGAACCTGTTTATAAGAACATCAAAAAGAAAGCAAAAAAAAAAAACACTCAAAATATCTAGACACATAGTTACACAATCAGTCAGAGGACAGAGTTTAATTATTCAGAGAAGAAGGAAGTGTTACATCATCTATATCAACAGATCAGAAATTCTTACCAAGGCTTCATGATCTTCTGCAATTTCTGGTATCGTCTGTAAAATTCAAAAACAACCATGTAAGCCGCATGCATGACAGCAATGGATTTTGCACAAATTACATATCATGAAGAAAGCCCAGAATGAGCTATATGACAGGTTTAACAGCCATTAAGGGCACCTAATTCATTTCAAAACATTTCTCCAAGTAATAAATTTATGTTTATTAATGACACAAAACAATCAAAAATAGGGATTAAACTACTATAACCAACCTAATGCATTTACTTTTGAATAAAGGCAACAAAGGGGGCTTCCCAGGTGGCTCAGTGGTAAAGAATCCATGTGCAATGCAGGAGCCACTAGAGACGATGAGGGTTTGATCCCAGGGTCAGGAAGATCCCCTGAAGGAGGAAATGGCAACCCACTCCAGTATCTTGCCTGAAAAATCTCATTGGCAGAGGAGCCTGGCGGGCTATAGCCTATGGGATTGCAAAGAATCAGACACAACTTAGTGACTGAGCATGCACACAAAGACAACAAAAGCACTCCCTTTGGCTCAGAATGAGCATATATTCAACTAAGGGGAACATCACTAGAAATAAGGGGGAGCATATTTTCAGTGAAACAGTAGCGCCACAAAGCCTTAATTCAGTTGTTCTTAAATATATGCTCAACAGGAGAGAAATAGTTGATTATCTTTNCTTCAATATTTTTATGTGGATCTTTTTCTTACCACGTCACTGAAGAAAATCAAAGATTTTTGACTTTGAACATTACATAGGCCACAAGAAAGAAAGGTTTTGTATAAAGTAATACATAAAATTATGCCTAGCCTTGCTCCAAGAGAAGGGTAGCAATCCTGATGTGATCATTCTGTGGTTACAAACATAAAACACTCTACCACAAAGCAAAAAGAAAAGGGAATAATTTTTTTAAGAACCTGTTTATAAGAACATAAAAAAGAAAGCAAAAAAAAAAACACTCAAAATATCTAGACACATAGTTACACAGTCAGTCAGAGGACAGAGTTTAATTATTCAGAGAAGAAGGAAGTGTTACATCATCTATATCAACAGATCAGAAATTCTTACCAAGGCTTCATGATCTTCTGCAATTTCTGGTATCGTCTGTAAAATTCAAAAACAACCATGTAAGCCGCATGCATGACAGCAATGGATTTTGCACAAATTACATATCATGAAGAAAGCCCAGAATGAGCTATATGACAGGTTTAACAGCCATTAAGGGCACCTAATTCATTTCAAAACATTTCTCCAAGTAATAAATTTATGTTTATTAATGACACAAAACAATCAAAAATAGGGATTAAACTACTATAACCAACCTAATGCATTTACTTTTGAATAAAGGCAACAAAGGGGGCTTCCCAGGTGGCTCAGTGGTAAAGAATCCATGTGCAATGCAGGAGCCACTAGAGACGATGAGGGTTTGATCCCAGGGTCAGGAAGATCCCCTGAAGGAGGAAATGGCAACCCACTCCAGTATCTTGCCTGAAAAATCTCATTGGCAGAGGAGCCTGGCGGGCTATAGCCTATGGGATTGCAAAGAATCAGACACAACTTAGTGACTGAGCATGCACACAAAGACAACAAAAGCACTCCCTTTGGCTCAGAATGAGCATATATTCAACTAAGGGGAACATCACTAGAAATAAGGGGGAGCATATTTTCAGTGAAACAGTAGCGCCACAAAGCCTTAATTCAGTTGTTCTTAAATATATGCTCAACAGGAGAGAAATAGTTGATTATCTTTCTTTGGTAAAATGCCCACAATTCTACTTCCTCTTTTCTTGGAGGAAAAAAAAAAATGCTGCTTCTGAAGGAAGACATTATGAGACAGTGCAGCAGTCTTGGATGACAGCTGGACCTCAAGGATCATAGCCTGCAAAAAAAGTAGACAACCTACAAAACTTGTCTGCAAAATAGGACACTTATGCTTCTTAAAAAAACTAAAGATTAGGTCAAAAAAATTAGTTAATAAGTGATTCTATCTTATCAAACCACTTCCCATTCCCCGAGCCTGCCAAATCTCTCTGGCATTGAGTGTGTTCTTCCCTCAGTTGGGGGAATACCCTTCCCCTCCTTGTCAGACTAGCTAAACCCTACCCCACATTCATTCCAGGCTCCTCTGTGAAGCCTCCCTGACCTCTGATTTCCCCTCCTTGACTGGACTGAGTGTGGCATCCATGTCTGCAGTGCTGAGAATATACCAGGCATTTGACTTAGGACATCTCACTGCCCTTTCAGCACCATGAAGGCAAAGGCTGGCTCTGTAACTCAACTACTAACTATACCATCAGGCACCTGCAGAGTAGGTATTCAATTCAGAAGAAGTTAAATTTCACATTTCAACCACATGTAACCACTTCAGAAACCCAAATGACCACGAGGTGATCAGATCTTGTATTTGATAAAACTGGGGAGTTAAAAATGTATGTGATCTTCCTCTTCCTCACCTCTTCCTCCTCTTTTACTTAGCTTCATCAATAAATAATATATAATTAATTAAATAATATATTATATATATATTCAGTGTATATATATATACCAAATAAATGCACTACCTAAAAGTTGAGGGTTTTGTTCTATTTGAAGGACTTGGACTTAAGCCCATAGTACAGCCTCTCAAGATTGTTTCTGAGGGACTGCTCCAAGGCCTTAAGGGAACAATCAGTATCCAAAGGAATTTCTGCAACAAAAACCAGTAGTCAGAACATCAAGATTACTGTTAAAGACAAATCAGACTTAAGCTAGTGGAGCTAGTGCTTTTCTAAGTACTAGAAGATGTAAGAGTCTGGGCTCACTGAAATCATTCCTTTGATATGCACCTATCTAGTTGATATGCAACTATCTAGTGAAGGAAATGACAACCCATTCTTGTATTCTTGCTTGGGAAATCCCATGGACAGAGGAGCCTGGTGGGCTACACAGTCCCTGGGGTCGCAAAGAGCTGGACATGACTGGGAGACTACCTTCACTTAGCTATCTAGGGCCAGTATCCTGCTTTTTCCATCAGGAATACACACAGGGAGGAGGTGCAGCTGCAGTGGTCTATGGTTTGATGGCTCTAATGTCCTTTTTAAGCTGAGATGGCTGGAGGACATTTTCATCCAGATCTATAGTAGCTTCCTTTTCTTCTCCTTCAAATTGCCACGGGCAGAGTAAAAGAAGTCGGTGGCCATGGAGAGGCAAGCCTGAGCACAGTGTGGGCCCTTTCACAAGAGCCAAACACTTCCCTCCACTAAAAGGAAGTGGGGCTCCTTGGAGAAATGACTCTGGCCAGGACTGGGGCAAGAAAAGACCAAGAACACCCCAGAACATTTCGTTGAGCCAAAAAGTACAGAAATGCTCAAAGAACAATGAGAAACAAGGTAGGACACACAAGACAGCTTGAAGAAGTTTCCAGAGCCATACTGGGGATAAATAATAAAGGTGATGAGTTATAGCCCAGGGATAAAACAAGAACAAATGGGCCTACACTGCTTTAAAGGTAGTGTGCTGGTACTGTGGAAGAACTAAATCTCTGGGGAAAAATACATAAATCTGATTTGTGCCACTTTCCATTTCCCATGGGTAACTACTCAAGATTCTCTCTTAATTATTTACGAAAGGTGTAAAAAGCATTACTGGGAGATGCCTGGAAGGCACTATCTTAACAAGTGGTCAAAGTGAACATCAATAATAAGACAGAGATATCATGGGATGTGCCATTAATAGGATGCAAAGAAACAAACACAAGCATTTGTGATATTCTAGCCAAAGACACGTTTTCTAAAACAAGAAAACACTGGATAAACCTATAGAAAAGGAGAATTTATGTTTCAAAGGGAAATTAGTGTCCACAGTTTTGTCTAGTGGTGAATTAATTGACTTTCTTCCCTGCAGGTGAAAAACTAGTTTTGTCTCTATTTGCAATTCATTACAACATTCCTCTGTTTCATGCAAATTTGTTTTCTGTGACTCTTCCTTTGAACCGGTGAAAACATCTGCCCAGTTCCCTCATATCAAATGAATAACGTACATTCTTGTAAGGTATGTTCAATTTTATACCTGTATGAAAGCCATGCTTTTACCTTTCCTTGATAATTATCTTTTAATTAACTACTTTTTAATAAACCTCAATTGGAGAATATTCTAAAGATGGCTGACCTATGATCTTGAAAGTGTCAAAGCCATGAGAGAAAAGGAAAGATTAAGGAATAGCTCCAGACTACAAGAGATTATACTAGGGAACCAGTGATTGAAACTTACATGAGTTGTCTGGCAACAGAAAGTCCCAATAAGGAAGAAAGTGCTGCCACCAAAAACTATCCAGAATTCAGGAAGGACCTAAAGGAGGGTAGAGAAGCCAATCCATATGTACTACCAACCTCCCAAAATCCTTGCTGGAATCCATCTTGGCTGAGAGATTGCATGCACAACCAGGAAGTATGCTGAGTCAGACCAAATATGGGCACAAGCAAGATGATTGCCCACAGACAACCCAGAAACTACGCATAACCATAAAACCTGAGATTGTGGTCCCCAAGGCAGAGCAGTTATTCTGGGTTCCTGTACCACCTTGCTGCTCTCTGTCCAGGTACCCCTTCCCAATAAAGTTTTTTTTCTCTTATTTTGTCAGTACTGTGTCTCCTAGAGCAATTCATTTTTGAGTGTTCGACAAGCACCTAATATCCAGACCTGGAAAAGGTCCCCCTTCCTGCAACAATTAGAAGGCAGGACAACTGGGTGCAAGGGGCTCTCTGGGATTAGATCTTTGGAAAGGATCTAACTGGTGAAACTTGAGCTTGCAACTTTTCCATTAAGTCTGGAATTGTTAAACTAATTGAACAAGCCTTTAAGAGGAGGCGGCTCTAATACTCTGGCTATCTACATAATCAATCCAAAACCCTAAACCTACCAATGCCTCCAGGTTAGGAAACGGAAACCTAAGGACAAGCAACCAGACTTGACTAAGAGTCTAACAAGGCCCTTGCTTGTTTCCACTTCTCTGTAAGAGACTCTTCCCTCCCTAACTTGCTCCTGTGGATAGAGTGTTCCTAACCACTTCCGGTTTGGCACTGGCCAATTCTAACTGATTTCTGTTCAAATATACTCTAAAAATGTTTTGCTACGGGTCAGTTAATCTTTTAAGAGAACTGCTTCAAAATTAATGCTTGTCAGAGATGTGTGTGTGTGTGTGTGAAATATATAAAGCAATCAATGCAATTTTTCAAAATAACCTTCTGGCCTCAGCCCTGTGCATCCTTAGGTATATATAAGTGCATGCATATCTGTGTGTGTGTGCGTGCGTGCGTGCGTGTGTGTGTATGTGTGTCTGGCTTTAGAAAGTTCTTGACCAGAGTACAGAGAGAGAAATTCAGTGTTTCTCACTTTACTTCCTCACCTTGGCTTCAGAGAAACATAAGCAGAAGACGAATTTTTTGTTGTGATGTCTGTTTTTTATCTGAAGTTCTTTCTCTTTCTCTCCTTCTCCTGCTCCCTCTCTCTCTATCTCCAAATATATCCACTTTAAAAGAAACATAATCAGGAGAACAAATGATTCTCCAAAGACAATGCTTCACAGTGATTAGAAGCCCCTCACCTTATCCCAAGCTGTGGCATCCTTTCCCCAGCAGANCTCTCTCTGTCTCCAAATATATCCACTTTAAAAGAAACATAATCAGGAGAACAAATGATTCTCCAAAGACAATGCTTCACAGTGATTAGAAGCCCCTCACCTTATCCCAAGCTGTGGCATCCTTTCCCCAGCAGAAGACAACCTCTCCTTTAAACAGGCTGTATGACCCCTTCTTATTTCTATTATGAGAGTGATGGACAAAGACACAGAGACAAAGCAAAAAGGGATGACGAGGTGGAGTTTCAGTGTAAAGAATTTTCTGCCACACAACCCCCAACAAAGCCCAAGAAGGTCGGCCCCTTTGGCGTTTGTGATGCAAATTCCTGGCAGGGCCCCAGGAGGGCTGCTCCTGTTGAAACTCCCTGAGCTCTGCGTCCTGCAGTGCCAAGAAGGCAGACTGAGGGAGNAACCAGCCAGGAATTTCTGCATCTTCCTATTTCAAAAAGCACAGACAGAGTTCCTCCAGCTTGCTGTTTGCTGGGACACCGCCCCGGGCCTCTGTGCTCCTGCTCTGCTTCTTTCTGATTCTATGCACCTAACCCGTTTCCTGTCCAAGGTCAATCGTCCCCTCATCCCCGGCTCTAGAGCGGTCACCCTCTGACCTCTCAGGCACTCTGCCCCTACTGTGTCCCCCTTTCTTTCGTGCATCAGTGTCTGTGCAGTCGATCAGGTCCAGCTGCAAACATCTCTAACAGGCCCTATTTTAAAAACAAGTGAAAAGCTGTGTACATCTGTCACACCTTTGTACACTGAGTCAATTCGCTTCCAGCCAGGCCCTCGTTTTACTGCTTCCATTCTCCACAACAGTTCTGGAATTAAGAGTGGGTCTAAACTTGCCACTCACCTCACCTCACATTCTCCTCCTCACCTCCATCCACAAACTTCCATACTCCCCCCTCTCTACCCAGACAACGTCTCCATGACGCCCTGTCTACCTCGCTCATCTGGCCCTCCTTACCTTCTCAGCAGACCTCAGCACACCTAAGTGTCCCTAACAGACTCCTAACTGCCTGATTGACGTGTCCTCATGGTCATCGGACAGGCATCTCCAATTCTTCATCTCCCGCTTCCTAAACTTTCTATTCCAGTAAGCAGCACCGCTGCTGACTGTGCCCAGACACCAGGGACATCCTCGCAGTCTCCCGCAAGGAGAACCACAGCCCCAGGATCAGCAAGTGCTGCAGCTCACCCTCCAACACTCCTTCAGACCCTCCTCGTCCAGACCACACAGGCAGCCAGCGCCATTGTCTCCAACTGGCACGGCAGCCCTGTCTCCTAACCCGGCCTCTTGACACTTGCAATCTATTCTGGGGCAGCACCCAGAGTTGATCCTGTTCCCCCTCTGCCTAAAAGCTTCCACTGCCTTCTCTCTGTGTTAAGCTCATAGGGCGACAGCAAGAAACAGAACTTAAGACATCCTACCATTTGTTTTAGGTTTCTCAGCTCAGGAGAAAGAAATTGGTTCAAAAAAATCATTAACAGTCTTACTGTTAAGAATCTCTGACAACCTGAATGCACAGAGTGACTGAGGTAACACTGTTTTTCTTTTCGCCACAGTAACTGGCCCCCCAAATCAGCACAGCAGGCTCTCTAACCCAGATGCTTCTAATATCAGTTCCCCAAACGCAAGAGAGCAGAAGGCAGGGTTGCGCTCAAAGCTGACGAAGCAACAGCAGATACTTGATAAGCAATTTTATTTAATTTGTCCACATGGGCCAAAATGAAGGGAAAGAGGCAAGAAGAGTTCAGGTCATATATAAAAGGGCTCTTAAAAATCTGATAGTTTGGAATACTGGAATGGTTTTAGCATGGAATGTCATGATTCATCTCTTGTATACTGTAGTGACATTATGAAATTTGTTTGCAGATTTATTTAATTAAACATAACATTAGCAGGGACTTCCCTGGTGGTCCAGTGGCTGACTGTGTGCGACCCCTGCAAGAGGAACAGGTTCAATGCCTGATCAGGGAAGATTCCATATGCTACAGGGTGCAGCCAAAATAAAATAACAGCACCACATGGTACAGAAATATGTAAGTATTATCAGAAGTTATAAAGTGAAAAATAGAGTTAGCATAATGCTAACAGTTTCTTGTGATATTCCTTGAGAACCATTTCTACTCTTTTATTGACATATACCTATTTTCCCTGTGCATCAAGGGATGACTCTACACCCCATGTTCTGCAACATGCTTTGGCACTTTGTAAAATTCTCAGGTGTCTCCGAGGCAGCACATGCCACATTCTTTTTCACATCTCACAGTATTCTGGCACACAGTTATCAGCTAGTGCATTTAACCAGTCCCAACTGATAGTTAATAGGTTCCAGCTTTTGATTATTGAAAGCAATGATACATACAGCCCTGTATGGATGTGTATGGTGTGTGTGTGTGTGTGTGTATCCCACAGTGCTTCTGTGAGACTACTGAATAAATTCCCAGCAGTAAAATTGTCAGAACAAAGACACAGGCATTTTAAGCTTGGGTGAATACAGCTAAATTGCCCTCCAAAAAGTCTGTACCAATTTATACTCTTGATCCCACAGCATTTTTGCCTCGTGCCTTGATTATCAAGAAGTGTAAACGTTCATCTCTTTTTTGAGAGGAAGATTGAGTTTCTTCTTTCACAACTATAGCTACATAGCCATATATAGGTCTATGTAGATCCTGCTTGGCAAGATAAGATAGATAAATATATAGATTTATAGACAGAGAGAAAGAGATTATTTTTGTTTATAGATTTTGGACCATCTATTTGGGGTGCAGTTTATTTATTCACAAGGGATCCTGCAAATTGAGGAATTAACCCTCCATTTATTACTTACATTGCCAAAAGTTTTTCCTAATTTGCTATTTTTTACTTTGTTTCTGGAATTTTTCCCAAACATGAAAGTTCTGTGGTGTTGTTTTTATTTTTGGTAATCAAATGTATTATCTTTTACTTTGTAACTTCTGAGTTTTGTGTCCTATTTAGAACTTAGAATGGCTTTCCGTACTCCAAAACTACAAATATATTTACTATAAAAACTTTTCAAAACTAAAATTTCAGGAATTTGAAAACAATGGTCTGGAAACCTAGGCTCCTTCTATTAATAAGAGGAACAGTAGTCAAAATTTATGTAAAACATGCTTCATGTAACATGTGACCTCAGGTTAGATTTCCATAGCTATTATTAATATTATCATGACTGATACAAGGAAATACTACTTAGCAGCATAATCTGAAGGTCTCCAAACCTTTAAATGCTCAAAAACTCACACATATTCACACACATTTCCGGAGTGGGTTCATGGCTATATTTTCATACTACTGGGGGGATGGATAAGGATATGACATGTAAAAAAGATATATACTTAAGAAGTTCAGTAGAGAGATTGCCTGAAGATATGCAACATAGAGGAAGACCATATGCCAAGTGTTGGGCTATTAAAAGAATATGCAGTTTTTTAAAATCTTTTCTTATTAATGCCCTATTTTGTTAGGAATAATCCAGAAAGAATAGTTTTATAACAGAGTAAGGCTGAAAATAAATCCATCAAAATGCCATCGATAGAGTGGACATGAGCCGCACATTACCTAAAACAAGAGTGTGTGCATGCCTGCATCTGTGGGTGTGGGCGAGTGTGAGTACTGTGGCTACAGAAAGAGCTCAGCTGCGGTAGATACAAAAACTTGCAAAAGTCAGCACAACACCACTTGCTGGTTTCTTGATGGTACTCTAACACCTCCTTGCAAATTCAATAGAAACAGTTTTCAAAAATATATCTTTATTGTGTATATAAGAAGTGAAAGAGTTAGCATATGCTGACCCATATTTTTTCAGTCAAACACAAAATCTTTAAAAAGAAAATCTACCAGCAACAAACAAAGTTTAAAGATCCAATATGTCTTGCTTATAGAGTAATTCCCAATGCTAGACTCCATGGCTACAGTCAAACCATAAAGTGCTTACTTAAAGTTGCAGGTGCCTGGACCCTATTCTAAGATGTCGTTATTCAGCTTCTCTTTAAAGGCCCAGACATCAGCATGTTTAAAGTTCTACCAATGAATCGACTTTGGGGACCACTACTGTCTGGAAAATGTGAACTCGTCTCTTGCAGGGGGACTCTCTTGTATAGTGTGGTTTCGTGCACGTCTCCCTTCACTGTGTTGGGTACATGAAGGGCACAAGCTTCAGGGTCCCTAGTGAGGCCAAGTCACATCACAGTGTCAGCACGTTGGCTTTCTGGATGCTGAGAAACGTCACCCTGACAAATACCTAACCTTCTTGCAAGGAGTAGCCTGGCACTGCAGAAATTTTGTTCATGAAGCCAAGGCATAGATTAAAAAAAAAAAAGTGGTGCCTTTCTGAGATGAAACAAAAGTAAGGTATACTCTTTCTGCCCATCAACCAGATGAATAATTTCAACAGGATATATAGGAACTACAAAACCCAGATGAAACTATGGTCTCTAAAGGTCAAATTAACATGATTTCATGCTGACTGAAGTAAGGTCAGTGCTAAGGTAGACAAAAATGTCTTGGCTCAACATGGAGTCACTGAAAAATGAGTGTGAATTTCCCCTCAAATGGGAAAGAAGGTACCAAAAGCCAGTTTAGCCAACTCCAGCAGCATATTCTATTGAGCCCATCACTGTGTTTATGCTCAAGATGTTACTGGGTAAAATGTTTAGGTGTTTGTAAGCCTCTCTAATGTAATTTTCAACAAGAAGAATTTGTGGTGGTTATAGTACCCACAATTTAATTTTAGTCAGATGCTTTTCCCAATTTTTAAACGTATTTTTAGCCTAGCACATGGCTTCAGTGGAAACTGAAAATGAGAGCTAGACACAGTTTTCATCACATATGCAGGGTGAAAATAGTAACACTTGGTGTATTTTGTGCAGATTATTTTTTAGGAAAGTGAAAAAATGCACTGTGAAAAAAACATAGTTTAAATATGCTAATGTTACTACCCAAAGTCTCTATAAGCAAGTAAGAAAGATCAAGTTAAGCAATACAGTTGGCTACAGTAATCTAAATATACTGTAGCATTTTGTTTAGCAGTTTTTATTTGGAAAACTTGAAAGGGTTTTTTTATAGGATCAGCTGTCAGTGAAACAACATAAGCGGCAAATATTTCTTAAACTATATTTGATGAATTGTCACAATAACTGACCAAACATTAGGAAATGCTTAAACATTTCCACTCTTCCATCCACAGACAGACACACCTTTTGACTTTCAAGGGAAGTTTAACAGGCTGTCTCTAGTTGTGTTCCCTTTGTTTGTTCAGATAGTCTTAGGTGGATCTGTGGGTAGGTAGGTAAAACCAATTCGCAGGGTAGAGTTATCCTATCTGTATTATGGGAATTGTTGATATGACCACAAAATTCAAACTTTAAAGTGAATTTACTTGCACATAACCTGGAAGAAAAACTTCCATTTCTGTGCCAGGAAATCGAAGGGGGGGCATTCCTGCTACTCAAGAATAGGGGAACACTCCAAAAATCTTTTGTTTCACCAGTCACCTTGAAAAATTAATATCCCATAATCACGTATCACAAACTGCAAATCACAGAACCACAAACAAGCATCAACTTACCGGAGATGTGGTTAATCGAAGGATAGTGCCATTTTTTATTTCATTTCGATTCTGGAAAAGGGAAAAAAAAAAACTGTAAATCTTCAAGTGGAAGCTTGGGAAAGAAGAACACAAAGGCAAATATCACCAAGCACAGATTCCACATGCAAATAATATGCATTCATATGATTCGGTCTATTCTCACTTGAATAATTTTTAATTCTTTCTACAAAGAACTTTAAACTGAGTCCCAGATATATTATTTCCCCCTTCAATTCTTTTTTTTTTAATTTAATTTTTATTTTATTTTGGGGTATAGCTGACATCGTGTTGTGATAATTTCAGGTGTATAGCAAAGTGATTCACTTACACATATGCATATATTCTCTCTTTTTCTGATTCTTTTCCTATATATATTATTACAGAATATTGTATAGAGTTCCTTGTGCTATATAGCAGGTCCCTGCTGATTATCAATTTTATATGTAGCAATGTATACATGTTAATCCTAAACTTCTAGTTTACCCCTCCTCTCCTCCCTTTTCCCTATGGTAACCATAAGTTTGCTTTTGATGTCTGTGAGTCTATTTCTGTTCTGTTTCTTTATATCATCATGGACATCATACACTACAGAGGACATGAATATGAACCCAGAGAATAGAAATATGGGACACAAGGATAGCAATCAAACCAAGCAATTTTAAAAGATTACTAAATGGAATATTATCCAGCAAAATCATTCCTACATATATACCCAGGAGAACTGAAACTATATAACCATACAAAAACTTGTACCTGAATGTTCAGAGAAATTTTATTCATAAC
>SJYW01011693.1:63568-80866 GCA_006410735.1 Raphicerus campestris
AAAAAAAAAAAAGGAAGAAACAAAGGCCAAATGCACAAGTTTAGTTAAGTATTAAAAACCAAGGGAGGTTTCCAACCATAGTGACTTCACCTTTAGGCAATGCTTGTCAATTTCACAACAAAAATCAGTTGCCTTTCTTTGACAGGACCTGTATTCCCATCTCAAGGAGAAGCAAGAGCCCAAGAACAGCAAAATCCCGGAAATGGAGTGGGTATGACAGTGTGGAGGGGAAAAGGGGGAGAATGTTTACTTTTTAAGTAAAATTATTATCTACAAATGACAAAAAGCTATTTGCTTAATTAAGCAATTGCACAAATTTATACAGCATGTTCAGCCGTTCAGTCAATACTCTGAGTAATAACTGCCTACACAAAATGTTCAAAAGCATCATTAGACACCCAAATAATCTTTCAGGGTTACTGAAAATCTTCCAGCACAACACAATGAAACTTGTAAATTCCACTTTTCAACAACATGTGTTTCATGCGCATTAGTTATTTACAGCATGAATTTAAAACAAAGTAATTAAACAAGCAAACAAAAATACAAAAAATAATTTAAAACCAAATTGGCAGCTTTGCCTAGAATTAGAGTTCTCATTTTTAAGGCATTGGCGCCTGGCTTCTACATGAAAGACAGAAATATACTGGAGGATCTGAATGTCTAGATATAATGTGGCTTCACATAATGTGGTTTTCAGGGACAAGCAGCCTAAGAAAGCAACATTGATGCAGGGGTCTAATCGACAAAAACTCAGCCACATTGGGGAAGGGCCTCAAGGAGGTATGTTGGGCAGCACAAATGGTGCAAAGGAAAAACAGAAGGAACAGGCCTGGATGTCTGCAGGGACAGAAAGAGGACCAGTGTGCCTGGGGTTGGAGGGCAAAGGGGAGCGTGTAAGGAGGTGAGGACAGGCAAACAGACTGGGCTAGGGAGCCTAAGAAGTTCACGAGCAGAAGCAGCAGAGCTGGAGGAATCCTGGGTGGTGATGATCTTCCCTGACTGATAGGATGATTTAAACATCTAGACAAATGTGTGGCACCTTTGGAGCTCTTAAAATAGCTTTCATATTCAAACACTGAAGCAATGAATATATGAATACACACATATTTGCATAAACATGACCCAAGGAAACAAATCAAGATACAGCCCACTGTTATTTATGAATTGTAATGTTCTGCATAATTTTTTGTTGCAAGCTTCACTTATCAAATTTTTCATGAGTCTATAATATCTTTATATTTGGGGGAAATTTTACATTATTAAAAAATAAAATAGCCTTAGTTTTGATTTTCCAAACAGTTAGAACAACTGAAAAAGACTCTAAAAGCTGTGCCGGTTATTGTATCAGAGAATAAGTATTATTTTCCGGCATTGTCCTAGGATAGAAAACAAGTTTCATTCTGAGTCACTCAAATAGCATGGTGTAGCTGCCTAATGTCCTGGGATGAGAAAGTTTTGGGCCCAAGCTCAGAGGCAAACAGCCTCTGAGGGATCACCAGTGGACACAGAATAGGTATACACGGTATATGTGTGCCAAGTATTTACCATCTCTGCTCTTTAAGGTCCTAATTAAAGCTTTTTCCAAGGAATTTCCCAAATGGTTCTGGGTCCATGATACCAACTAAGAAGTAATCAAAAAAGTTTATAGGTTCACAGATATTTTCAAAGGTGCACATAATATTGCCCAGGCCCAGCAATCCAACCAAGTTTTCCTGGAGTGTCTGCTGCATGCGTACTAAGTCATCAGTCATGTCTGACTCTTTGTGACCCTATGGACTGTAGCCTGCCAAGCCCTTCTGTCCACAGGATTCTCCAGGCAAGAATACTGGAGTGAGTTGCCATGCCTTCCTCCAAAGGATCTTGCCAACCCAGGGACTGAAGGTGTCTCTTAGTCTCCTGCAATGGCAGGTGGGTTCTTTACCACTAGCGCCACCTGGGAAGCTCCCTCCAAAATGACTCTTTCACACCTTTTCTTCTTTCCTTAAACTCCTTCATTTCCTGCTTCGCTCACACTGGTGATCTTGCCTTACATTTTACTGAGGAAATCAGAGTAACCAGCCAGGAATTTCTGCATCTTCCTATTTCAAAAAGCACAGACAGAGTTCCTCCAGCTTGCTGTTTGCTGGGACACCGCCCCGGGCCTCTGTGCTCCTGCTCTGCTTCTTTCTGATTCTATGCACCTAACCCGTTTCCTGTCCAAGGTCAATCGTCCCCTCATCCCCGGCTCTAGAGCGGTCACCCTCTGACCTCTCAGGCACTCTGCCCCTACTGTGTCCCCCTTTCTTTCGTGCATCAGTGTCTGTGCAGTCGATCAGGTCCAGCTGCAAACATCTCTAACAGGCCCTATTTTAAAAACAAGTGAAAAGCTGTGTACATCTGTCACACCTTTGTACACTGAGTCAATTCGCTTCCAGCCAGGCCCTCGTTTTACTGCTTCCATTCTCCACAACAGTTCTGGAATTAAGAGTGGGTCTAAACTTGCCACTCACCTCACCTCACATTCTCCTCCTCACCTCCATCCACAAACTTCCATACTCCCCCCTCTCTACCCAGACAACGTCTCCATGACGCCCTGTCTACCTCGCTCATCTGGCCCTCCTTACCTTCTCAGCAGACCTCAGCACACCTAAGTGTCCCTAACAGACTCCTAACTGCCTGATTGACGTGTCCTCATGGTCATCGGACAGGCATCTCCAATTCTTCATCTCCCGCTTCCTAAACTTTCTATTCCAGTAAGCAGCACCGCTGCTGACTGTGCCCAGACACCAGGGACATCCTCGCAGTCTCCCGCAAGGAGAACCACAGCCCCAGGATCAGCAAGTGCTGCAGCTCACCCTCCAACACTCCTTCAGACCCTCCTCGTCCAGACCACACAGGCAGCCAGCGCCATTGTCTCCAACTGGCACGGCAGCCCTGTCTCCTAACCCGGCCTCTTGACACTTGCAATCTATTCTGGGGCAGCACCCAGAGTTGATCCTGTTCCCCCTCTGCCTAAAAGCTTCCACTGCCTTCTCTCTGTGTTAAGCTCATAGGGCGACAGCAAGAAACAGAACTTAAGACATCCTACCATTTGTTTTAGGTTTCTCAGCTCAGGAGAAAGAAATTGGTTCAAAAAAATCATTAACAGTCTTACTGTTAAGAATCTCTGACAACCTGAATGCACAGAGTGACTGAGGTAACACTGTTTTTCTTTTCGCCACAGTAACTGGCCCCCCAAATCAGCACAGCAGGCTCTCTAACCCAGATGCTTCTAATATCAGTTCCCCAAACGCAAGAGAGCAGAAGGCAGGGTTGCGCTCAAAGCTGACGAAGCAACAGCAGATACTTGATAAGCAATTTTATTTAATTTGTCCACATGGGCCAAAATGAAGGGAAAGAGGCAAGAAGAGTTCAGGTCATATATAAAAGGGCTCTTAAAAATCTGATAGTTTGGAATACTGGAATGGTTTTAGCATGGAATGTCATGATTCATCTCTTGTATACTGTAGTGACATTATGAAATTTGTTTGCAGATTTATTTAATTAAACATAACATTAGCAGGGACTTCCCTGGTGGTCCAGTGGCTGACTGTGTGCGACCCCTGCAAGAGGAACAGGTTCAATGCCTGATCAGGGAAGATTCCATATGCTACAGGGTGCAGCCAAAATAAAATAACAGCACCACATGGTACAGAAATATGTAAGTATTATCAGAAGTTATAAAGTGAAAAATAGAGTTAGCATAATGCTAACAGTTTCTTGTGATATTCCTTGAGAACCATTTCTACTCTTTTATTGACATATACCTATTTTCCCTGTGCATCAAGGGATGACTCTACACCCCATGTTCTGCAACATGCTTTGGCACTTTGTAAAATTCTCAGGTGTCTCCGAGGCAGCACATGCCACATTCTTTTTCACATCTCACAGTATTCTGGCACACAGTTATCAGCTAGTGCATTTAACCAGTCCCAACTGATAGTTAATAGGTTCCAGCTTTTGATTATTGAAAGCAATGATACATACAGCCCTGTATGGATGTGTATGGTGTGTGTGTGTGTGTGTGTATCCCACAGTGCTTCTGTGAGACTACTGAATAAATTCCCAGCAGTAAAATTGTCAGAACAAAGACACAGGCATTTTAAGCTTGGGTGAATACAGCTAAATTGCCCTCCAAAAAGTCTGTACCAATTTATACTCTTGATCCCACAGCATTTTTGCCTCGTGCCTTGATTATCAAGAAGTGTAAACATTCATCTCTTTTTTGAGAGGAAGATTGAGTTTCTTCTTTCACAGCTATAGCTATATAGCCATATATAGGTCTATGTAGATCCTGCTTGGCAAGATAAGATAGATAAATATATAGATTTATAGACAGAGAGAAAGAGATTATTTTTGTTTATAGATTTTGGACCATCTATTTGGGGTGCAGTTTATTTATTCACAAGGGATCCTGCAAATTGAGGAATTAACCCTCCATTTATTACTTACATTGCCAATAGTTTTTCCTAATTTGCTATTTTTTACTTTGTTTCTGGAATTTTTCCCAAACATGAAAGTTCTGTGGTGTTGTTTTTATTTTTGGTAATCAAATGTATTATCTTTTACTTTGTAACTTCTGAGTTTTGTGTCCTATTTAGAACTTAGAATGGCTTTCCGTACTCCAAAACTACAAATATATTTACTATAAAAACTTTTCAAAACTAAAATTTCAGGAATNTTCTGTGGTGTTGTTTTTATTTTTGGTAATCAAATGTATTAATCTTTTACTTTGTAACTTCTGAGTTTTGTGTCCTATTTAGAACTTAGAATGACTTTCCGTACTCCAAAACTACAAATACATTTACTATAAAAACTTTCCAAAACTAAAATTTCAGGAATTTGAAAACAATGGTCTGGAAACCTAGGCTTCTTCTATTAATAAGAGGAAGAGTAGTCAAAATTTATGTAAAACATGCTTCATGCAACATGTGACCTCAGGTTAGATTTCCATAGCTATTATTAATATTATCATGACTGATACAAGGAAATACTACTTAGCAGCATAATCTGAAGGTCTCCANAGTGGAAACAGTGACAGACTTTATTTTCTTGGGCTCCAAAATCACTGTGGCTGGTGACTGCAGCCATAAAATTAAAGGATGCTTGCTCCTTGGAAGAAAAGCTATGGCAACTGTAGACAGCATATTAGAAAACAGAGATGTTACTTTGCTGACAAAGGTCTGTATAGTCAAAACTATGGTTTTTCCAGTAGTCATGTACAGATGTGAGAGCTGGACCATAAAGAACGCTGAGCACCAAAGAACTGAAGCTTTTGAACTGTGGTGGTGGAGAAGACTCTTGAGAGTCCCTTGGACAGGAAGGAGATCAAACCAGTAAATCCTAAAGGAAACCAGTCCTGAGTATTCACTGGAAGGACTGATGCTGTAGCTGAAGCTCCAGTACATGGCCACCTGATAGGAAGAATGGACTCAGTGGAAAAGACCTTGATGCTGGGAAAGATTGAAGGCAGTAAGAGAAGGGGACAGCAGAGAATGAACTGCTTGGATGGCATTACCCGCTCAGTGGACATGGGTTTGAGCAAGCTCTGGGAGATGGTGAAGGGTAGGGAAGCTGGCGTTCTGCAGTTCATGGGGTCGTAAAGAGTCAGACATGACTAAACAACAGCAATACAGATTTGGCAAAAATATGCCCTATTATTCCCTTTCTAACCATCTTGAGAAACTCCTGAGACTTAAAGGTGATATCTTAAAGGACATCATTTATAGCTAGTACATAATACATATCTGGGTATGGTAGGCAGAATTGTAAGTTAAGGTGGTTCCCAAGATTCCCATCCACTACTGCTGCATGCCCTGTGTAATTCCCTCTTCTTGAGTATGGTCTGGACCTGGGAATATGATAGTTTTTACTCCTGTTGTTACATCACACTGTATGTCAGAGGATTTGCAGATGCAGTTAAGATCCTTAATCACTTGACTTTGAGTTGACTTTGGATTCATCAAAAGGGAGACTATCTTTGTGGACCTGACTTAATCAGACGGAAAAGGGTGAAGCATTAAAGAGATGCTCCCCTGCTGGCTTGAGGAGGTGTAAATTGCCAGGTTGCAGAGAAGACTAAAGGGTAAAGACCTGAGAGCCACCTCTCAGAGCTGAACGTGGTCCCTGGGCAACAGCTGTCAAGAAAATAGGGAGAAGCAGGATCTTCGTCAAACAACCGAAGAAACCAAATAGGCAGCAACTGGAATAAACTTGGAAATGGTCTCTGAGTTGCAAATAAGAATGCAGCCCATTGACACCTTGATTTTATCCCTATGCAACCCTAAAAGAGGGCCCAGTTAAAATGAACTATTCTCGTGAGCCATAGAGATTGTGACATTACACATTTGTTTAAGCTTCTAAGGTTGTAGTAATTTGTCCTGCAACAATAAAAACCAGCATATTGTATGAATGTATCCAGGTTTTCTCTATATTGAATAAGATAACAAAACACAGAAGCAAATTGAATGTAGAAATTTGTTATATTATTGTAATGACCATCCATAACGCCAGATATTGAATTTTTATGTTAGTAAAAAAGCCTCATTATTCCTGCTGATAGCTTTAATAAAATATACATTTACAAACCTAAGCACAAAAAACATGATAATATTAATACAAAACCTCTTTGTTNCAACATTCTTGGCCCAACTGCATACTGGAGCTGGGCCCTACAACCATTTCTCTTTTGCCCTCTAGGAGAATGTTAAACTTCACCAACAGAGAGCCCTGGAATGATCCTGCCTGGTCATCAAAAGGTGATTCTCTGTTATCATTATTATTATCATTACCATTATTATTACTATTATACAAAGAAGTCCGCAGGTCTCATCCACCCTCCACCCTTCCCCTACAGTAACAAAACAACGTGGGATTCTGTAAGGACAGATATTTTCTGATTTTTCAGGTGAGTCAATGACAATTCTCACCAGGCATTTTTTTTTTTTTTTGGCTGTGCTGGGTCTTCATTGCTGTGAGTAGGATCTTTCTCTGGTTGTGCAGAGTAGGGCCGCTCTGTAGTTGCAATGCACGGGCTTCTCGTTGCAGTGAATCCTCTTGTTGCGAAACACAGGATCTAGGCACATGGGCTCCAGTAGTTATGGCTTTGAGGCCCTACAGCAAACAGGTGTCAGTAGTCGTGACACACTGGCTTAGTTGCTCCGTGGCATGTGGATTCCTCCAGATCCAGGGATCAAACCTCTGTCCCCTTCATTGGCAGGTATGAAGTCTTATCCACAGCGCCACCAGGGAAGTCCTCACCAGGCAACTTTTAACAACCTTGTGGCTTTTTGTCTTTAAAAGCTCCTGACTCTCTTCCCTGGAATATTCTTTCGTGTTTACCCCAAACCTGTGTCTTCTGAATTGCAAAACTTAAGACCCCCAAAACTCTTTCCTAATATGCAGCCTCCTGCATTATTTTTAAGTTAGCACATAAAAAAATGTAGGTTGAATAACAGTATTGCAGTATGAATCCAAATTGACGGAATATATGTGTATAAACTGATAAAATGCTAATGTCCAGGTAGATCCAATAACAATTGGGCAACAATGCTTTTCACTTACAACATATGAAAAAAAGAAAAGAAATGTTTAAAAATGGCTGATATTGTGAGTATTTGCCCACTCCAGCTAATGAATATTGTCTGCGTTTCTAGGGGAGAAAGCAATCTCCATGGTTTTGGACAGAAAGATTTGCACAAGCTAGGGTAAACCATGTAGACCAGGCCTCCCCTATGGTCCCTTTTTTCTATTTGAGATAGAGATTTCACTGCCAGCCCCTCCTGCTATCAATTTTAACATAACCCCCAATCAGATGGCATGTGTAAATGTTTAAACCTGGATTGTGAAGGACAATCTCAGCGGTCTCAGAAATCCACAAAGTGCCAGAGAAGAGAGCTGCACTTACAGGAAAGAAGCTCATGCTTGTGAAAAAGAAAAGATTTTAAAGGGTCATTCCAGTGGCATTGACAAGCATCACTAAGGATGCTGCTTGTTTTTCTTTGGTCATGTAAGTCATGTCTGACTCTTTTGTGACCCCATGGACTGTAGCCCTAGGCTCTTCTGTCCATGCAATTTCCCAGGCAAGAATACTGGAGTGGGTTGCCATTTCCTTCTCCAGGGGATCTTCCCGACCCAGGGGTCAAATCCCCATTCCCTGCACTGGCAGGCAGATACTTTACCACTGAGCCATCAGGGAAGCCCAAGGATGCTGCTGCTGCTGCTGCTAAGCCACTTCAATCCGGTTCGACTCTGTGCGACCTCTGAGACAGCAGCTCACCAGGCTCCCCCGTCCCTAGGATTCTCCAGGCAAGAACACCGGAGTGGGTTGCCATTTCCTTCTCCAAGGCATGAAAGTGAAAAGTGAAAGTGAAGTCGCTCAGTCGTATCCAACTCCTAGTGACCCCATGGACAGCAGCCCACCAGGCTCTTCCGTCCATGGCTTTTCCAGGCAAGAATACTGGAGTGGGGTAAGGATACTGCTACAGCTAGGAAAATACAGACTCTATGGCCTGTTCTAGGCAAAGCCAATGCAGATAACAGACTACAGAGTGAGAACAAGAGGCAAACCTTTATGGTGGAGAGGAGAGCTACTGAATAAAGTGGGATGGAAACACCAGAAAAGGAAGAGTAACTGAGCTTGCTGCTGGTTTCAAAGAGACAGTGTGGGTGTCTGGCATCTCAAACACAACCTGCTGTGATGTGAGCCACCGTAACACTGGGACCGATCCAAACCTCGGCATCACTACTGACAGCTTTGTCACCTGGGCATTTGGCACAGAGCCTGGCACGTAGCAGGTGCTCAGTGAACATCCAGTCAATTAATACATGGGCATGACAGCTCCTCCAAGTCCCCCTCACTGCTACAAGGAAGATCGTCACACCTACACCGTATGGTGTTGTCATGAGATTAAATTAGACAGTGCTAATAAAGGCTCTGCCTGGCACTGCGTAAGGACTCGATACATCATTCACAAAGAAGAGGCAGCTTGGGTACTGGGTACTGGAAATATGAAAAATCTGTCAGATCAAGAAGCAGGAAGAGAAGCTCAGGCAGAGGAAACTCAGTTGAGGCCACTAGGTTCCCCTGCCTGAGATCCTGTAAGGCAGAGATTTAAAGAATCTCTTTTCTTTTTGGCCCCTGTCATGGATGTTTTGGAAGTCTAGTGAAACCTATGGATCACTTCTACAAATAACATTTTTAAATGCATAAAATAAAATACAGAAGCTTGCAAAGAAACCAATAGTTATCCAAGTTTTTGAATTGTATCATAGTAATAAATATGCTACTTTTTCAGTATCAGTTTAGTTCAGTCGCTCAGTCGTGTCCAACTCTTTGCAACCCCATGAACCGTAGCACGCCAGGCCTCCCTGTCCATCACCAACTCCCAGAGTCTACCCAAACCCCTGTACATCGAGTTGATGATGCCATCCAGCCATCTCATCCTCTGTCGTCCCTTTATCCTCCTGCCCTCAATCTTTTCCAATATAGTTATCAGCAAATATTTTCCATCAAGAGCCAGTTACTAAGTATTTTAAGCATTGCAAGGGAAGAAATTTTCTGTTGCAACTGTGATACATAAATGAATGAGCATGGCTGTATTCCAATAAGTTTCATTTACAAAACTAGGTGGCAATCTGGATTTTGTCCACAGGCTGTAGTTCACTGGCACCTTTATTAATGCATAAAATAACAAGATATATTATAAGCGCTAATAACTACTGTAATGTATAATTAATGTAATTATCATAAATGACATTTGAGATCATTGCAATAATAGAAATAAATGGAAATATCTATCATTTCTACCTATAACACAAACACAGATATTATTTAAACTAGCATGGCTTGTTGTCTACAGTCTTATTGAAATAATGTGAGTTTTTTATTGTCATACAGTTATAACTTTCTTCCCATACAAATTCATAGACCCTGGTTTAAAACAGTGGCATTCCATGTACTTAGAAGAAAATTCCAGTTCCTATCATGGTTTAAAAGACTCCCGATATGGCCATGGCCAACCTCTACCATCATATCTGATACTCCCTCGATTCCCCAGCTCACTCTCCTGTTCCCTTTTGTCACTTATCACACCAAGTTCTTCATGCTTCAAGGCTTGTGCATTGGTTGTGCCTTTCGCTGAAGTGCTATGATCTGCCTCCTTGTTATTCTGCAGCCTTGGCATGAATATCAGCCCTTTAGAAAGACACTTCCTGATGCTTTACAGCAATCTTGACCACAGACGGACATCTAGGGCCTTGCAGAGAGATGCAGATTGTCGCAGAGCTGGCACAATCCTAATGTAAAGACCCAGAACTTAGACATTAAGCTTGAATAGCACAAACTCGGAGCCTTAGAGGAGGAGTATAAATTTGTTTCTTGGGGCACATAATTGGAGAAGAAGGGTCATAAGCCCCCAGTTCTGGAAACCATGTCCACTCTCCTGCAGCCTTATTTTCACTATATCTGTTTATTTGGAAATTTAAAATAACTCAAGTCATATTTCTGACCCATTCTTGAACCTAAATTACATGGCTAGCCTAGCAGATTGAGCTCCATAGCCATGCCTGCCTACCACACTCTGCTCACAAATCTTTATCACATTACCTCACTTATTTTGTTTTGAGTCTTTACTTCAATCTGAAAAATAAATACCTTGTTCATTTTAAAAAAAAATCTCCTGTCTCCACCCACACCCATGAGAATATATGCATCAGAGGAGTGGGTATCTTCAAGTTTTGTTCATCAGTGCCTAGAACAGTGCGTGGTATGTAAAATGTATTCAATACATACTTTTTAAATGAATGCAATGGCTATTTTAATCATAATAGGGCCTGAAGCAATAGTCAGAGTATATCTGTAAACTAAAACTAACTGTCCACTTTTTTCTTCAAAGATAGAGATACTGTCCCTTTCTTCCTCCCACAGTGCAAATAAACCTCAGTCTATCTTTCTTTCCTTGCCCTATTTTACAAACTGCAGTCATCAATGGCTATTTCATGCCTACTATGAGATACTTGTATCATTTTTTTAAAAAAAGGGAAGAACAGAGATAATAATTGCTCATGTTCCACTATCAATTCTTATGTTCCCATAATGTCCTGAATGGATGTTCACCTAAGCCACAGCATCAGGCTGCCCTAGCACAGAAGCAGAGTTACAAAGAGTCCCTGCTGCTGCTGCTGCTAAGTCTCTTCGGTCACGTCTGATTCCGTGTGACCCCATAGATGGCAGCCCACCAGGCTCCGCCGTCCCTGGGATTCTCCAGGCAAGAACACTGGAGTGGGTTGCCATTTCCTTCTCCAATGCATGAAAATGAAAAGTGAAAAGTGAAAGTGAAGTCACTCAGTTGCTACCCCTTGGACTGTAGCCCACCAGGCTCCTCCGTCTATGGGATTTTCCAGGCAAGAGTACTGGAGTGGGGTGCCATTGCCTTCTCCGACAAAGAGTCCAAGACATCTACAACTGAGCTCTGGGACTCACAAGACCATCCAGAACCACTCCTAGAAACTAAACTGTTGCAATCCTAAGAGGAATTGCCCAGTTATGAGAAGAGACCAGAGAGAAGCCTTAGAAAAGCAGGATCTGGCCTCGGTGTTAGAAGTGAAAATACCCAGCAGAACATATTAGAGAAAGAATGGGTTTGAGCTTGAATCCCACTATAGGTTTCTCCTTTCTAGCCTATCTCTTCCGTCTTGCACTAGGAAAAAAAAACGAAACTAGATTTTAGGTAGATCTCTCTAGATGAGTTAGTATGGATGACAAATGAAAGAGAAGGAAATTAAACAATCAAAACTTTGAACATATTACCATAAAACTTCTGGAAGAAAACATAGGCAGTAAGCTTTTTAACATGGGTCTTTCTGGGACTGTTTAGATTTGACACTAAAAGCAAAGGCAACAAATATAAAACAATAAACAAGTGGGACTACTTTAAATTAAAAAGCTTCAGAACAGCAAAGGAAACCACCAACAAAATGAAAAAGCAACATATTGAATGACAAAAACTGTCGTACAAATAATTTACAAATCGTGTATCTGATAAGGGGTAAATAACTAAAATATATGAAGAACTCATGCAAGTCAACAGGAGAAAAAACAAACAATCCAATGGAAAAATAATGGGCAGAAGTCCTGAGTAGAGATTTCCTTAAAAGAAAAATGGCCGAGAGGTACATGAAAAGATGCTTAACATCTCTAATTATGAGGGCAATCCAAACTAAAACCACAATAAGATAATGAATCACACCTGTTTCCATTGGCTATTATAAAAAGAAAAAAAAATTAAGAGTGATTAGAAAGATGTGGAGAACAGGGAACTCTAGAAGGAAATGGCAATCCATTCCAGTGTTCTTGCCGGGAGAATCCCAGGGGCGGGGAAGCCTGGTGGGCTGCCGTCTATGGGGTCGCACAGAGCTGGACACAACTGAAGCGACTTAGCAGCAGCAGCAGCAGTGCACTGGTGGGAATGTAAATTGGTGCAACCACTATAGGAAATAGTATGAAGGTTCCTCAAAAACCTAAAAGTAGAACTAGCATATGACGCCACAGTCCTACTTCTGGGTATTTACCCGAGGAAAATGAAACCACTTCACTTGAAAAGATATATGTACCTCCACGTTTACTGCATCATTATTCTAAGTGAAATAAGTCAAAGGTAAATACTGTATGTTTCACTTATATATGGAATCTAAAAAAAAGGAAACAAAATCTAAGTTCATAGAACAGATTAGATGGGCAGTTGTCAGAGGACGGGAGTTACAGGGTGGGCAAAACGAGCAAAGGGAGTCAAAGTTATAAATTTCCAGTTATCAAATAAGTCAGTCATGGACGTGTCGTTATGGCATGGTGACTATAGTTCATAATACTATACTGTATACTATATGACTCAGTGGACAAGAACTGGAGCAAGCTCCGGGAGATAGGGAACGACAGGAAAACCTGGTGCGCTGCAGTCCACGGGGCCACAAAGGGCTGGATATAGCGACCCAACAACAACAATACTATTTGAAAATTGCTAAGAAAAAAATGTCTGTAATTATGTAGGTAAGGGATGGTAACTCCCCTCCTCTGACAACTGCCAGTCTAATCTGTTCTCTGTAGCTATGAACCTAGGCTTTGTTTCCTTTTTTCTTAAGATTTCACATATAAGTGAAACATACAGTATTTATCTTTGACTTATTTCACTTAGCATTCACTTAGACTTATTGTGGTTATCAATTCACAATATATACAAATATCGAATCATTATGCTATATACCTGAAATTAATGTAGTGAGTGAGTGAAAGTTGTTCAGGCATGTCCAGTTCTTTGCGACCCCATGAACTGTAGCCCGCCAGGCTCTTTTGTCCATGGAAATATCCAGGCAAGTGTACTGGAGTAGGTAGCTATTCCCTTCTCCAGGGGATCTTCCCAACCCAGGCATCAGACCCAGGTCTCCCACACTGCAGGCATATTCTTAACCATCTGAGCCACCATTTAACATTATGTCAATTATCTCAATTTTTAAAAAACTTACAATTATTAGAAAGTTCATCTACATCCTCGTTTTTGACTGGAGCACCTGCCCTGCACTTGTACCTCTGGGCCTTATCTCTAGAAGCTGTATGTCTTGATGGGAGGACTAACCCTCTTAGCACAAGTGAAGGAGTGAGCAAGAAAAGAACACACTGGAAATTAGAACAGGTGTTTTCCTTAAGAGTTGATTTAAAGATAACTGCCAGAGAAACATTTATTTTATACACTTCTTCTCTTCCATAAATGTGTCTATCCAGATGAATCAGCTAATTGACATGAAGGAACTTCTACTTGGTGAAATAAATGCTTTTTTCACATAGAGACTCTACAATGAGATTTTTGTTTTTACTATAAAAAGATACTGCGAAACAAGGTGACATACATCAGAGAAACATTAGCTGATTTAAAAGGAAAGGCTTTTAGCAAAAGGTAAAGAATTAGATAAAACTAAGTTAAAATCCAGGTTGTACAAATTAGTCATATACAATCCTCAAGTTAATCTCTCTGATACTTAATTTTGCTAAGAATAAAAAACAGGAAGTACACTAATAAGTATATCTAGTGTATTTGCAGAAATTAAGCTCAGTAGAAAACTTTCTACACAAGAAATACTCAATGAATTATACATAAATAGGTATAAAGAGGAGAAGTGCTTAAAAAGAGATACAATTTATGACAGACATAGAATTGTGGGTCATATATCTTACTAAATATATATAAGAACTTTGAGGGAGAAATTATAAGTTTGTTGAAACAGGTTAAAGAACATTCTAATAAATGGGAAAATATATTGTTTACGGATGAGATAGACAGTATGCTAATAAAAGCAAATTCCTTCCAAAATTAATCCGTAAGTTAAATCCATTTTAATCAAAATGAGTATTAAAACTTTCTAACTTTTGAAAGAAAATAAAATAGAATACCTTTATAATATATGACTAGAGGAAGTGCTTTTAGACAAAACATAATAAGCCCAAGCAATAAAAGGAAAAGTGATTAGTCTGATCATACTGTGCTCAGACACTCAGTCACGTCCGACTCTCTGTGACTCCATGGACTGTAGCCAGCCAGTCTTCTCTGTCCATGGGATTTTCCAGGCCAGAATACTGGCATGGGTTGCCATTTCCTCCTCTGGGGGATCTTCCTGACCCAGGGATCAAACCCACATCTCTTACATCTGCTGAATGGGCAGGTGGGTTCTTTGCCACTAGTGCCACCTGGGCAGCACAATCATACTAAAGCGGTCTTATTAACATCTATTTAACAACAGACACCATAGAGAATTAAACAGTTATGGACTAGTGGACTAGGGTTTCATAGGATTTCATACAAATGAAATCCACATGCCTTCACCCTCCCTCCAGTTAGCTAGCATCAGCAGGACTACGGGATGACAGAGGAAGAGATGGCTGGATGGCATCACCGACTCAACGGACATGAGTGAGCAGACTCTGGGAGATGATGAGGGACAGGGAGGCCTGGCGGTCCACGGTGTCACAAAGAGTCGAACATGACTGAGTAGCTGAAGAACAAAGCCGTACTATGACAACAAGTACTGGGTAAAAAGAAGGGAAGAGGACTCTACTTTGTGAGTGGGACTAGGCAAAGAGAAATGCTTTGGAAAGCAGCTTGGCAACTCCTAGTAAAGTTAAAGATACAACCCAGCAGCTCCCTACATTTTATTCTACAGAAATGTTCAAATGGGGTCACATAATACGAACAAAGATATTCATGACAGTACTATTTATGATATAAAATTTGGGGAAACAATTTCATTGCTTGTCAGCAGAAAAATGGTGATCAACTGTGTTTTAAAAAATCAACTGTTTTGTTCATGCCATGGGACATTACCTAGCATTTATCTTTAAAATATAACTTTGAGTGAAAAAATTAAGTTACCTTCAGTATGATACCAATAATTTAAAAGTTTAAAGCATAAAACAATTCTTTATATTATTCAAAAATACATACATACATAGAAAATTTATAAAAATTCATGAGGATAATATACATCCATTTCTGGCTAGAACTGAGGGAGAATTTACCTCTGGGGAGGGGAGACAGTAAAAAAGATTAAGCAGGGTTGTAGCAGGACTTGCACTTTTTTAAACAAAACTTGAAGCAATAGGCAAAATGTTAACATCTATTAACATCTAGATGACTGAATATATGGGAATTAGTTATGTCATTTTCTGTACTTTCTGATGTTTGAAATACTGCATGATTTTAAAGTTTTAAATTACTACTTAAAAAACCATCACTACTGCAAAAAACCATCACTACTGCAAAACTCATCTGTCTGACTCAAAAGTAGTGACTGGATTCCTTACATCTATGCATTACTTAGTAATGAGGGAACAATTAAAGACAAACATATATTTAAAAACAATGTGCTGACTATAAATTAGCCTCACACAATCCCACTTTTCTGTTCCCTGCCAAAAGTTACATTCTTAAAACAGCTAAAATGCAGTCTTTTTAAAAAGTGCCTATTAGTCAAGCCAATGATTTTCAAATAATGAAATCTTTTTGTTCTAGAAAGGGAAAAGAAATCCCTCAGAACCAAAAACAGACAAAGAGGTTTTGTATTAATATTATCATGTTTTTTGTGCTTAGGTTTGTAAATGTATATTTTATTAAAGCTATCAGCAGGAATAATGAGGCTTTTTTACTAACATAAAAATTCAATATCTGGCGTTATGGATGGTCATTACAATAATATAACAAATTTCTACATTCAATTTGCTTCTGTGTTTTGTTATCTTATTCAATATAGAGAAAACCTGGATACATTCATACAATATGCTGGTTTTTATTGTTGCAGGACAAATTACTACAACCTTAGAAGCTTAAACAAATGTGTAATGTCACAATCTCTATGGCTCACGAGAATAGTTCATTTTAACTGGGCCCTCTTTTAGGGTTGCATAGGGATAAAATCAAGGTGTCAATGGGCTGCATTCTTATTTGGAACTCAGAGACCATTTCCAAGTTTATTCCAGTTGCTGCCTATTTGGTTTCTTCGGTTGTTTGACGAAGATCCTGCTTCTCCCTATTTTCTTGACAGCTGTTGCCCAGGGACCACGTTCAGCTCTGAGAGGTGGCTCTCAGGTCTTTACCCTGTAGTCTTCTCTGCAACCTGGCAATTTACACCTCCTCAAGCCAGCAGGGGAGCATCTCTTTAATGCTTCACCCTTTTCCATCTGATTAAGTCAGGTCCACAAAGATAGTCTCCCTTTTGATGAATCCAAAGTCAACTCAAAGTCAAGTGATTAAGGATCTTAACTGCATCTGCAAATCCTCTGACATACAGTGTGATGTAACAACAGGAGTAAAAACTATCATATTCCCAGGTCCAGACCATACTCAAGAAGAGGGAATTACACAGGGCATGCAGCAGTAGTGGATGGGAATCTTGGGAACCACCTTAACTTACAATTCTGCCTACCATACCCAGATATGTATTATGTACTAGCTATAAATGATGTCCTTTAAGATATCACCTTTAAGTCTCAGGAGTTTCTCAAGATGGTTAGAAAGGGAATAATAGGGCATATTTTTGCCAAATCTGTATTGCTGTTGTTTAGTCATGTCTGACTCTTTACGACCCCATGAACTACAGAACGCCAGCTTCCCTACCCTTCACCATCTCCCAGAGCTTGCTCAAACCCATGTCCACTGAGCGGGTAATGCCATCCAAGCAGTTCATTCTCTGCTGTCCCCTTCTCTTACTGCCTTCAATCTTTCCCAGCATCAAGGT
>SJYW01011693.1:87689-125467 GCA_006410735.1 Raphicerus campestris
ATAAAGCACAAATACATGTTTTTCTGGAACTCTCTTGCTTTTTCCATGATCCAGCAGATGTTGGCAATTTGATCTCTGGTTCCTCTGCCTTTTCTAAAACCAGCTTGAACATCTGGAAGTTCACGGTTCATGTATTGCTGAAGCCTGGCTTGGAGAATTTTGAGCAATACTTTACTAGCATGTGAGATGAGTGCAATTGTGCGGTAGTTTGAGCATTCTTTGGTATTGCCTTTCTTTGGGATTGGAATGAAAACTGACCTCTTCCAGTCCTGTGGCCACTGCTGAGTTTTCCAAATTTGCTGGCATATTGAGTGCAGCACTTTCACAGCATCATCTTTCAGGATTTGAAATAGGTCAACTGGAATTCTCTCACCTCCACTAGTTTTGTTCATAGTGATGCTTTCTAAGGCCCACTGACTTCACATTCTAGGATGTCTGGCTCTAGATGAGTGATCACACCATCGTGATTATCTTGGTCATGAAAATCTTTTCTGTATAGTTCTTCTGTGTATTCTTGCCACCTCTTCTTAATATCTTCTGCTTCTGTTAGGTCAGTACCATTTCTGTCCTTTATTGAGCCCATCTTTGCATGAAATGTTTCCTTGGTATCTCTAATTTTCTTGAAGAAATCTCTAGCCTTTCCCATTCTGCTGTTTTCCTCTATTTCTTTGNGTCAGTACCATTTCTGTCCTTTATTGAGCCCATCTTTGCATGAAATGTTTCCTTGGTATCTCTAATTTTCTTGAAGAAATCTCTAGCCTTTCCCATTCTGCTGTTTTCTTCTATTTCTTTGCACTGATCAAAGGCTTTAACGTAGTTAAATCTGTATAACTAACCTCAACTCTCATTCCTCATAATAAACACCAGAAGTCAAGCAAAAGGCACCCAAAACATAGTGAAAGGAATAAAATTAGGTCTCCCCCTGTTACTGGATACTCGATGCATACCCAAGCCATGAAGCCTGAACTATCCCTGATCGCACATGAACCAGGCACTCAGGTTCTGCAGCAGCAAATCTGCTGGGATGATTTTACTTGAGTGGGCAGGTTCATGCTTGATTTAAAACCAAACAGTCCAATCTTTCCAGTCAATGACATATGTATAAGAAGTGTAAATATATGCACAGGGATGAAGGCAACGAAATGTTTCATATTGAGGTTTGCCTAAAGGCAGGTTAACCTGAGAGGTTTAGCTTGGGGCTGGTGTACGGGATGATCCGGGGAGGTGGGGTGGGGAGGGAGCTGGGAGAGGGCTTTGGCATGGGGAGATCGTGTACACCTGTGGATGATTCATGTCAATGTATGGCAAAACCAACACAGTACTGTAAAATAGAATAAAGTATTAAAAGGAAAAAAATAAAAACAAACANGGGTTCATGCTTGATTTAAAACAAAACAGTCCAATCTTTCCAGTCAATGACATATTTATAAGAAGTGTAAATATATGCACAGGGATGAAGGCAACGAAATGTTTCATATTGAGATTTGCCTAAAGGCAGGTTAACCTGAGAGGTTTAGTTAAGAATAATGAGGCTATTATTGGAGTTTATGTTGATCTTTTTTATTCATGTTTAAACATTTCAAAGCAACAGTTTAAAAGGCCGGATAATTCAAATATGTCTGCAATTCCTAAACCATCTGTAAAATCCTCTGAAATGGAATCTTCTTCACAATAATATAGAAGATATCAAGTTCAATCCCAAAGATGACACTCAAAGTTGTGTGACCTAAAACTCCAAGCCTCCCCAAGACCCCTGTGAACCTTTAATGACTGAATGAAATCACACAAGAATGTGCCTGACACACAGGGGTTCATCAATAAGCAGTGGCTGTATAAGTCAGGATAATCCAGTTTGATTCTTCATTCAAGTTCTATTGATAGTTTATAAGGAAATAGTTAAAGAATTACTAAAAGACTTAGTTTAAGGAATGGACACTTTAGCATCTTAAAAAAGAGAGAGGGGAAGAAAGAAAAAAAAACCTAAAATACAAACAAAAAGAACTAGTTTAAAAACTGAGTTGGATACTTCTCACCCATTAAGAAAATCTGACAAATAAATGGGAAATACAACTCACTGAGGGATGGCCATGGGCAAAGCGCCTGGCATGGTGTTTTACCAGCATTATCCCATTTAGTTGTCATAACATAGTGAAGTAGGTAGACTGTATTAACGTGTCAAGATGCATATTATACATTAAGTTAAAATGCAAGTTATGAGAAGAATGTATATGCGATAATCCCATTTTGCAAAGCAAATTATGCATACTCAAATATGTCTGAAGTGTATACATTAAAATGTCAGTGGTTTTCTCATTAAAGCAATTTTTACTCTTCTTTTTTACTTCTAATATGTCTCCAATGTGTTTATCTGTGTGCATAAATTTTTTAATGAAATTGAAAATTTCACATCTGTTTGCTTAGGAGTAGCGGATACCAAAAAAGGGCAAGTTTTATGTAAGTTTCATTAAATTAGTAAAGTGGCACCTCACTATTTTTTATATCTAAACTCTAAACACTGTATCTAACTACAGTGCTTGCAAGTCTGAAGTTTCAAGAGAGGGAGAGAAAGAAAAGTTGATGAAGAGAGACTAGGAAGAGAAATTTTTAAAAAGATAGTTAATATTCTAATGTCAATGTATGGCAAAACCAATACAGTATTGTAACGCAGAATAAAGTAAAAATAAAATTAAAAAAAAATTAAAAAATAAAAAAGGAGATGGTAATGAGGAAAGATGGAGTGAAAGGAATCAGTAGGAAGAAAAGGGGCCACAGGAGAATTAAAAATAAACATTGGGAACAGAGAAAGAATGAGAAAAGAGAAGAAATACATCAAAACAATAAGAATAGAGGAGGAACCCTCCCTTCCTATTCATCTCTAAATGAAATGGAAAAACTTAAATAAGATCACAATGAATCATTTTTAAAGCTATTTTTTTATTTTCTGTAATTTTCCCCTGTAAGAGTGAGAAGGGGTTGAAGAATGTACTTGATATCGAAGGTTAACTCGTCTGACACCAGCCCAGAACCTGGATAGGACTGCAATTAACACACTTGGTATTTTTCAGCTTTCTCTTTAGTCATAGTACCAAGCACAAGACTGTCTTTGAAAAATGAAGAGTAGTGACTGGGTTACAGGTGCCGCTGATGATAACAAAACACTTATTTTTAAACTATAGTCTTCAGACATGGTAAAGGAAGTGAACTCATTTCCCCAAAAAATTATACTCAAAAGAAGGTGTAAATAGCCTGATTCTAATTTCCTCTGAACACCTGCTCAACTTATCCAGCTTCCTCCTGCCACCCTTAAGAAAAAGAAGCAATAAATCATTCCTCCACCTGTACCCTTTGTCAATGTGAAAAATCAAATCATTGATACTCTATGCTTTAATGATGTAAACTTTCCTCAATTTTTCTTAACTATCTTGTCTTCTTCCTCTTAGCTTAAAACATTAAAATCTAGCAAAAGTAAAAGATCGAGTTTAGTTTTTGGATAACTTCTGGAAAATAGTAACTCCGCTAACAGCTTTTCCCTGAAGGAGAAAGGTAAAGTGATGTGGCATGTGGTGGTTTAATTAAAAAGCCCNATTAAAATCTAGCAAAAGTAAAAGATCGAGTTTAGTTTTTGGATAACTTCTGGAAAATAGTAACTCCGCTAACAGCTTTTCCCTGAAGGAGAAAGGTAAAGTGATGTGGCATGTGGTGGTTTAATTAAAAAGCCCCAAAGTTGTTTGCCATCCTTTCCATAGAGTGGAGGGGCCCATATCTTCTCCCCTTGAATCTGGGCAGGCCTAGAACTGCTTTCAGCAACAGACTAGAGCAGAAGTTTCAACAGAACTTACTTACCAGTCTAGCTCATTAAGCGTCAAACATCTGCTCTATTCTCCTGGAATATTGGTTCTCAGGAAGTATCCCTCCAGGGAGCCCCTAGGAATATTGCCACCATGCTGTGAGGAAACCCAAGCCTCATGGAAGGACCATAGGAAGGCACTCCAGTGTACAGTCCCACTGGAGCTCAGTCTTTGAGTCATCCCAGCCCAGGAGCCAGACATACAAGTGAAGACGCTTCCAAATGATTCCAGCCCCCAAGTATTTGTTTCTTCCCAGATGGGACCCCAGACATCATCACAGACAGGTTATCCTTGCTTTGCCATGTCCAAATGGNTTTAAAAAGTTCTTTCTTTTAAAGAAAATCACTATTTACAAAGGTTCCAGCCTATTTTTATTTCAATTTTATCTTCTTCCACCTGCCACAAACCTTCTGGCAAGATCCTTTGCCAGCAAGCAAAGGATCACCTCTCTCACCCCTTCTCTTCTCCTCCATCTCCTCCCCCTTCCTCCTCTGGTTCTCAGTACCTTACAGGTAAGGAAATAGACATGAAGACAAGGAAATGGAGTCACCACTTTTCTTGCACACTTTGCCAAAGTATGTTCCCCTACTTTTGCTTCCCTGTTCTTAAAAAAAATACTACTTCCACATCCTAGAAATTTTATTAACAGCCTATTTTAAATTAAACTAACACTACAGTCTATCAGAACATACTGGTCATTCCACAGAAAAGAAAGTATAGCAGAGTAGGTTTTAGGTTGAATACATATTGGCATGGAAAAACCATCTCAAAAGATGCTTTTGANTAACTCTACAGTCTATCAGAACATACTGGTCATTCCACAGAAAAGAAAGTATAGCAGAGTAGGTTTTAGGTTGAATACATATTGGCATGGAAAAACCATCTCAAAAGATGCTTTTGAAATTAAATACAAGGTAGCAGCTTATTTAATATTTCTTTCTCTGTCCAAGTTAAATTTGATTTTACCTTCAAATCTGCAGAAGAAGGTATAACCCACATCGTGTAAAAGAAAGTAAGAGTTGATCCTTGAACAACCCAGGCATGAACTGCACAGATCTACTTACACAGAAATTTTTTAGTAAGTATGTACTACTGCAGTCCCACACAACCCACAGTAGGTTGAATCTGCTGATGCAGGATTGCAGATAGGGCTGATTGTGAAGTTAGCTCCAGGTGAATTTCTGACTGTGTTGGGTCAGCACACCAGCCCCCAATGCCAGTCATTCAAGGGATAATTGTACTATTTATTTTCTCCATACTTCATATTATGACAGCTTAGAAACTAGAATTAAATTGATCTTTGAAAATTACAACATTTGGCATTAATAGTAGTAAAATTTTAAGTCTGTAGCACCATCAGAAGATTACGGTATTATTTTACTATACAGTATTTTAGAAACCAAAAAAAATAGAATTTTATTTTTCAATTGCATAAAAGGAATCCCCTTAAAATAATACTACAGCTTTAAGTGTTAAATCTCTTATTCACAGAAAGTTTTTCACTCGGCAAGTCGCTGAGCAGGCTCTCGCCTCTCTGCCATCAAACATAACAGCAATTGCTGCCGTTGTTGCCACTGTTCAGTCCCTAACCCCAGAGACAGCGGCACGCCAGACTCCTCTGCCCTTTACTATCTCCTGGAGCTTGCTCAAACTTATGTCCACTGACTTGGTGATGCCATCCAACCATCTCATCCTCTGCCACCCCNGTGTGTGTGTGTGTGTGTGTATGACCCAAGTCAGAAACAACATGGGTGATGTACTCTGACCTGCTCTATTATATTCTAATTTTTAATGTTACGGCAACCAACTAAATTGATTTCACGTCCCACTAATTGGTGGTGTTTGAAAAACTCTATTATAATATTTGTTGTCCTATATTTTTATCACTTAATAATTTAAAATTTTTTTCATATCGTATCCTAAATGGTAGAAAGCCATTCAGTCTTTTCCAATATACCCCCAAAGTCACAATATTTTAGTTACTTTTAAAAGGTGAATCAAGGTAAAGTGAGACAGTCTTCTGTTTAAGGGAATTAACAACAATACATTCAACTGCTAGCATTTAACTTTTATTTATTTACATCCTCTTTATCTCACAAATAGCATTCAGATTATATAAGTATAAAATAAATGAAAAATCTTAAGAAAGTGAAGCAAGAAGAAAAGAAAGACATAAAATTGAGTGTTTACAGAATAAATCAAAGGAACAGGTACAAGTGATAAAGACAACATAGGCCAGGAAATCTAGGCTACATGGCTTTCTGGCCATCAGTGTGCAGAGGAAAACATGATCAGTTATGAAAATTCCAGGACCCATCTGGGAAGAATAAGCAGTTCCTAAGAAACATTTCCAGGCCTCCGGCTGTCTTCCCTTAGGAAGGCTGAACACTTGTTGCCTCCTCGGGGTAGAGAGGGCAGTCACAGTGGGACAGACCCTATTAGTGCCTCCACCTTCCACCACCATTTGATTCACAGGGCAACGGAAGATCGCTCTAAGGGTCGGGATGAACAAAGCCAGGAGCCATAGGCCACTCAGTTCTCCCTTTTCTTGGAGCACTGTGTATTCACTTCTGTCCCAGAGCTGGCCAGCTTTCTGTGATGAAAGCTGTTCACAGACCCATCCTCTTCCTCCCCGCCAACCCCAGAAGGCGATCAGCTCCATGAGGACAATTTTGGCTCCTACGCATATCAATGAGCTCTCCATAAACCGAGCTGAATACTAAACTTCTCCAGGAATTCCCCAAAGAAAAAGTGAAAGAAGCACAAAGATCTGAACTGGCTTCTTGGTTCTATGGTTTATCACTCCTGAGATATTACCTAAGCCATCTGACTGCTCCAATTCAGTTTCTTATCTGTTAACCAAAGCCAATGCGGTTTCCACCACAGGGTAGTCTTATGGACGAAATTAACAAATAGATGTAATGAGGCGGGCCCAGTTTCTGGCACACATGCTCAATAAACGTTACTTTTCCCTTCTCCTAACAGAAATCTCTAGATTATTAACTGTACTTCCTGCCAGAGCCACTGCAGTATTCACAATCCTTCTCTCACTTCCAAGTTTCCTAGTTAAAATCACCCACGAAGAAAGCAGAGTTCCCAAGAACCACAGACACTCAATGCCTACACAATGCCACCTTCAAAATGGTTTTTGTCATTGTTTCAATAACTTTAAGCAGAGCTTAGAGGTTATTCTGGAAAAAAAAAAGTCTGAGAAAGGAAAGCTTGACTAAGTCATTAAGTATCAAATAAATGCTTAAACCAAGCAATAAGGAAGAGAGATAATTAGTAAATTCACTGTTAGAAGGCAAATGCTGTTGCTAAAACAGAACACAGAAACATATTTGGTCTTTACTCTTGAATGGATTAAATATCCCCTTGTTAATACTAAAGTAGCGGTTGGTTGCTTTGCAGACTCTGTTTCCATGAGAGATGTAAAATTTAGACCAGCATGTTTAGTCTTGAGCAGAGAAAACATCAACTATGTTTTAATTTCCTTTAAATATAAGTGTTCCAGATTAAATAAGGTGGTTGACCTACCTTTTCTGTGATATAGAAGTTTGAACTATCAGCATGCTGCAGTGCAAAATATTCATGATTTGCAAGGGACCACCTGAAAAATGCAAGCAAAAGCTGATTACAAAAACAAAAATGGATCATTTTCATGTCCATATGATAGAGTTAGATGAACTTAGCACCCTGTGATTGGAACTGGGCCAATACCCAAAATACGCACAGTGCAGTTCCTAAAACAAAATGACTTTAGCCCCCTTCTTATGACCCTGAGACCAAGATCTTATTCCAAGCCTACTGTTCACCCTTTAAGTATTTTATCTTCACAGCTTTGAGGGAGGGCTCATTAAAGTTCCATTCCTCCCTATGATGAAGGAGTGAGTGGAGCAGAGAGAGGAAAACAAAGGAAATGAATGCAATTTAAATTTTTGATAACTGCTACATTTCAGTTGTCTCTGTAGTCTACCATTCCCAATCAGTGTGCTTGCTGTGGACTGGAACATTTCAGTTAAGCATTGTTGTTGTTTGGTCACTAAATCGTGTCCCACTCTTCTGTGATCCCACAGACTAACTCGCCAGTCTCCTCTGTCCATTTAAGGATCACAGGCCTGAAACAAATTCCAGATAAAATTCTATTCGTAGTTCTGCCTTAAAAATTAAAAAAACCTCAGGCAACTTCCATATGCATGGGTTGTTAGAGCAGCCCAAGAGAAGTAGGAAAGCTCACTATCTTTGTGAAGTTCCATGTGGCAGCACAACCACCCACTGACCTTTTAAATTATTTTATCTTCTGTGGGGACCTGAGTGGTCTTCTCATTTTATATCAGATGAAGTGTGCACTTAACTTCAGGAACTTAGACTGCTTCCTGCTGAATAGGATGAATGAACCACATCTTTTCAAAGCAAATAAGATCAATCCCAATGTCCACATATCAGGACTTCTACACTTCCCACTCTTTGAGAAGCAGAGAGAATGTTTTGGGAGAAAAGACATCAAAATATTACACAGTAATTCTTGGTGTCTTTAGGCAGGTCAAGTAGTGACTTAATGAGTAATATTTAACGATTGCACAAGAATATTTTAGTTCAGTTCAGTCGCTCAGTCCTGTCCAGCTCTTTGCGACCCCATGAATCGCAGCATGCCAGGCCTTCCTGTCCATCACCAACTCCTGGAGTTCACTCAGACTCAAGAATATTTTATTTGCCTTTCAATATGCTGACTGGAGCTCCCTGGATAAATCCTGAGTAACACTTACCCATCACAGACTTCCTTTATTATTGCAGACAGTGGTTTTTTCTGAAAAATAGAAAAAAAGGAAATACTTTCTGTTAGTTTCATTTCATCATTTTAAGTTCTAAAAAAAAAAGAAGAAGAGGCCTAATAAAGACATGTAAGTAAGAACAATTTACATTTGCTATTCTTGGTTGTTGTCAGTGAGTTTGTTTTTCTCAAGGTAATAATCGACCAGACACCATCACCAACTGCATTCAGTTCAGTTCAGTCGCTCAGTCATGTCCGACTCTTTGCGATCCCATGAATCGCAGCACGCCAGGCCTCCCTGTCCATCACCAACTCCTGGAGTTCACTCAGACTCACGTCCATTGAGTGAGTGATGCCATCCTCTGTTATCCCCTTCTCCTCCTGCCCCCAATCCCTCCCAGCATCAGAGTCTTTTCCAGTGAGTCAACTCTTCGCATGAGGTGGGCAAAGTACTGAAGTTTCAGCTTTAGCATCATTCCTTCCAAAGAAATCCCAGGGTGGATCTCCTTCAGAATGGACCGGTTGGGTCTCCTTGCAGTCCAAGGGACTCTCAAGAGTCTTCTCCAACACCACAGTTCAAAAGCATCAATTCTTTGGTGCTCAGCCTTCTTCACAGTCCAACTCTCACATCCATACATGACCACAGGAAAAACCANGTGTGTGTGTGTGTGTGTGTATGACCCAAGTCAGAAACAACATGGGTGATGTACTCTGACCTGCTCTATTATATTCTAATTTTTAATGTTACGGCAACCAACTAAATTGATTTCACGTCCCACTAATTGGTGGTGTTTGAAAAACTCTATTATAATATTTGTTGTCCTATATTTTTATCACTTAATAATTTAAAATTTTTTTCATATCGTATCCTAAATGGTAGAAAGCCATTCAGTCTTTTCCAATATACCCCCAAAGTCACAATATTTTAGTTACTTTTAAAAGGTGAATCAAGGTAAAGTGAGACAGTCTTCTGTTTAAGGGAATTAACAACAATACATTCAACTGCTAGCATTTAACTTTTATTTATTTACATCCTCTTTATCTCACAAATAGCATGCAGATTATATAAGTATAAAATAAATGAAAAATCTTAAGAAAGTGAAGCAAGAAGAAAAGAAAGACATAAAATTGAGTGTTTACGGAATAAATCAAAGGAACAGGTACAAGTGATAAAGACAACATAGGCCAGGAAATCTAGGCTACATGGCTTTCTGGCCATCAGTGTGCAGAGGAAAACATGATCAGTTATGAAAATTCCAGGACCCATCTGGGAAGAATAAGCAGTTCCTAAGAAACATTTCCAGGCCTCCGGCTGTCTTCCCTTAGGAAGGCTGAACACTTGTTGCCTCCTCGGGGTAGAGAGGGCAGTCACAGTGGGACAGACCCTATTAGTGCCTCCACCTTCCACCACCATTTGATTCACAGGGCAACGGAAGATCGCTCTAAGGGTCGGGATGAACAAAGCCAGGAGCCATAGGTCACTCAGTTCTCCCTTTTCTTGGAGCACTGTGTATTCACTTCTGTCCCAGAGCTGGCCAGCTTTCTGTGATGAAAGCTGTTCACAGACCCATCCTCTTCCTCCCCGCCAACCCCAGAAGGCTCCTACGCATATCAATGAGCTCTCCATAAACCGAGCTGAATACTATACTTCTCCAGGAATTCCCCAAAGGAAAAGTGAAAAGCACAAAGATCTGAACTGGCTTCTTGGTTCTATGGTTTATCACTCCTGAGATATTACCGATATTACCTAAGCCATCTGACTGCTCCAATTCAGTTTCTTATCTGTTAACCAAAGCCAATGCGGTTTCCACCACAGGGTAGTCTTATGGATGAAATTAACAAATAGATGTAATGAGGCGGGCCCAGTTTCTGGCACACAGCAGGTGCTCAATAAATGTTACTTTTCCCTTCTCCTAACAGAAATCTCTAGATTATTAACTGTACTTCCTGCCAGAGCCACTGCAGTATTCACAATCCTTCTCTCACTTCCAAATTTCCTAGTTAAAATCACCCACGAAGAAAGCAGAGTTCCCAAGAACCACAGACACTCAATGCCTACACAATGCCACCTTCAAAATGGTTTTTGTCATTGTTTCAATAACTTTAAGCAGAGCTTAGAGGTTATTCTGGAAAAAAAAAAGTCTGAGAAAGGAAAGCTTGACTAAGTCATTAAGTATCAAGTAAATGCTTAAACCAAGCAATAAGGAAGAGAGATAATTAGTAAATTCACTGTTAGAAGGCAAATGCTGTTGCTAAAACAGAACACAGAAACATATTTGGTCTTTACTCTTGAATGGATTAAATATCCCCTTGTTAATACTAAAGTAGCGGTTGGTTGCTTTGCAGACTCTGTCTCCATGAGAGATGTAAAATTTAGACCAGCATGTTTAGCAGAGAAAACATCAGCTATGTTTTAATTTCCTTTAAATATAAGTGTTCCAGATTAAATAACGTGGTTGACCTACCTTTTCTGTGATATAGAAGTTTGAACTATCAGCATGCTGCAGTGCAAAATATTCATGGTTTGCAAGGGACCACCTGNTCTTGAGCAGAGAAAACATCAACTATGTTTTAATTTCCTTTAAATATAAGTGTTCCAGATTAAATAAGGTGGTTGACCTACCTTTTCTGTGATATAGAAGTTTGAACTATCAGCATGCTGCAGTGCAAAATATTCATGATTTGCAAGGGACCACCTGAAAAATGCAAGCAAAAGCTGATTACAAAAACAAAAATGGATCATTTTCATGTCCATATGATAGAGTTAGATGAACTTAACACCCTGTGATTGGAACTGGGCCAATATCCAAATACGCACAGTGCAGTTCCTAAAACAAAATGACTTTAGCCCCCTTCTTATGACCCTGAGACCAAGATCTTATTCCAAGCCTACTGTTCACCCTTTAAGTATTTTATCTTCACAGCTTTGAGGGAGGGCTCATTAAAGTTCCATTCCTCCCTATGATGAAGGAGTGAGTGGAGCAGAGAGAGGAAAACAAAGGAAATGAATGCAATTTAAATTTTTGATAACTGCTACATTTCAGTTGTCTCTGTAGTCTACCATTCCCAATCAGTGTGCTTGCTGTGGACTGGAACATTTCAGTTAAGCATTGTTGTTGTTTGGTCACTAAATCGTGTCCCACTCTTCTGTGATCCCACAGACTAACTCGCCAGTCTCCTCTGTCCATTTAAGGATCACAGGCCTTAAACAAATTCCAGATAAAATTCTATCCGTAGTTCTGCCTTAAAAATTAAAAAAACCTCAGGCAACTTCCATATGCATGGGTTGTTAGAGCAGCCCAAGAGAAGTAGAAAAGCTCACTATCTTTGTGAAGTTCCATGTGGCAGCACAACCACCCACTGACCTTTTAAATTATTTTATCTTCTGTGGGGACATGAGTGGTCTTCTCATTTTATATCAGATGAAGTGTGCACTTAACTTCAGGAACTTAGACTGCTTCCTGCTGAATAGGATGAATGAACCACATCTTTTCAAAGCAAATAAGATCAATCCCAATGTCCACATATCAGGACTTCTACACTTCCCACTCTTTGAGAAGCAGAGAGAATGTTTTGGGAGAAAAGACATCAAAATATTACACAGTAATTCTTGGTGTCTTTAGGCAGGTCAAGTAGTGACTTAATGAGTAATATTTAACGATTGCACAAGAATATTTTAGTTCAGTTCAGTCGCTCAGTCGTGTCCAGCTCTTTGCGACCCCATGAATCGCAGCATGCCAGGCCTTCCTGTCCATCACCAACTCCTGGAGTTCACTCAGACTCAAGAATATTTTATTTGCCTTTCAATATGCTGACTGGAGCTCCCTGGATAAATCCTGAGTAACACTTACCCATCACAGACTTCCTTTATTATTGCAGACAGTGGTTTTTTCTGAAAAATAGAAAAAAAGGAAATACTTTCTGTTAGTTTCATTTCATCATTTTAAGTTCTAAAAAAAAAAGAAGAAGAGGCCTAATAAAGACATGTAAGTAAGAACAATTTACATTTGCTATTCTTGGTTGTTGTCAGTGAGTTTGTTTTTCTCAAGGTAATAATCGACCAGACACCACCACCAACTGCATTCAGTTCAGTTCAGTCGCTCAGTCGTGTCCGACTCTTTGCGATCCCATGAATCACAGCACGCCAGGCCTCCCTGTCCATCACCAACTCCCGGAGTTCACTCAGACTCACGTCCATTGAGTGAGTGATGCCATCCAGCTATCTCATCCTCTGTTGTCCCCTTCTCCTCCTGCTCCCAATCCTTCCCAGCATCAAAGTCTTTTCCAGTGAGTCAACTCTTCGCATGAGGTAGGCAAAGTACTGAAGTTTCAGCTTTAGCATCATTCCTTCCAAAGAAATCCCAGGGTTGATCTCCTTCAGAATGGACCGGTTGGATCTCCTTGCAGTCCAAGGGACTCTCAAGAGTCTTCTCCAACACCACAGTTCAAAAGCATCAATTCTTTGGCACTCAGCCTTCTTCACAGTCCAACTCTCACATCCATACATGACCACAGGAAAAACCACAGCCTTGACTAGATGGACCTTAGTTGGCAAAGTAATGCATTAATGATGTATTATCCTTTGGGTCCTTTTTTCTATACTTAACATGCGAGTTGAACAAAATATACATCGTATTTCACTTGAAAGTGAAAGTGTTAATCGCTTAGTCATGTCCAACTCTTTTCGATCTCATAGACTGCAGCCCACCAGGCTCCTCTGTCCATGGAACTGTCCAGGCAAGAATACTGGAGTGGGTTGCTATTTCTTTCTCCAGAAGATCTTCCTGACCCAGGGATTGAAACCAGGTCTCCTGCATTGCAGGCAGATTCTTTACCATCTGAGCCACCAGGGAAGCCCCAGTATTTAATTTAGCCACATTAAAATCAGGTTGAAACATAGTTTTGGTCAAAGATCTCATAGGCAATAACAATCTACAAAGTCAATTGATCACCAGAATTCCTCAAGAGTAGTACATGGGTAGGGCAACCAGTAGTTTGGCTTTTTGCAAACAAGCTTGGATGTAGGGTAATTTTATGAAAACATGAGGCAAGTGGAGTCTGAAGCATAGCAACATTGTTCCTACAAAGTACATAGAATTCTTCCCACAACTGTGGTCCCGGCAAATGTCAATTATGCCGCAGCTTCAGCAGGACACACGCGAGTAACGGGCATGACACCATGTGCTGTGGTGTCAACTGGCGGCTGACTACAGCTGTACTCTTGGCCTCACGGCCGCAGCTGTGCTCTGCTTGCCTCCAGATAGAAATAATGTAGTGAAGAGACACACACAGCTCATCTAGAGATGTCGAAACTCTTTCTGCTTTGGATGTAAACAGACCCCAGCTGTCTCCTGGGATGGGCAGGAGTGTGTCTACCAAAGGAACACATCACAGACAAGAAACAAATGGGGAAGAGAAATCAAAGAAATACAACACACGGTCCTGGATTTTCAAATACAACCGCAGAATAGCATCTAACACTTTCTCCTCTGTCCCTCTGGGCGCTGTGGTATGGCAGAAGGAATCTGAATCAAGCAGAATTGGTTTAAATCCTAGCTGTGTCAACTTGCCTGCAGTGAGACTGACAACTTCCTTAATTTGCTGAACCACAACTAGCTTATCTGTAAAATGGGCAGAAGACCTACCCACTCCTCAGGGTTTTCACAAAAATTAAATGGAAATTAAAATAAAGGGCAAAAGACTCAAAAAAGGGTTAGGACTCAACTTCTTTACTCTCTCAAGTCACTAGAAGAGCTTTATTTCCTCTTTGCATCCTTGCCCTTGGACCCAACGTTGCTAGGGGCCCCTCTTGGTTAATTTCAAGCAGTCCATTCTTCATAGTCCCTTCCTAAGGGCTTCAGGGCCCTGGAAAGCTCCAGTGCTGCCCTCAGTGTTCCTCCAATGCTCTCCTGCACTCTGGGGCACTAAGGTCTATGACTAAGCCTACCACCATGTTTTCAGAAGAACGTCTGCCTACAACTCTAAATGCAGTGGGCAGAAGGGGACCGAGAATTGTGGAGGGGTAGAAAGACAGTGCATATTAGTGAGTTAATCTCTTCTAGACTAAGATTAGAAATGGAGATTGGATTCGACATTGAGATTACATGTTACAACTTGAGGCCTTTGCAAGAACTTGTCCATTGTTTATGGCTCTGGCTGTGAGTCAAAGAGCAAATGTACACTCCCAACCAAAGGAAAAAGGAGCTTAAGGAACGAAACTTTTTCCATAAACTGAGAATTTTGCACTTCCAGCTGTCAGAGACCTCTCCAGGCTATTAGTATTTCATGAGGACCTACCAGTCTCCTAGATTAGCTGCAGTCATTCAGATGGTAAAGATTCTGCCTGCAATGCAGGAGACCTGGGTTCAGTCCCTGGGTTGGGAAGATCTGCTGGAGAAGGGAATGGCCACCCAATCCAGTATTCTCACCTGGGAAATCCCATGGACAAAGGAGAAGCCTCGCAGGCTACAGTCCATGGGGTCGCAAAGAGTTGGACACAACTGTGACTAACATTTATTTACCTACCAGTCTCCTAACTCCCCCAATCTTCTTGCATCCTCAAAACTAAAATATAAATAACAGGGTCAAATTTCAGACTTAAATTATATTGAAAGGACAGATCGAGCCAAGAAAGTATTGCTAATGGTGTAGAAGGCATTTAAATTACTGCTTTCAGAATGGAAATTCTTAAAGTCTAGGTAACTTAGAGGAATTCAGATTTTAATCCAGGTCTNACCAGTCTCCTAACTCCCCCAATCTTCTTGCATCCTCAAAACTAAAATATAAATAACAGGGTCAAATTTCAGACTTAAATAATATTGAAAGGACAGATCGAGCCAAGAAAGTATTGCTAATGGTGTAGAAGGCATTTAAATTACTGCTTTCAGAATGCGAATTCTTAAAGTCTAGGTAACTTAGAGGAATTCAGATTTTAATCCAGGTCTGATTCATAGTTTCAGAGTTAAATTTGAAAAGATAGAAGTGGGCTTCTAGAACTATTATATCTAGAACATTCTGAAGTTGGCTATATGAAAGGAGTAAAGACTTTGGAAGAACAAAGTTTAGAGATTTAATAGAGAAAGATTAGAGAAAAACTTTAAACCCCAAAGGAAAAGGACTCACCGTTAGCATAACTGCAGCCTCACCAATTAAAATGAATGCTGTGTAAGCACGCGCTGGTCCCATGGCCCGCATCCTACACCTGTCCCCTCCCTTCTTTATGTGTTCCAATNCCATTTTTTAAATATTATTTTTGGCTGTGCTAGGTCTTCATTGCTGTGAAGGCTTTTCTCTAGTTGCAGCAAGTGGGGTCTAGGCTCTAGTTGTGATGTGAAGGTTTCTCTTTGTGGTAGCTTCTCTTGTTGCAGAAAAGAGCTCTAGGGCTTGCGGGTTTCATAGTTGCCACTCCCAGGCTCTAGAACATAAATTCGATAGTTGTGGCACATAGGTTTAGTTTTTCCACTGCATGGTGGGATCTTCCTGGATCAGGGATCAAACTCATGTCTCCTGAATTGGCAGGTGAATTCCTTATCACTGAGCCACCAGGGAAGCCCCAGTGTTCAGGCACTAAAGTTGTGCCCGACTCTTTGTGACCCCATGGACTGTGGCCCGCCAGGTTCCTCTGAACTTCCACCATCTCTCTGAGTTTGCTCAAATTCATGTCCATTGTGTCAGTGATCTCAACCTCTGTTGGCCCCTTCTCCTCTTCAGTCTTTCTCAGCATCAGGGTCTTTTCCAGTGAGTTGGCTCTTTGCATCAGGTGGCCAAAGTATTGGTGCTTCAGCTTCAGCATCAGTCTTTCCAATGAATATTCAGGGTTGATTTCCTCTAGGATTGACTGGTTGGATCTCCTTGCAGTCCAAGGGACTCTCAAAAGTCTTCTCTAACACCACAGTTCAAAAGTATCAATTCTTCAGCCCTCAGCTTTCTTTATAGTCCAATTCTCACATCCATACATGACTACTGCAAAAACAGATAGCTTTGACTAGATGGACCTTTGTTGGCAACAAAGTCCCTCTATACTTAGCATATTAAATGAATCACTCCTAAGGACCTAGTATATTTGTCTTATTTTCTTGTCCCTTGAAATCAAGGTATCTTAATTCATCTTTGTAACCTTCTCCACCCCTCAGTATTAGTTGCACAGTTCACAGATGCTAACAGGATATAAGAGGAAACTCAATATATTTGTTAAATGGAAAATTCACTTACTTTATTAAAAAAAAAAAGAACCAACAGAAAAGCCTTGACTATAAAAGTAAACCATTTCCTAAATGCCCATCAATAGATGAATTGATAAAGATGTGGTATATATATATATATAATGGAATATTACTTAGCCATAAAAAGAATGAAATTGAGTCATTTGTAGAGATATGGATCAACTTAGAGAGTTTCATACAGAGTGAAGTAAGTCAGAAAAATAAGTACTGTTTATTAACACATATATGTGGAATCTAGAATAATGGTAGAGATGAACCTATTTGCAAGGCAAACATAGAGACATACATATAGACAACAAATGTGTAGACACCACAGTGAGGGGAGAAACGGAGGATGGGATGACTTAAGAGATTGGGATTGACATATATACTATACTACATATAAAATAGGTAACTAATGCGAACCTATTTCTAATGGAGAATCTTCATTGGAATGACTGATGCTGAAACTGAAGCTCCAATACTTTGGCCACCTGATGTGAAGAACTGACTCATTGGAAAGGCTCTGTTGCTGGGAAAGACTGAAGGCAGGAGGAGAAGGGAGTGACAGAGGATGAGATGCTATTCAACTGGATAGCATCACCGACTCAATGGACATGAGTTTGAGGAAACTCCGGGAGATAGTGGAGTCAGAGGAGCTTTGCCTGCTACAGTCCATAGGGTTGCAAAGAGTCAGACATGACTGAAACAACTTAGCACACACACACATGTGTNGGATAGCATCACCGACTCAATGGACATGAGTTTGAGGAAACTCCGGGAGATAGTGGAGTCAGAGGAGCTTTGCCTGCTACAGTCCATAGGGTTGCAAAGAGTCAGACATGACTGAAACAACTTAGCACACACACACATGTGTACACACACAGCTGATTCACTTTGCTGTTCAGCAGAAACTAACACATTTTAAAGCAAGTATATACTCCAATAAAAACTAAGAAAAATGATTACTGTATATTAAAAAGCAAAACAGAAAAAAACAACCAACAACCTCAAAGTAAACCATTTCAAAGCATAGCCTGGATTAACCAGCACAAATCCCACTTCCAACCATGTAAACCACTGTGGGGTGGCTACAAGCAGCTGCTTAGACACGTGAAGGTTGTCACCACACCCCACACAGACCACTCTGTGATTCACAGCTTCGGGAGAGCATTCAGCCAGCCAGCTGATGAGGAGTATAATTCAACAGGTGATAAAACAGAAACCAATCAAATGACTGTCGCCATCCTTGAGCAAGGCCACACAGGTGAGCAGGGACTATTGCTGTAAATAGGGATGGAACGAGATACTCCCAAATACAGTATTTTGGTAGCAGCGCTTTGCCCACTTTCTATATAAAACCTTCAATTTGACGTGAGCTCCTTGCCTGACTTAAATTCTAAACTAAAGTTCGGCCCTATGTTTTAGTTAATATTTGTTCAAGTTACATAAGATATTTTTATAATAATACAAGTTTCACCTGAGGAAAAGAAAGCTTCCAAGGCATGCTTGGAAGTTCACTAAACCTTTGGAGTAGGGTGACAAGCGCATTCCCTCAGTAGCTTTCTATGGACCCACGTAATATTTGCCTTTCATCTCACTGAGAGAAAAGCCCAGAAGAAAAGAGAATTTGATCTAAAAGGATAAAAACTGGTTCTTCTCTGAGTCCATAAACCATAAAGGAATTCAAATAAATTCTATACTTACAGGAATATATCTCCATGTAAAATATCAAGGCAAAATTATTTTAATTGCCTGACCATGTTTTTGTAACTTAACAAAAATCATAACTAAATCCCTTAAGCTTTTTATTTTGAAGGTCAAATCGGCCTTCTCAGATTCAGTAATGAACTAATATGGGAAGAATAGAAATGTTTTTAAGGATAACCCAGAGGGTCAGTCAGTTACCAGATTTCCAAGTGTAGGTGACTGGGGATTAAATAGACTCTCTGCTTGTTCCCTTTAGCGATGGTGAGGTCATCGTTCACTACATGAAAGTATTTCTTCTCTTTATACTAATTTGAGAAAATTTCAATAATGACACAAATATTTTTATTCATCAAAGTATGCATTTCCAAATGACTTTTATTAGCAAAGTACCATGTGCCAACAATTATATTCATGGAGTAAATAAGCTTTTTATTGTTGGGTTTGTTTTTTAAATTTATCTCTCTCTTTTAAACTCTTACTCTCAAAAAGAATTCCTTTATTCAACTTAATTTATCATAGACTACATCCAGAAAGCAAATTTCCAGTACAAAAATTTTTTTATTTACTTTTCATAAAATCACCTAGATTCAGAGAATGGTCAAATTCACTAGCAATTAGCTTGTGATCTGTATCTCTGCCTCTGTTCTCACATGGTGTTCTCTCCTCTTCTTATAAGAAGGATGTAAATCCAGGGTGATTCCATCACAAGTTACACAATTATATATATAAAACCCCTTTTTCAAATAAGATCACCTTTTCATATTCCAGGTGTTATAATTTGGACATACCCTTGGGGCCACTGTTAAAACTATTGCAACTGGGTAAGAAATATATATATATATATATATATATATATATAACAGCTAGGCATGTTACCTCTGAATAGGTTCTTTCATTCTGTGTGTATATATATATATATATATATATATATATATATTTAAGGATTAGGGAGAAAAGAGAACGCCTCCTTTTCTCCCTAATCCTTAAAATGGGTGTTGGTCTTTCACTTTTCTTCCTAAACTCTCTCTTGCTTTTAATGAAATGTCAGTGTCCTAAATCCCTGAATCCATGCCTCCCACTATGACCCCTCTTCTAAGGTCTGATCCTGCATTACCAACAACCCCTGGTGCAGATCCACATGGATGTCCTGCCACCTCTTCAAGATTAGCGCTACATTCTCTTCCTCACTAAAGCAGATCCTCCTCCTGTCTCACTCTGATTCATATCGATGTATGGCAAAACCAATACAGTACTGTAAAATACAATAAAGTATTAAAAAAATATATATATATATATGTGTGTGTGTGTGTGTGTGTGTATGTGTGTGTGTATTTATATCTCACTCTCCCACCCAAAGCTCATGGTTCCTTTCAGATATGAGAGGACCCCCAGAAGAAACATCCTGGGGGCTCTCCAGTTGTTTATATCAGAGGTTGTGGAGTCCAGCCTCCCTTGAGGCATGTTGTCTGGACACAGCCCAGCTGTTACCCTCGTCAATGTCCCCTCGCTGATGAGTGCAGTTCCCATTCAACCACCTGTTCCTGCCTGTTGGCAGGGCACCTGGCCTGGGGATACTATGCGACCCAAATGCTCACCTCAGAGATTGCACGTCCCCACTGCCCACATTTCTGCCTTGACACTGGCCTGTGGAGGCTGATATCTCCCTCATCTGAAGTGATACACACTTGTCAGCAACTATAAATTGTGGGCTGCCGTTCCTACTTCTGACATCCACTTCTCAGGCCCATGTCTGTTCTAAAAAGAGCATCACATCAGAAAGAAAGCTTGGCTTCTTCAAAACCGCATTTATTTCAAATGTTTTTAAAGATATGGGGTGGGGTATGCTTATGAGATAGCAAGCAGTAGGGACCCCAGAAGAGCACTCAGAATGCTGAATTTTTATCAACAACTTGCTTTTCTACATCTTACCCCAACTATGAGCACTGGAATAACTTTAGAAAATGATTTCCTAGGGTAGAACTCCAGCTTCTGCAGCCCCGGGTTCTGTAGCTTTAGGCTTACTACTTCTCCTCTCAATGTTTCCATTTTCTTTTCTGAAAATAAAAGTAGCACCTCATACATTGTAGGGTAGTGAGGACTAATTGAGAGGATGTTATATCAAACTCTCAAAACTGTACCTGGTACACAGCTAGGCATGTTACCTCTGAATAGGTTCTTTCATTCTGTGTATCCAGCTTGGACACTTTGCAGGTACTTTCTTTAAATGTTGGTTAAGAAAATTAAATACATGAATGAATGAATATCCAGTTCTTCTTCCTTCTTCCTGGAGTGACTCCAGCCCCCAGTGCTGCCTTTGGCATTCATCTCATCCTGTTCTTTACTCTTCAATGCATTTTTGTTTCCTCTGCCAACCAGATTATACACATTTGGAGGGAGACACTGCCGCTGAAACTCACCTCTGTCACCTCCCAAGCAAATGGCTGCTAGGCTACAAGGCGTGCAATTAATGAACTTTTTTTTTTTATTAAAAACACATCTTTTTTCAGACTTTCAGCTTCTTTCCCTTTCTTCTGGTCTCTTCCAACTGCCTCTGAAACTCAGGCAGAAGCTAAAGACGGAAGACAGCAAGAGAAAGGCAGGAGCAGTCTCCCATCACCACCTCATAGCTACTCTGCCAGAGGGCCGTTGTCAGACAGCTCTGTAATTGCAAAACCATTTTCAACCAAGACTGAAAGTTCTTGGTCCCAGACTATTATAAAGTCTTTCTCCAGTGCTTTAAAAGAATGTGACAGATGCTTTGACACTTTGAGCCGGTACAGCACAGGACCTGGAATTTTTACTTTCTTTTATAGATGGAAATTCATTGAACATATTCTGCCCAGCAGTTATGAGTAATGTTGGTCTAGATAGAAAAGAAACCCAGCTCCTAAATGTCAGAACACCTATGAGAAGGGATATATGCATGTTGACTAAGACGTGGCCTACAATGTGACTTGGAAAAACTTTCAGGTGCAATAAGTAATCCATCTACTTCCCGGAGGTGCCTCCTGACACCATGTCAAAAACACCAGTCATTTTTATAACAGCTTTATTCTTCCTCCAATGAGCCTGGTGATTGCTCTCCATGCTACCAACCAAATACCATTAACATAGAGGAATCAGATGTCTCTGAGAGGTGTGTATGAATATTCTGTTTTCCTAATAGCTGCTTAAATAAACTGAAAGTTAATGACAAAAAAACACACGTCTCTGAGGCAAATTTACTAATAGCTGGTTCTTGGAAAGCAAACATTTTGACAACAGTTCCAGTGGGAATCACTGACACAAGATTCCAGTGACTGTTAGAAATGACAAAGACAGGGGGTGGAGGGGAAAGGACTCACAACTCTGTCTCCAAAGCAGTGAAAACTATGTATCCCATTAATTTTAAAAATAGAAAGATGACAGGCTATGACACCTTTTTCTCGACAGATGATTTGTTTTAAAAATAGTTTACTAAAAATGACTTGTTTCAAGATTTATGAATCTAATTAAATATTAGATTCAGCAAGACCAAGTGCAATCTTTGCATCATAAAAATCATTGGACTATGTAAATGAGCAGACACAAAAAATAATCAGTACACTCATTAGTAATGAGTTAAAGAGGAGAAGGTTCTCTTTCTCTTTTAGGTCCTTTGATATACCTCTGCTCAGTAGAAACTGTTCTCCTTCAGTTGGAAGCAAAACTGCAATTTTAGAAAATGACAAAAATGTAGAGATGAACAATACAAAAATAAATCCCTACTCACATCAATTATCTATTCTGAGTCTTCTTCCTTCTTCTTGACTATTTTGTGTTGTCTTAATACCAATGTTGCTATGGATATAATTTTTTTTCCAAATTTCAACATCTTAGGCAGCAAAAACAACAACTTTCCCAACTACTATATCTTTCTCTACCTTCCTTAATATCTGTCTTTTCCAAGAAGTGCTCCCAGATAATTCCAGCATGTCTGGTGGGCCATTTCATTCCACCACACCTTGAGTCAGTTCAGTTCAGTTCAGCCAATCAGTCGTGTCCAACTCTTCAGGACCCCACGAACTGCAGCACGCCAGGCTTCCCTGTCCATCACCAACTCCTGGAACTTACTCAGACTCATGTCCATCGAATCAGTGATGCCATCCAACCATCTCATCCTCTGTTGTCCCCTTCTATTCTGCTTTCAATCTTTTCCAGGGTCTTCTCAAATGAGTCAGTTCTTCACATCAGGTAGCCAAAGTATTGGAGTTTCAGCCTCAGCATCAGTCCTTCCAATGAACACCCAGGACTAATCTCCTTTAGGATGGACTGGTTGGATCTCCTTGCAGTCCAAGGGACTCTCAAGAGTTTTCTCCAACACCACAGTTCAGAAGCATCAATTCTTCAGCGCTCAGCTTTTTTTATAGTCCAACTCTCACATCCGTACATGACTACTGGAAAAACCATAGCTTTGACTAGACGGACTTTTGTTAGCAAAGTAATGTCTCTACTTTTTAATAGGCTGTCTAGGTTGGTCATAACTTTTTTTCCAAGGAGCAAGCGTCTTTTAATTCCATGGCTGCAGTCACCATCTGCAGTGATTTTGGAGTCCCCCAAAATAAAATCTGTCATTGTTTCCACTGTTTCCCCATCTATTTGCCATGAAGTGATGGGACCAGATGCCATGATCTTAGCATTCTAAATGTTGAGTTTTAAACCAACTTTTTCACTCTCCTCTTTCACTTTCATCAAGAGGCTCTTTAGTTCTTCTTCACTTTCTGCCGTAAGGGTAGTGTCAACTGCATACCTGAGGTTACTGATATTTCTCCCAACAATCTTGATTCCAACTTGTGCTTCATCCAGCCCAACATTTTGCTTGATGTACTCTGTATATAAGTTAAATAAGCAGGGTGACAATATACGGCCTTGATGTACTCTTTTCCCAATTTGGAACCAGTCTGTTGTTCCATGTCCAGTTCTAAATGTTGCTTTTTGACCTGCATACAGATTTCTCAGGAGGTAGGTCAGGTGGTCTGGTATTCCCATCACTTGAAGAATTTTCCACAGTTTGTAGTGATCCACACAGTAAAAGGCTTTGGCACAGTCAATAAAGCAGAACTCTCTCTTCTGGAACTCTCTTCCTTTTTCGATGATCCAATGGATGTTGGCAATTTGATCTCCTTGAACCAGAGATCAAATTGCCTTGAGTCAAGTGTTCTCTTTTATATGGAAATGAGTGAGTGATTCATTCTGTGACTCAGTTCAGGTCCTAAGGTTTGNATGATCCAATGGATGTTGGCAATTTGATCTCCTTGAACCAGAGATCAAATTGCCTTGAGTCAAGTGTTCTCTTTTATATGGAAATGAGTGAGTGATTCACTCTGTGACTCAGTTCAGGTCCTAAGGTTTGCCTACCTTCTCTTCTGTGAAACAGTCCACTTATTTCTGCTAAGCTCATATGTGGAAAGTTAATCCTATTTATGTGCATGGTATGAAAATATTGATGAAAAGTCATACAAGCTTGATGGAATAAACAGAAACGACTGCTGACTGTGATGGATAAGGTAATAGCAGACCAGATGGGTAGATATGGAAAAGCCAGATAAGCTCTGGAGGCAAAGTAGGGTTCAAGTTCAATTTAAACGCAGGATTATGAATGTTTATCAACTGTGAAGAAACTGACATCGACGTAAGACAGCTGTCAAAAGAATACTAAGTCGTGGCAAAGAGAATTTTAAGAAGTTTACTTTTTTCGACTTTCTAGTTCCCCCTCTTCTACTTCTTGTCTCTCTGTGCCATGGAGTTGGTTTACTGTTTGAGCGGATGAGCGGTTTACCATGAGTGGATGCACTAGCACCAATTCACCTTTCTTTTTGAAAAACTTTATTTATTTGGCAGCATTGTGTCTTAGTTGTGACGCATGGGCTCAGTTGCCCCACAGCACCTGGGATCTTAGTTCCCTGACCAGGGATCACACCTGCATCCCTTGCATTGGTGTGCAGATTCTTAACCACTGGACCACCATCCTTCTTTCTTCAGTGGTAATGGATGTGCTGAGAAACGTGCCAGCAAGTAGTGGAGAAACATGGGCTTCTAAGTCTCAAATATATGTCCCATGAGTGTGACCATGGCTACCTGACGCTAAACCACAGCCTGGAAGGATCTGAAATAGGCAAACGTCTGACTACATCAAGAACTTTTAAAATTGCCCTACCTTTGACATATCATTAACCCACACTTTCATTGTCTATCATCATTTGGTCAGCCCTTCTGATAATAATGACAATAGCAACAGCTATCATTTACTGAGTGACTACCATACCCCCACTGTAAGATGATGTTACTAAGCCTACATTACAAATGAGAAACTGTACGAGAATCTCAGGATGTTAAATAGCGTGCTCAGTTGTCTCACTTCTTTTTGTATCTTCTGTCACTATCCTGTGCTGTGCTAAGTCACTTCAGTCATTTCTGACCCTCTGCATCACTATGAACTGTAGCCCACCAGACTCCTCTGTCCACGGGATTCTCCAGGCAAGAATACTGAAGTGGGTTGCCATTCCCTTCTCCAGGTCACTATAATAGGCCATGACATAATTATTTCTCACTTGGGCTACTGCAACTAATACTGTCTAACTGATCTCTCTTATTAAATTTTATTTCTCACAAAACAGTTCTTAAATTTTGACCCTCTAAAAATGTAGATCATATCATGTGCAGTGAAACCCTCTGCTGAGAAACATTCCCTTTTTTTCATGACTCCTGGACAGAGTATTGAGTCCATACAGTTCCTCATGACACACCCTCTATCCATCCAGCAGGCCAGATCCAGAGCCCCATGCAGAATTAAAGTACTAGGCAGGCTCTCAAATATTACCTCTCCACCATTTCTCCCATTCTTGTTCTTTATTAGTAGGATTGCCAGTTAGACACAGGATGGGGCTTCTTTACCTGTCCTTTCAAGATAACTTCACATTTGTATTTTTTGTTCCTTTATCTTTTGGAATATACTCTGGATGTATTCCTTATTTCCAACTTCCACATTACTGGTTCTCTCTTCAGCCAAACTCACCATAGAATAACTCTATGTATTTCACTGCTTTTTTCATGTTGTAGAGTTTTTCTTACATTCTATTTATTACTTTTACATTTCTGAGATTTTCAATTGTTTCTTTCTCAAATTTAGCTAGTCTCAATTTATATCTACCCATTTTATGTGCATAATTTCCTGTTTGTGAAGATCCTATTCTCTGTCTTTTAAAGTTCCTCTGAGGGCCCATGACACACTTATTTTTAAGTCCTCCCTTGAGCGCTGTGTTCCTCTACATTTACCAGATGGCATAGAGCCACCTGGAGCAGCAGCAGCCTGTGTGATAAAGAGGGACCAGATGCAAGGTTTCTAAGGTCACTGACTGTACAGAAAAGCTGAGGGAAAGAGGAGGATCTAGGAAGACATGCAGATGCAGCTTCAGCAAGCTGGGTATATATTCATATGTCACTGAGAAAAGAAGATATTAAGGAAAGCATAACTGCACAGGTTTGGGGGTGGAAGGAACAATGAGGGCTGATTTTGACTTTGCTGAGTTTAAGGTGCAAGGGGCATCTAGATGGTCAAAACAAGTAACAGATATGCAGCTATTCTTATGGGTAAGGAGGTCAAGAAAGATGTGACAGTGGAAATTATGAGTATCTGACAGTGATAAGGCTGATGAATGCAAATAGATCACCACAAACTTGTTGCAGTGTAATGATCCATCCATAATCATTATGAAATTTGATATAGCTTATCTCAAAGTCATTTGGCTGTCTTTTGATTATGGAACGCTTTGATGGAAGAATAAAAATAGATCTTCATAAAGTCAATTCGTAAGATAAAACAATATATTTAGAATGTGTGGTGGGAACAAGGGGAAAGACATTCTTCTCAGAGGGCCGCTCCTTTCATAACTGTATTTAATTGCATCATAAGACAGGAAAGGTATAAACATCACCTATTTCCTTTGCTCCTATTCTTATGACTTTCCCGCACATCAGACACTGTACCAGGCACTGGGACACGCATGGCCTGTGCAGAGCACCGCATCATGAGTAGGTGGGGCCACATGGACTGTCACAAAGGCACATGGCAAGGGCCTGCATCCGCTCTGAGAAGTCAGATGACTCTCAAGGAGTTTGCATTTCATCTGGGATCAAGAGAGAACGGGAGGTAGACGAGCAGAGAAATGAAAGGATGGTAACTTCCAGTTAAAAGAAAAATCACATTTGTAAAGGCTCTGAGAAGTGTGCAGTTATGAAAGAAAAAAAAATCACTTATAATTAGAACCAACATAGGAGTTTGGTGGAAGTTGCAGTAACTCTAAGGAAAGCTGGTGAGGTGAGCAAAGGCTGGGGATAGCAAGTTCGTAGCCAGAACGTCTGGATTTTATTCTAAGTGCAGTGGGAAAGCACTGAAGGTTGCTAGGCCTGGCAGAATGCATTAGAGGGGAAGTCAGAGTGGTGACCAGGAGGCCAGCTGAGGAGGCAAGTGGAGGCAGGCGAGAGCAGTGAGGATCGAGAAAAGGTAGACAGAATCAAGAACCACTGAGGAGCTAAATTCCACAGGATTTGCTATTTGAGAGACTTTAGGAGTTGCAGGGGAGGTGGTCCAGCACCATGGTGGTACCACTGACTCAGAGGACTCATGAGTATATCTGATAGAAATTCTAGGGGAAAAAAAAAAAACAACAGAAAAACACATATTTTTTTTCCCTGAGGCTGCTCTCATTCCCGAGAAGTTCTGGGCATCTTGCACATATCTCTAGAGACAAAGTACAAGCTGCCTTTCTCTAGAACAAAGCACCTTTTTATGAGAATCCAGAGTCCTGCTTAATGCTGAAAGCCACATATTTATATACCCCACCACAAACTGCCAGTTGACCTAACAGGAAAATGAAGTACACAGTGTGACATACACGAAAGGTTCTAGAAATGTGAGATGTCTTAGTCATCAAAATCTTAAGGAAACATGGTTGATAAAAGGTTCTGTCCTGAGTTACCCAATCTGCTCTTAGTGACAGAGCTGAGAAAGGGAAGTAGACGGAGGAGAATATCACCCTACCTAGAAATATCTACCTACCTAGAAAGCAAACTGAAATCTGCAGTTCATCTTCAGAGAAAAAGCAGGTTAATTGCCTGTGCAATTAACCTGGGTTCTTAGCTGAGGGCAAACATATGTTTTCCATCTTTCTCCTCCAAAGCATGGCAAACTCTAAGATTTTAAGAAATTATACACATTCTCACACACAAAGGGAGAGAGCTAAAACCAGAAAGGGAAGTTCTTCGGTCACTTTATATTAAAGGAAGTTTAAGAAATAGCTGTTACAATACCAAATCCAACAGTTGCAAAAATCAGATGAGCCATGACTTTTCCTGTCTCAGTATCATTCCACCTGGTTATGACAGCACAAAATCCAGCAGTGTAACATCACAGGCTTCATCACACTTTTCTTAAGCGGGACCAAATGAGCTCTTGAAAGTGTCATGTTTGTATTCTTTATAAAGTAAGAAAAAGCGAGAACTATCAGGACCATTTACTGAAGCAAGCATTAAGGACTCCCTAAACATTACTGTGGGAGCCAGAGGCAGCACCAGCAGAGAAATGTATAGGACCGCACAACAACAATTTCTAAATCTGGGTCCAAGACCATCAGTATCACTATGAAGCCTGAAGAAACAGGAATCCTCAGCTCTTGAACCACATCTACAAATAATCCTCTCTGTGTTCAATATGTGCCATAAACAATTCAGATGCAGAACCAAGCTTGGAGCCACTGATTAGTCCCTCCTTGATAAGAGGAAATTTGTCCACCACCCAGGGGACATTGGCAATGTCTGGAGACACTGTTCGTTGTCACAGATGGGGGAAGGAATGCCACTGGCATCTAGTGGGTAAAAGCCAGGATACCGCTAAAATTCTCAAATGCAAAGCACAGATCGCAAAACTAAGAATTCTCCAGTCTAAAATGTCAACAGTGCTGAGACTGAGAAAGTCCAATGTAATACAACCGTTCAGGAAAAGAGTTCAGGACAGGCACAAGACTTTTCATTTCTGCAGAGCAAGGGTAGAATCTTGCTTTCTAGAAATTCAGTCTCATTTTCCTGATTCTATGGGATCTTTTTTATTACAATCACTGTGCCAAAATACACATTACATTAAAATTAGTCTTAACTATTTTTAAACATACTACTCATCAGTGTTAAATACACTCAAATTGTGTATTCTATGTGATTGCAGGGAAGTCATGGTGAAGGCAATGGCACCCTACTCCAGTACTCTTGCCTGGAAAATCCCATGGACGGAGGAGCCTGGTGGGCTGCAGTCCATGGGGTCGCTGAGGGTCGGACACGACTGAGCGACTTCACTTTCACTTTTCACTATCATACACTGGAGAAGGAAATGGCACCTCACTCCAGTACTCTTGCTTGGAGAATCCCAGGGATGGGGGAGCCTGGTGGGCTGCCGTCTATGGGCTCGCACAGAGTTGGACACGACTGAAGCGACTTAGCAGCAGTAGCAGCAGCAGCAGCAAGACATACTTGGAGTAACAGGCAAATTTGGCCTTGGAGTACAAATGGAAGTAGGGCAAAGGCTAACGGAGTTTTGTTTAAGAGAACTCACTGGTCATAGCAAACACCCTCTTCCAACAACACAAGAGAATACTCTACACATGGACATCACCTGATAGTCAACACCAAAATCAGATTGATTTATATTTGCAGCAAAGATGGAGAAGCTCTATACAGTCAGCAAAAGCAACACTGGGAGCTGACTGTGGCTCAGATCATGAACTCCTTATTACCAAATTCAGACTGAAATTGAAGAAAGTAGGGAAAACCATTAGACCATTCAGGTATGACCTAAATCAAATCCCTTACGATTATACAGTGGAAGTGACAAATAGATTAGATCTGATAGGCAGTCAATCCTGAAGGAAATCAGTCCTGAATTTTCACTGGAAGGACTGATGGTGAAGCTGAAACTCCAATACTTTGGGCACCTGATGCAAAGAACTGACTCACTGGAAAAGACCCTGATGCTGGGAAAGACTAAAGGTGGGAGGAGAAGGGAACAACAGAGGATGAGACAGTTGGATGGTGTCAGCTGACTCAATGGACATGAGTTTGAGTAAGCTCCAGGAGTTGGTGATGGACCAGGAAGCATGGCATGCTGCAGTCCATGGGATGGAAAAGAGCTGGACACGACTGAACTGAACTGAACTGAACTGAACTGAACTGAATGTGAGTGCACCTGAATTTAGAATCTTTATTTGGAGCTCGACTGTTGTTTTAGCTCACCAGGCTCTCAATATTTAAATGTCTTGGGAATTACAGGTTTTTAGGCTGAAGAGATAACTTTAATGCACTTAAGGAAAAGTTTGTATTATTGGTTCCAGTCTTGCTTGAAACATAAGAAAATGGTTCTATTTCATGTATGACCCTGAAAAAAAATTATAATTAGCTCAAATGATTATTAAGCAGGGCGCTGAGTGACTACCTCACTGAATCCCCACAAAGTCAGGAAGGACCTAAGAATATTGACAGTTCATCCTTACAAAGCAGGAAGCTTGTCCCCTGTCACACAGCCCTCAGTGGCAACCCAAATTTTGAGTCCAAATAAGCCCATGCAAAGGCTGTGCCTGTAAGCACCAGCCCAGTCTGCCTCTCCCAGTGTCCAACCCCAAAGAAACCCCCACGTTTCACAGCTCTGTCTCATTTCAGGTAGGCTCCTTCGATGATAAACCAGACCATTCACCATCTTTTCCCTGGTTTTTAAATAAATTCAGACTTGGCTTTCATCATANTGCCTGCAATCAATTACATCATAAGACTCAGTACCCAAGCTAAAGGATGCTTCCATAGGTAAAACCATGCTAGAAATCTTTGTGATATTTTTTCACACAGTAAAAATTTACTGGGCATTTTTCATATAACAGACAATACACTAGACCCACAGTGCATTTAACTCTAATAATGAAATGACAACTGGCTAGGACCCAAGACCCACCCCTCTATGCTAATTTCATAATAAAAATAGTAATAGGACAAAGTCACATTGTACTTGTTGGCTGCTTCTGCAAAAACCAGAGAAGAGTGACCCCCAAAATTAAGTTCTGTATTGTCTATAATAAAACAATCTACTCATAGTCATGAGTCTCTGCAAGGCGGTGCTGGCACAGTTCCACTGCATCAACTGCCCAAGTCCAGTCCCCTTGTCCCGCCCGCCTCCTTCACAGCTTGGGACACAAATCCTGTATTGACTCACCCTGAGTAGACGTTGGACAAGTATAAAAACCCCATCCATCGCCATCACGTGTGGTACAGAAATCAAACTATACTGTAACTATTATCGCACCGATTTTTCAACACAGCCAGAGAGAGAACAGGAGAAGAAAGAGCTAAGTCTGGGAAAAATTCAGAATAGAAGGGAAACTAAAATAACCGCCAAATGACTGCCAGTCTTACTAACCTGGTCGATCTCCATGAGCTTGGGGTAGGCACCCGGCCATTCTATGGCCACCTTGACGATGTCCGCGGGTGGCGGCATTGCAAATTCCGGAAATGTCCAGAGCCAGTGGAAGTGGGATCCTACGGTGCAGACGGCTGCACGTGTCTATACCTAGTGAGGAATGACAAAAAGAGAAAGAGAAGTCGCTCAGTACAAATACAGGGTGAGTTTTGCTTTATCACTTCCTGTTTTCAGTGGTGGTTTAGGTACAAGAAACGGCTCTGGGTGCAGAAGACTCAGCGCGCCAACTGCACCACTCAGTGGCGGCTCCCCAGGAGGGAAGGCAGAGCGGGGGAAGTTACCTATGCCCTGGGATCAGAGCCACCAGGAGATGAGGTGCTGGCGAGGGATAGGCTCCCAAGGCCCCAGTGTGAAGCAAGGTGGAACCCTTACCGCCCAGTTCTGCTCTGAATGGTGCGCGGGGTCTGAATGCGCCTGGCTCACTCTGCCCAGAAGCACATGCAAACTCCTCGTGCTCAACAGTCTCCGGAAGGACAGATTGCCCAGGAAGTCATGGCCAGGAAGCAGCATTTCTTTAAAGTGTTTTCTGGGTGTCACAAATAGAGCTCTGCACTATAGTAACCAGGATATCATGAGGAAGGAGGCACACCCCATGGTTCACAGACATGTACACACACACTCCCTCCCCAAGGCCAGTTCACAAGATGCGAAGAAAACTAACTGTGCTGGTTAATACAGCATTCAAAACAGACCTTGGATTCTCACTGGAATGAATAGTGTTCCTTACACAAAGGCAGTAAGATTAATCCTCTGCTGCCTCTCTCCCAGACTCCTTCATTTCTTTAAGAACTTTTTTTTTAACATAATATTTTTGAATAGGTAAAACATTCATGCAATTCAAAACGAGGGAGAGAGAGAGAGTGTGTGTGTGTGTGTGTGTGTGTGTGTGTGTGTGGGTATGTGTGTGTAAAGACAGGGTGAATCTCCCTCCTCTGAACAGATATAACTTCCATCCCCATCCATCCAGCTAGCCACTGTTAATAGATTCTTATGTGTCCCTTCAGAATTTCTTCATGTAAGTCAAACGTTAAAACATATATTTCCCATTTTCTTTATATAAAAGGCAGCATTCTAGACCTTGTTTTATTCATCTCCTGTGTCTTCTAAAACCTTCTATATCAGTATAAACATTGTGTCCTGGTTCCCTCTACAGCTGCATAGTCCTTCTTTGTATAGAAGTGTCTTATCTGAAGAGCGAGTCCCCTGCCATGAGCCACTGGGTGACCTCCCACCTCTGGCTGTTATAAACAAGCCTCTGGTGAAAAATCTTAGGCATACATCATTGTGCTCACTTGCAAGTATATCTTTACAGTAGATTCACAGAAGTAAAATTTTTGGGTCAAAGGGTATAAGCAGTTTTAGATTCTGATACCATCTCCAAATCTCCCTCCCTGGTGAGAGTTGTACCAATCTACCCTCCCTTTAGCAATGGATGAGTCTGCCTATTTACAGAGACTCACCAACAGATTGAACTTCTGCACACCTCCATGCATTGAAAAAATATATTTCAATGTACTTCCAATGTCTATTTCTCTTATTGTGAGGGAAGCTGAATGTAAAGATGTGAAGTCCCATGTCTACTTTACTGTGAACTGAAGTAATACTTTGCCCTTTTTCTACTGGGTTCTTGGTCTTTTATTCAGAAATTGATCTCTGTATAAAGCTTCTAGTCAAACATATGCAACTGATTCTCTATAAAACCAGAGTGGGGCTTGTCTGTTACTAACCCCTGTCTGTGGCAGTTGGACATGGCTAAGATAATAGAGATAACAGAGCTAATAGTGACAGCGTCATGTCAGTTAATAATAACAATACAAGCAGTGATATAAATAACTAACTTCACCAGAGCTGACAAGTAAAGGAAGTGAACCAAAACAAAACGGCTGCCCCTCTGGCCAAGGATGATGAAGCCAGCCTGGTGTGAAGATAATCAGTGCTAACCAGCAGGAGCATATCTCCAAAGCAGTGGTTCAGTGGCTCATTCAACAAATAACTGTTGAGCCCAATTCTGTGCCAGCTGTTTTCTCAGTGCTGGGGATACAGCAGCAAATCTGCACCTTAGGTGGCATCAGGGACATGGAGAGAAATAAGTCAGGGAAGGAGGATCTGAAGTCTGTGAGTATATCTGTGTGGGAGGGGCAGGATGCAGTCTTAAATAGGGAAGCCAGGGGAAGCTTCAGTGAGAGGCAGAATGTGAGCAAAGGCCTGCGAGAAGTGAGGAGGTGAGTCACGCAAACACTTGGGGAAATCATGTCACAGGCCAAGAGAGCGTGTTGACTGAACTAAAAATGCACAACCTAAAAGTTGAGAGCTATGTTTTATTCAGTGGATGTTCTTAGGACTTTAAGCCCGGGAGGCAGCATCTCAAATCACCCTGAGTAAACTGCTCCCAAGAGGAAGCAGTGAGCCAGGATATATAAGAGTTTTTGCAACCATACCAGGAAGTCGAAACAATAGATTACTGTTAATAAAAGAATACTAAATCTCTCCAGTTAAGGAATTTAGTGCTTCTCTGTATATGGCAAGATGCAAGAGGCTGGGTTCACCGAAATCGTTCTTTGAAGCACACCTCAGCTTTCTGGGGCCAGAAGTGCTTTCTCACAGAGAAGGGAAGGGGCTGCAGTCTGATGACTGCCAGATGGCAGACATTCTTTGTTTCCTTCCTGAGTCCCCACAGGACTCACATTTGGGCCAACTGTAACATGGTGGCTAGATCCTTTCTTTACCAATATGGCAGGCAATATTTTATTTCTCAACTAGCAAGTGCAAAGGCCCTGAGTGAGGAGCATGCCTTACATATTCCTGAAACAGGTGAGGGGCCAAAGTCAAGTAAGTAAGAGTAAGTGTAATAAGGGAATGAGTTTCAGCAGTTTGGAGTCACAATGTGGTAGGTTCACTCACTATACTCTTGACCCTCCTAGACATTCCTATGCTAACTCTTGGTCATAACTTCTAAAAAAGAAAGTTCATGTGCATGCATATCTATGTATTCTGAGTATAAATTAGTACAACTTTCCAGAGGTATCTTTGGCAAATGGTACTCAAAGCCTTAAAATTGTATATTCCCTTTGACTAATTTTACTTTTCTAGGATGTTGCCTTAAGAAATAACTATTAACCATAACAATGTCAACTGCCATTTGGGTTGTAATTACCAAAATTTGAAAACAATTGAATATTCAACAACAGAGACCGCTACATAATTATGGACCTCATAAGTGCAAATACAAGCAGGCAGTCTACATTGGGACAGATTTCTTCATAATCTGTACACTCTTTTAATTCACTTGAGAATTCCAAGGGTAGTGTATGTTATCTGTACCACATCACTACAATTCAGGATCCATATTGAATTACATATCCTAGAATAAGAGTTAAGAAAACAAGTTCTAATGTGAGAATAGACTCAGTGCAAATATCAGGTAACACTATTCAAACCAAAGAACACATAATCATGGTGTTGAAAATAATAGATAATAGACAGTAGAAATAAAAATGCATTTTGAGCAATTTCCTCCCAACTCTACACAAAGTAGTCTAGAGTTACTTTGAAAGAGGTCATCTGGCCTTCCAGGAATCAAAGGCCAAATGTGCTTTTTTTCCCCTTTAAAAGATATTTATTTCTCAAAGACTGTTCAGACAAAACCTGTTGAACAGGTGAGAAAAGAATAACACAGTTTTCCTTGTGTCTCCGTAGAGAACAACAGAAGAGCGGTGTACAAAGCAGCCATTGAGAGCAAAGAGGCTGGGAGCACCCCTTGGGAACTCACCTAACCAGCCCAATTAGTCCTCATCAGTTTTCCCCACATTAACAAGCAGCAGAGATGGGGTACAGCCAGGTTCCCTTGGGTAGAGTCAGGTGCGCAACTGCACAATGAATAATCCCATCCACCTCATTATCCTCAGAAGTCCACATTTTATTCTCTTGAATTTATATTTCCACAAAGAAACAGCTTCTATATATAGTCATGTTGCTACTGTTGAAATTCGGAAGAGAACGTTTCTAGCTCAGGTTTTCTCACCCTTGTAAGATGTTTAGCAGCATCCTTGGCCTCTACCCACTAGAGATCAATAACCTTCTTTAGCTGTTACAGAAATGTCTCCAGACACTGCCAAATGTCCTCTGAGGAGAAAATCATCCTCCAGTTCAGGTGTGAGCTGCCAAGTTCCCAGGAATTCCCTGGTGGCTCAGATGGTGAAGAATCTGCCTGCAATTCAGAAGACCTGGGTTCAATCCCTGTGTTAGAAAGATCCCCTGGGAAGGAAATGTCTAACTAGTATTCCTGATGCAAACAGCCAACTCATTAGAAAAGACCTTGATTCTGGAAAAGACTGAAAGCAGGAGGAGAAGGGGACAACAGAGGATGAAATGGTTGGATGGCATCACGGACTCAATGGACATGAGTTTGAACAAACCCTGGGAGATGGTGAAGGACAGGGAAGCCTGGTGTGCTGCAGTCCATGGGGTCGCAAAAAGTCTGACATGACTGAGCATCTGAAGGATGACAAATTCTTGCCTGGGAAATCCTATGGACAGAGGAGCCTGGTGGATTACAGTCCATGGAGTAAAAAAGATGAGTGACTAACATATGCCAAGTTCTCTGGGCAGATACTAATGATCAGGGCAAGCCATGGCTGAAGCGACACAAGACAGGCTCACCAAGAAACATGAACATTCAGACCTAATGCCTGGCCAGGCATCACTGAGATGCAAAAGTATTTCTAAATTTCAGTCAACAAGTGCAGTCTCCTGGCATCTTTGCATCTTCAGACACAGTGTTCACAGCTTTTGAGTCTTCTGGTCAAACTCCCCCAAACACAGCTTGGAGCACTGTAAGGCAGGGTACACATTCTGATCACAGTTACATACCAGGGCCCACAGGCATCTCATGCATGATGTTGGCTGAACGCATCCTTTCTCAAACTGACATCTCATCAGAGCTACTGGCCGTAAAACTACGTCTAGTCAAAATTGCCCAGTAAATATAAGCTGCATAAATTTATGTAATAAACTCCTTGATGTAATAATTCTTATGCAAACTAAAATTTCAGAACCACTAAAGGGCAGTGTAGGCGAGATCTTTTTTAACCACTCTGCCTTGTGGTCCTCCCTATCTAGGGAATGAGTGGAGAATTCTACAAGGTTCTGGCTTAGTTGCTGATTAATTTACTTTATTCCAATACTAAGGCGGCTGCGACCGGCGCACTAAGCACGGCCGAGAGGCGCTACCCCACGTCCAAGGTCAGGGGCAGAAGCTGGGAGGACCCCGAAGGGCGACAGCCAAGAGGAGTTACCCCACGTCTGAGGTCAGGGGTAGCGGCCGAGAGTGCCAGGCTGTGACGTCGCAGGAACAGCCGAGAGGAGCTACCCTGCGTCTGAGGTCAGCGGCAGCGGCGGCGGGGAGGAGCTACCCGGCGTCTGAGGTCAAGGACGGCAGCCGAAGGCAGGGACAGCAGCCAAGAGGAGCCACCCCTCGTCCGAGGCCAGGGGTGGTGGCCGGGAGGAACAACCCCATGTCCAAGGAGCGGTGGCTGCACGGGCGTAGGAGGGCCTAGAGCAGCCATCCCACGTTGAAGGTCAAGAAGGGTGGCGGTGAGGAGATACCCCTCGTCCAACGTAAGGAGCAGCAGCTGTTTTGCTGGAGCAGCCGTGAAGAGATACCCCACCCCAAGGTAAGAGAAACCCAAGTAAGATGGTAGGTGTTCAAAAAGGCATCAGAGGGCAGACACACTGAAACCATACTCACAGAAAATTAGTCAATCTAATCACACTAGGACCACAGCTTTGTCTAACTCAATGAAACCAAGCCATGCCTGCGGGGGAACCCAATACAGGCGGGTTATGGTGGAGAGGTCTGACAGAATGTGGTCCACTGGAGAAGGGAATGGCAAACCACATCAATATTCTTGCCTTGAAAACCTCATGAACAGTATGAAAAGGCAAAATGATAGGATACAGAAAGAGGAACTCCCCAGGTCAGTAGGTGCCCAGTATGCTACTGGAGATCAGTGGAGAAATAACTCCAGAAAGAATGAAGGCATGGAGGCAAAGCAAAAACAATACCCAGCTGTGGATGTGACTGGTGATAGAAGCAAGGTCCGATGCTGTAAAGAGCAATATTGCATAGGAACCTGGAATGTCAGGTCCATGAATCAAGGCAAATTGGAAGTGGTCAAACAGGAGATGGCAAGAGTAAACGTTGACATTCTAGGAATCAGCGAACTAAAACAGAATGGAATGGGTTAATTTAACTCAGATGACCATTACATCTACTACTGTGGGCTGGAATCCCTTAGAAGAAAAGGAGTAGCCATCGTGGTCAACAAAAGAGTCCGAAATGCAGTACTTGGATGCAATCTCAAAAATGACAGAATGATCTCTCTTCATCTCCAAGCAAACCATTCAATATCATGGTAATCCAAGTCTATGCCCAACCAGCAATGCTGAAGAAGCTGAAGTTGAACGGTTTTATGAAGACCTACAAGACCTTTTAGAACTAACACCCACAAAAGATGTCCTTTTCATTACAGGGGACTGGAATGTAAAAGTAGGAAGTTAAATAACACCTGGAGTAACAGGCAGATTTGGCCTTGGAATGTGGAATGAAGCAGGACAAAGACTAATGGAGTTTTGCCAAGAAAATGCACTGGTCACAGCAAACACCCTCTTCCAACAACACAAGAGAAGACTCTACACATGGACATCACCAGATGGTCAACACC
>SJYW01011693.1:141646-153182 GCA_006410735.1 Raphicerus campestris
TGGGGGGTGGGGGAGGGCTGTCTTTTACAGGAAAGAATGAGGCAAAGAGAAGCAAAGACAATCAGAGAGGAAAGACAGGAGGGAGAGTAAGAGGCCAGGAGTCCTGACTATGTAGAGTTTCTGTCTTCTAGCACTTTTCCTTCCACTCTCTGATCTGTCTTAATATTCTTCCTAGACTTTTGAACTCTTAAATTCACCATTATGCTAAGTGAGTTTGGGTTAGGGTTCTATCACTTGTAACTGAAAAATTCCTGACTAAAAAAATCAACTCTATCATAACTGTTTATTGCTCTGAATTAGATCTTGAAGTTACACAGTCTAACTTAGCAGCCACCTGGGAGGGTTACTTTGCTCTCCAATTCTGGAGCTGTGATACCTGCATGTCCGTATTTCTGATGGAGCCCTCTCTGCCTAGGACCTGCCTTGGCTCTCCTGGACTGCTAACAGAAGTCGTTAAAGCATATATGTGCAATCTAAAAAAAAATAGTACAGATGAACCTATTTGCAGGGCAGGAATAGAGTCACAGATGTGGAGAACAGACGTATGGACATGGGCAGTGGTGGGGAAGGGCAAGGGAAGAGACCTCCACTGGCATACATACACTTCCATGTATAAAACAGACAGCTAGTGGGAAGCTTTTGTACAACACAGGGAGCTCAGCTCAGTTCATGATGACTTAGAGGGATGGGGTAGGGGATGGGGATAGGATGGAGACCCAAGAAGGAGGGGACATACATATACATTTAGCTGACTCACTTCATTGCACAGCAGAGACTAACACAACACTGTAAAGCAATTATATTCCAATAAAAAAAGTCATGCCTGCATTTTAGGAATTAGTCTTAGGCAAGCATTTCCCACAAACACTACTTCCTTGATAATTAACATAAAGCAAAAAAAAAAAAAAAGAGTCAAAGCTCTTGTAAATCATTTAATGGATAATAGCTAATAGTAACAACCAGTCTATTCTAAAGGATATCAGTCCTGAGTGTTCTTTGAAAGGAATGATGCTAAAGCTGAAATTCCAGCACTTTGGCCACCTCATGCGAAGAGTTGACTCATTGGAAAAGACTCTGATGCTGGGAGGGATTGGGGGCAGGAGGAGAAGGGGACGACAGAGGATGAGATGATTGGATGGCTTCACTGACTCGATGGACGTGAGTCTGAGTGAACTCCAGGAGTTGGTGATGGACAGGGAGGCCTGGCGTGCTGCGATTCAAGGGATCACAAAGAGTCAGGTGCGACTGAGCGACCGAACTGAACTGAACTGACTAACCAGTTCATGGACTTTACATACCAACCTTATGGAATTGGTACCACTTACTAAACCATTTTACAGATGAGGAAACTGAGATGCAGAGACATTAAGTTGCTCAAATTCCATATCCCCCTGTGGAGCCCAGCCAGAATGCAATCCACATCTGTCCAATTCCCTAGCCCATGGCATTAATTGCTATCCCATATGTTGAAGAGGGCATATTTACTACAGGTCTTTAATATAATGCATGTGTGCTGTGAAATCTTCATATGCAATACACAATATTTCCCAAGTGTACCTATCCAGAAAACTCCGATTTTTTCATGGAGCATGTAGTGACACTGGTTTCTCATGGGACACACTTTGAGAAGAGATGCTTTGAGACCATTTTCCTCCTTCACCTCTCAGGAAAAAATGAACTGTTGAAAAGTCTTGGCCAGAAATACACTGGAAAGTGACATAGAAAACTCTTTCCTCTAGTCCCATATTGAATTATCATCACCTGTGTCTATGGGATTGTTTCCAGGAAAGAAGCCCTGTTCTTTGAGTAATTCTTTCCAATTCACATAGGAATTCAACTAACCACAGCTTCTACTGTGCAGGTCATCAGAAGATAAATAAAAAGAAACAGAAGATTTGTATTTGTGATAGCTAGATTCTGAACATCTTACTTCTCACTTTAAATCTCTGGCAGGTGATTCCAGGCACATAAACCTTTCTGGCACCCACCTGCCTCTGAGCACCACAGCACCAGGGCACCCTTCCCCATCAACTGTATCCCCGCTCCCCACCCCCTCAGACGCAGGCAGTAACAGGTTTTCCCATAAGATCATCAATGATTCTTTTGCAGTAGCTGGTGGTAGCACTATTTAAAGAAGACCAGTCCCAGACTGGCCAGGTCAGGATCGCTCTCCAAGTGTATCAAAATCTACTGAGGGGAGAGGGCCAGTCCTGAGAAAAAGGTTGGCTATCTCTCTCCTATGAAACTGCTGGCCATTTCCTGAGCTTGCCAAATTTTTGTGGCTCCTGCTTCTGTTTATAGTGTTCCCTCTGCATTCCAGAACATTTCTTTCTCTCCCCATGTGTTGGCTTCAAAAATTCCCACCTAGCCTTCAAAGCCAATTTCATGCACCCGCTTCTCTGAGAGATTTCTCTGACTCCATAGGCTCCAAGGCAAGAAGGAACGGCTCTCACGTTAGGTGCATACAACGCACTGGCCAGAGCACCTTTCCACCTTTCCTTACGCTGTTGGTAAATGAGTTCCCTGAGGGCAGCGATCATCTTACTCATCTCTGGACCTCTGTTCCTGACCAGATGGCACGGCAAACAGCAGCTCAGTAAATATTTTTCAGACAAGTGAATAAATAAATCACTGTTTCCTTAAAAGCAAGTTCAGAGTTTTTTTTTTTGTTTTTTTTTTAACATGAGGGATTACTCAAGCCAAGGATGCATTTTTAAAAATTCAGAATCCTTTGCATAAAAAACCTTTAAGGGTTTCTTCAAGCAGCAACTGTTCATTTGTCTCACGGGGCAGAAACAGAAATGGAGGTGCTCTGAGGTGAGAGCAGGGTTGATTCTGAATTCATTTTCCTCCCAGAGCAATTCTGTCAAAATACAAGATGAGATTAAAGCCACGGATGCTCATCCCTTCAACTCTGAGCTCTCTCTCACACTTTAGGGAATCAGCATCTCAAATGGAAAGTTCATTATTTTCAAACTAATGTACACACTTCCTCCCTTATTCTGGTTTTTGGATATCTGCTTTTCAAATTCTTTTTCAGCTGTTGCAATGCCAGTGTCTGCTCCCCACAACTCCCCAGCATCTCCCCCAGCTCCCTTCCTCCTCAGGCAATTCCTATCACTCTGTGAGGTGGGCCGGCATTCCCCAGTGGGGCAGACAAAGCTCAGGCCCAGTTTCCTATCTCAGAGCCCAGACTTGAGGCCACAGGAAACGCTGGAGTGTTTCCACCATCCTGTGAGCCAAACACTCAAAGTTTCCAAACCTGCTGATCAAAAAACAATACGCAAAACTTCTCTCTCCCTCCCTTTCCAGCAACAGCAGAGCCCTAAAGGCCACCCTAGGAAATTCAATTGTATCGGATTAGCAGGGAGGGCCTTCTGCAGAAGGTGGGTGTCGGGCTGCACTTCCACAGGCTTCCACTGACAACTCAGCACAGAATTAATCATCCTAAAAGGCGGTGCCTGATGCAATGCCGAGCACCCACCAAGCAGGATGGCAATAGCCTCTGCCATTTTCCTCCCTCCTCTGGCCCTTTAGGTTTCATTCTTCAGATGAGCACAGACATGTGAGTGAGCGTGCTCAGAGGTCCACCTGGGTTAATCCTGGTTCTCTGCATCCACAGCTCCCTGGTTCTGGACAAGTTACATTCCATGGCTCACCTTCAGTGTCCTCATCTATACAACAGGAGCAACAGTAGAACCTTTCTCGTAGGTCTGTTGTGAAGACAAAACACATAAAGCAACTAGAACAGGGCCTGCTACAGCATTCTGATGATTATTAATTCACCAGGCATGTGGTACCTGGCTGAATGAACCAGGGGATTCTGTCATCTTCTCTAGTGAAATACACAGCATTCCAGTGTGTGTGCTCAGTTGCTCAGTTGTGTCTGACTCACTGCAACCCAAAGGACTGTAGCCTGCCAGGCTCCTGTCCATGGAATTCTCCAGGCAAGAATACTGGAGTGGGTTGCTGTATCCTCCTCCAGGGGATCTGGCCAACTCAGAGATCGAATGCATGTCTCCTGTGTCTCCTGCATCTCCTCTAGTGAAATACATGGAGGTCCTACCACATGGGAATTCTTTTATCCCTCAAGCATCATAATGGAAGTACACAAACTGTTAGGAGGGTTGAGAATGGTAACTCGGCCTGAAAGTCTGCGGGTGGGGAGTGGGTTATAGATGAAGATTTTTCCTGGGTTTTCAAGGATGAGCAGAAGTTTCCAGGTGAGTGACTGGGTTGAGAGGAGCTGGAGATGAAGATCAGAGTTAAGATTCAGGAAGGATCAACCTGCACTGCAAAGACTGGGAGTCGCAGACAGCTGCCTGAGCAGATAGCCTGCTGAAACAGGCCCAGGCCTCCCAGGTCTCTCAAGTATAGGGAGCTGACTGGAATTCAACTTCCTCTAGATACTTTCTCCTCAGGGAGAAGTGGATGTGGTCTTCAGTTATGAGGCAATTAATAGTCCCTAAATGTCGGGAGCCGCGTTAGGCATTACTGACAAAATGGAGGCACGGTCCCCAGGCCCCTCTCCTCATTCCGCAGGCACGGATCCTGGGATGAAGGAGTTAGGCCTTGTAATTCTGACTTGTCTTTTCCACTCCTCGGCTGAGTTGACTGAAAAGGAATATTAAGGTGCTTATTGTTCTTGAGAGAAGCATGAGAAGACACAAAGCCTTCTGCAGCTGTGGTAAGAGAATAATTCATAAAGTTAATCATTGACATTTGTTCAAGGACTTTTACAAAAAAAGTGTTCTAGGATGAGCACATAGGCCGCAGCTTGAGGCCATAGGAGAGATTGATATCTGAAGCCTGTCTGCAAGGAGAATGTTTATGGCAAAGGAGTTTACTGAATTTAGAGCTTAGAAATAATTAAAATAGTTAGAAGTTAAAGATTTAAGGAATGTTGTAAAGTTAGCATATTTTACTATATGTTATAGAAGTTAGGAATTTTTAGAGACACTATAGCTAGAAGCCTTTTTAAGAGATAGTGAGCTCAGGATATTAGGGGCAAACAGGACTTAGGAAGATAAGTAGTAAACTGAGGTATGTAGCATGAGTTACAATGTAATCACAAGTTAACTATAGGACACATTATAAGAAGTAGATAATAGATGATAAGGTTGATTCCAAGAGAATCACTGAAGCAGGAACTCTGTTTGAGGAACAATACTGATTTATTGAGATAATAAATCTGGGAGAGGGGGAACTGAAAATGTCAAACCTCTGGCCTAATGCTTTTGTAAAAGTATAAAAGAGAATCTTAAACTTGGAATAAACAGGCAAAGAAAACTGAGAGGCTGTCTCATTTTTCTCACCGACACCATCCATCTCTTCAGGCTGAATCCCTGGCTGCTGGAGCGGGGCTCTGGCACCTAAAGAAGATGATACCACCATTATGGCAGAAAGTGAAGAGGATCTAAAAAGCCTCTAGATGAAAGTGAAAGAGGAGAGTGAAAAAGTTGGCTTAAAGCTCAACGTTCAGAAAATTAAGATCATGGCATCTGGTCCCATCACTTCATGGGAAATAGATGGGGAAACAGTGGAAACAGTGTCAGACTTTATTTTGGGGGGCTCCAAAATCACTGCAGATGGTGACTGCAGCCATGAAATTAAAAGACGCTTACTCATTGGAAGGAAAGTTATGACCTACCTAGACAGCATATTAAAAAGCAGAGATATTACTTTGCCAATAAAGGTCCATCTAGTCAAGGCTATGGTTTTTCCAGTGGTCATGTATGGATGTGAGAGTTGGACTGTGAAGAAAGCTGAGCACTGAAGAATTGATGCTTTTGAACTGTGGTGTTGGAGAAGACTCTTGAGAGTCCCTTGGACTGCAAGGAGATCCAACCAGTCCATCCTAAAGGAGATCAGTCCTGGGTGTTTATTGGAAGAACTGATGCTGAGGCTGAAACTCCAGTACTTTGGCTACCTCATGCGAAGAGTTGACTCATTTGAAAAGACCCTGATGCTGAGAGGGATTGGGGGCAGGAGGAGAAGGGGACAACAGAGGATGAGACGGTTGGATGGCATCACTGACTCAATGGACACAAGTTTGAGTGAACTTCAGGAAGTGGTGATGGACAGGGAGGCCTGGTGAGCTGCGAGTCTTAGGGTCGCAAAGAGTCGGACACGACTGAGAGAAGGACTAAAGAAGTGTTCTCTGCTCAGCAAGGGGCTTGCCTCAATTACTTCACAGCTTCTCCAGCTGTCTGTCCTTCCAGTTTGGCAAAAGCAGAGGTTTTAGAGAGGATGAAGGTACAGTGGCCAAGGATTACACAGCTCCTCTCCTAGCTTTAAACAGAACCACCTCAATCTTTCTCAGGAAAGATTCCACTAGAAAACATGAATCTCCCCTATTTTCAGGGTTTTAGATAGTTTATCCTCTGGTTACAAGGTACCACCCCACACCCCCAGCAAGACAAACAAACACATAAGCCTATAGGTTTTTCAGTTTTATCTCTTCCATTTTAGGAGGTGCTATCAAAACTCCCTGGATTGCAAGAGGGAAGTCTCTTCCTTCTGTTTTTTATCTGGGTTTCCTCACAAGTTTGCTGCAGTTTGTTTTAAGACAAAATACTATCAGGAGACATGCTATCAGGTAGCCAGGCTTTGAAGAGTGTTTCACACAAACATTAAGATAACAATGGGTCCAGTGAGTGGGCCAGTGTTCCCTATGGATGGGGGAACAAAAGGATTTTGCTTCTACAGACATATATTCAGAAACTGCTTACTGTTTATTTAAAAATAAAGCCAGGTTACAAACTGGGAGAAAGGTAGCCTGCAGTTCTATTCTGAAAGCCAGTTTTACTTATTACACCCTCAGGTTGTTAACATCCAAAAGATCACATTCTGGATGGATTTTTTTTTTTAATGCTTTTGCCCTTCACTTTTCACTGGGCCGCGCTTCTCTACAATCTGTTTGCATGGCCCTGGGAAGCAGTAAAATTAAAAACTGGTAAGAGGAAGACAGAGGATTCCAATTCAGTGCTGATTGTTTGCTAACTGAGGACCTTTTAAAGTTTCTGTTGGTCAGTTAACAGGATGCTGATGATTTAGGATTCTTTTTAGTTAGCAGATGCAAGCTATTTTATATCAAATGGATAAAGCACAAGGTCCTACTATATTGCTCAGAGAACTATATTCAGTACCTTGTGATAAATCATAATGGAAAAGAATATTAAAAGGAATGTATGTTAGTGTATAATTGAATCACTCTGCTCTAAAGCAGCAACTAACACTGTGAGTTAACTATATGTCAATTTAAAAAAATTTCAAGATTCTTTTCATCTATACATAGTTGTAGAATACCTGAGACTCAATCTGCTACTATCTGCTTTGATAAGGACTCAGTCATACAAAAACTAACAAAATGATAATAATAAAAACAACTCTGCACACACACACACAAACCTAGCTAGATTAGTGAAGACGACGGTGGAAAAAATTAGGAAGAACTTCCATGTATCTAAAGTTCTACTGCAATATACTTTGGTGAAAAAAATTAGGAAGAACTTCCATGTATATAAAGTTCTACTGCAATATACTTTGCCTTGCCTAGAAAAAAGGTCATATATTATAAATCTTTGTGGGACACTTGAGTTCTGCTGACAGATCTGATAATGGGGTCACTAGGACCTAATTATCTGAGGCGTGAATTTAATGAATGAGGTCAAAGAAAATCAGATTCTACTTGATACCTAAGAATCTTACTTTTTTCAGTTTTTCAAATCAAAGCCAACAGCTCCAATGGGGCAAGACGACATAAGAAAGAGGATAAGTTTTAGAGTCAGACAGGGCTGGATTTGAACGCAAAAATGGGTGGTGTTTTAAGTCAAGGCACAAGAAAAGCAGATTTGCATTTTGCCTCAGCCTACAGGAGAACTGTGGTGTTGGAGAAGACTCTTGAGAGTCCCTTGGACTGCAAGGAGATCCAACCAGTCCATTCTAAAGGAGGTCAGCCCTGGAATTTCTTTGGAAGGAATGATGCCAAAGCTGAAACTCCAGTACTTTGGCCACCTCATGAGAAGAGTTGACTCATTGGAAAAGACTGATGCTGGGAGGGATTGGGGGTAGGAGGAGAAGGGGACGACAGAGGATGAGATGGCTGGATGGCATCANCAGAAGTACTCTAGTGTGCTCCAGTTTCTCAAGCAAACATTGCCCAACTTTATAAGATTGTGAAAAGAAAGGCCGAAGAAATTTGGTTTGACATGAATTTTTAAAAATTTTAATTACTAAAAGTAAGGATTCTGGAAAAAAAAATTTCAAAGCAGAAATAAAGACCAGAATGAAAGCACTAAAGCATGCCTTGCAGAACTCCTTTCTTCTTATTTGTCTATACAGTAAAGAGTTTTGAAACACATGAATAAATATGAGAAGAAATCCCTTTTTCTAATTGGATTAACATTTAGGTGAAAGCAAAGATAGTTAAGTATGAGTAAAACCTTTCAGATGATTTTTAATTTAACTCTCTAGATTTCAACACTCTAGATTTTTGTCTGAAACTTGGAACCCTTTTAGTCATATATTCAATACAGTGCATGCTTGCTCAGTCATGTCAGACTCTTTGCAACCCCTTGGACTGTAGCCTGCCAAGCTCCTCTATCCATGGAATTTTCCAGGCAAGAATACTGGAGCAGGTTGCCATTTCTTTCTCTAGGGGATCTTCCCAACCCAGTTATCAAACCTGTGTCTCTTGCATCTCCTACCTTGGCTGGCGGATTCTTTACCACTGTGCCAATTTGGCAGAATTGATATTAGACACACAGTCATATGAGGGTCCCCTGAGTATCTCTGAAGTCTCATTTTGTATTAATAAAGATAGAGATAAACACTGATCGGAGAGTTTGATTTCAAAGGAAAAAGGTATTGAGGGTTCCAGACTGGCATCCTGGGAGGGTGTATCCTTTACCACTGCTTATTCCATCTTAAAGTTTCATCATAAGCCATTAAATTAATTTCTATTAGTAAACATTATGCCTGTTTATAACATTTTTCCGTTGAAGACAATGTAGTGCGCCATCTGTGTAGATGGCAGTGAGTTCAATATTACTCTTACTGATAAGGCTGCAGAGTGCAATTACTCTTCATTCCTGGCAGTTACTTGGAACCGCGTATGCCTTAACTAGTCAGTTGATCTGGGGATTGAGTAGAAATCCTTTTGAAATTTGAGGAGCTTAATTTGATCCTACTTTTGAATAGGCAGTCACCCTACCTCCTGGTGGATATACCAGAGAATACCCTCAAACAGATCCTGGATTCTTCTCAAAATAAATAATTTCTGTCTCTTGGCCTCCAAGAGTTTTATGCTTTACTGCATGGCTGAATTAATTTTTGCCTGGAAAAATTTTAAGTAGATGTTTGAAATGTCTACCTTATTATTATTATTTTTTTAATCTCAGTGGAGTTTCATAAACTTTCATTTTAAGCTGTATAACTTCCCCGTGAACTCTCTTGTACCTGAGTGAATTGATTTGCTATTTAGGTTCTTTGCCATAATAAGCTCATTAAATGCTGAGGCCTGCTACCAAGAAGTCATTATTTCAGTTTTGAGTACTTGTTGTGAGGCTGTACTCTGACAGAGTTAGATGTCAATTAAGATTATTCCTTGTTAGTGGAAATAAAATCATGTTACCTGCTTATAAAAGACGCCTTCTGTTCTTTCTCTGGGGGAGAGATGAATAAACTCATACAAGGTTTCTCTACTCATTAAATGGAAAGGTAAAAAGTTAGAGATTGTGAAAAGATCCTTGTCTAAACTCACCGGAAGTGATGAAGGTAGCCATGGGGTATTTTTTCTGCTGAGGTGTGTCTCAGAGTTCCTTTCAAGTTGCAGGTTCTGTCATAGCATCAACAAATATATCTATGATGAGCTTAAAATTTCACGCTGTATGATTCCTGTCTATGGGGTCAAAGTCTGAAGCCAATTCAGGAAATCACTATCAGTATTATATAAGAACTAGGTGAGAAGGTGCAGTAGGGATCCATGATGCAAAAAGTGTCTTAAGGCCTCCTTCTTTCTGGTAAACCACAATGGTTGTAAAAGCCTAGATTTACTGATTCCTGGGGTTAATGGTTGGTCTCACTCTCTGCCAGGCCCTGTACTAGGCATTTTGTGTATGTTTTAGTCAGAGGAAGTTAATTATAATGGTTCTGAGCACAGACTTTGGACTGGCTAGATTGCTAACCAGCCAAGTTAGTAGCTGGTTTCCTCATTGACTCCATTTCTTCATTTTTAGAATGGAGACGAGAATAGCACCTATGTCAGAGGAATGTTGGGAGGATTGAATGAGTTAAAATACGTAAACTGTTCAGTAGGGTACCTGGCAGATAGTAAATTATACAACCATTAGCTATTACCATCATCATATTACTTATCTCAAGAAAGCTGTGGGATAGTTCCTGTGATTTCCCCCATTTTAGAGTTGAGTAAACTGAGACACAGAGAACAGTTTTCCCAAGGCCTCAGGTTAGGAGGCATTGAAACTGAGATTAGAATACATGCAATCTGAGTTCAGTCTGTGGCCATGACTGCTATCCTCTGCTGCCTCTCAACTTAATGAGAAGGAAGTGGCCATGAGTTTTAGAGGTAATCTGCAGTAAAGCAGATTAGGTTTACAAAGAAGAGGGGAGAGGATGTTTCTTATACTAGTGTCTTGGACTTTACCACTGGGTCCTCCAGGTGGGTCTTACTGGTAGTGGTCAACAAATTGGCTGGCATGAATCTTCCTTTTGGAATAGTCCTAGCTCAGTAATGGGCTTCCCTTGTGGCTCAGCTGGTAAAGAATCCACTTGCAGTGTGGAAGACCTGGGTTCAATCCCTGAGTTAATATCTTCTGCAGAAAGGAAAGGCCACCCACTCTGGTATTTTGGCCTGGAGAGTTCCATGGACTGTATAGTCCACAGGGTCTCAAAGAGTTGGAGGTGACTGAGTGACTTTCACTTTTAGCTCAGTAATGACATCACCATCACTCTGGCTCATCCAGAGTGAGCCAGCTCACCTTTGACTCCAGCTTCTCCTTTATCCCCTAGATCCATTTTATTATTGACTTCTGTGACTGGTTAACACTCCAGGCTCCCAGTGCAAGGGGCCTGGGTTCAGTACCTGGTCAGGGAACTAGATCCCACATGCAGCAACTTAAGCCTGGTGCAGCCAAATAAAAAAATATTTAAAAAAAAAAAAAAAAAGAGATAGTTTGTAAATCCTTCACCTTCTCCATCTACAAGGCCAACCCCCCAAACCATTGCCATCAATCTTACCAGGCTTTTTATCAGTTTATTCTTTGTCCACATGTGTCTGTTCTCCTGTTCAGTTCAGTTCAGTGGCTCAGTCGTGTCTGACTCTTCGCGACCCCATGAATTGCAGCACGCCAGGCCTCCCTGTCCATCACCATCTCCCAGAGTTCACTCAGACTCTCGTCCAGCGAGTCCGTGATGCCATCCAGCCATCTCATCCTCTGTCGTCCCCTTCTCCTCCTACCCCCAATCCCTCCCAGCATCAGTCTTTTCCAATGAGTCAACTCTTCTCATGAGGTGG
>SJYW01011693.1:159698-219947 GCA_006410735.1 Raphicerus campestris
AAATATCAATAACCTCAGATATGCAGATGACACCACCCTTATGACTGAAAGTGAAGAGGAACTAAAAAGCCTCTTGATGAAAGTTAAAGAGGAGAGTGAAAAAATTGGCTTAAAGCTCAACATTCAGAAAACGAAGATCATGGCATCCAGTCTCATCACTTCATGGGAAATAGATGGGGAAACAATGGAAACAGTGTCAGACTTTTTTGGGCTCCAAAATCACTGCAGATGGTGATTGCAGCCATGAAATTAAAAGATGCTTTCTCCTTGGAAGGAAAGTCATGATCAACCTAGATAGCATATTCAAAAGCAGAGACATTACTTTGCCAACAAAAGTCCGTCTAGTCAAGGCTATGGCTTTTCCAGTAGACATGTATGGATGTGAGAGTTGGACTGTGAAAGAAGGCTGAGCACTGAAGAATTGATGCTTTTGAATTGTGGTGTTGGAGAAGACTCTTGAGAGTCCTTGGACTACAAGGAGATCCAACTAGCCCATTCTGAAGGAGATCAGTCCTGGTGTTCTTTGGAAGGAATGATGCTAAAGCTGAAACTCCAGTACTTTGGCCACCTTCTTTGAAGAGTTGACTGATTGGAAAAGGCTCTGATGCTGGGAGGGATTGGGGGCAGGAGGAAAAGGGGACGACAGAGGATGAGATGGTTGGATGGCATCACTGACTCAATGGACGTGAGTTTGAGTGAACTCCAGGAGTTGGTGATGGACAGGGAGGCCTGGTATGCTGCAATTCGTGGGGTCGCAAAGAGTTGGACACGACTGAGCAACTGAACTGGACTGAGCTGAATTGTTTCAAAATAACACGCTATACACCTTAAACTTATACAATATTCTATGTCAATTATATCTTAGTAAAGCTGGGAAAAAGTTTTTAAATATACACTAGGACAATTACAATAAAGATTGGTGATATATGCTGCCAAATTAGAAAAAGCTAAGTGATAATTATGACAGAATAATGAAGGGGTATTTTGAGTATGAAAGTTGATTCAGAGCTTTGTAGCCATGATTAACAGAGAGTAAAATGTATCATTATTCTTATTTTTTTTTTTAAAAAGAAAAGCAACAACAAAAAGAAGAACATAATATTGTCTATTGGGCAAACGCTAAAATCCTGGAATTAAGTTCCAAGCAAAACTTGCCACTAGAAATTCCTACCAAGTATTATAAAGGATATTAAACTCAAGCCCAATTCTGTAGGTATAGAAAAGTCTTCATATGTTTATTTCTTGAGATAAAATTTAGTAGAAATTGAAGCTTAACTTTAAATAGTAACTCAGTGAAAACATGCATATGTGGAGCTGATGAAATGAATTAAAGAAAGGATATTATTTTCTAAAATATCAAACTAGTTTTTTCAAATAATATTTGTAATAGTGGTATTTTGACAGTAGCTAGGTAACAGTCAATTCAAAAGCTGAGCTTCATAAAGAATGAATATTTTCTATAGCAATAATCAGAAAGATATAAGTTTTATATATAAAATAATTGTCAGAAATTTGTTCTAAAAGCTGAAAAGACTGATTTGCACTCTAACCTTGAAATCAGGCCAACCCCTCCACTGCAAGTGAGATGCAGGTGGGCAAGAAAGTAAAGCCAATTTTTTCCTAAACAGCCTTTCAATTCGTTCAAATGGCTAGGCACAATAACAGCTTCAAGGCTATGCTCCATAAAGTTTGAGTAGATGATTTTGCTTTGACAAATTTTAAAGGCAGGTGTTACCAACCAGTTGTCTGTACTAAAAGATAATCTTGATATGACTTCCGCAGAATGTTAGGTTTTGAGCAACACTGCAACTTGATGGACCAGTCAGAATGAATAACTTGCTAAAGCTAACTCTGAAGTAGTTGAATTTAATGATTCTTTCAATAAAATGACATTTTAATGCAAATTGGACAATGCTTTCCAGAGTATTCTTTTGAAACACAGAGTTTGAGTATTCACTCAATGAATGAAGATATATCTCAGAGGAAAGTTTATCAGTCTGATCAGATTCAATATAGAGTCAAGCCAATATAAGAAGAATGCCACCTTAAATTTCCTTGGGAATATGGGCAGGTTAAAACAAATACTTTAATAATATAATTATCAATAATAACACCATATCTCTATTATGTCTAACTATGAGCTGTTATAAATTTAAATTATCAATAGAATGCTATTCATAATAGTATAAAAATATTAAATATATAAGCAATAAATCCAATAAAATACATCACTCCTGTATTAAAATGTACAAAACTCTGCTAATAAATTTTTTAAAAAACTTAAGTAAATGGAGATAAAGAAGAACCCTTCATGGCAAATAGATGGTGAAACAGTGGAAACAGTGGCTGACTTTATTTTTCTGGGCTCCAAAATCACTGCAGATGGTGCTTGCAGCCATGAAATTAAAAGATGCTTACTCCTTGGAAGGAATGACCAACCTAAACAGCATATTAAAAATCAGTAATATTACTTTGCCAACAAAGGTCCATCTAGTCAATGCTATGGTTTTTCCAGTGGTCATGTATGGATGTGAGAGTTGAACTATAAAGAAAGCTGAGTGGCAAAATACTGATGCTTTTGAACTGTGGTGTTGGAGAAAACTCTTAAGAGTCCTTTGGACTGCAAGGAGATCCAACCAGTCTATCCTAAAGGATATCAGTCCTGGGTGTTCATTGGAAGGACTGATGTTGAAGATGAAACTCCAATACTTGAGCCACCTGATGCGAAGAGCTGATTCACTGGAAAAGACTCTAATGCTGGGAAAGATTGAGGGCGGGAGGAGAAGGGGATGACAGAGGATGAGATGGTTGGATGGCATCACTGACTTGATGGACATGGGTTTGGGTGGACTCCGGGAATTGGTGATGGACAGGGAGGCCTGGTGTGCTGAGGTTCATGGTGTCCCAAAGAGTTTCCCATGACTAAGTGACTGAACTGAACTGAAAGAAGAACCCAAAATTATAGTTCTCCCCAATTTTATTTGTAGATTTAATTTCAGTTCAATTCAGTCACTCAGTCATGTCCAACTCTTTGAGACCCCATGGACTTCAGCACACCAGGCTTCCATGTCCAACCAACTCCTGGAGCTTGTTCAAACTCATGTCCATCGAGTTGGTGATGCCATCCAACCATCTTGTCCTCTTTTGTCCCCTTCTCCTCTTGCCTTAAATCTTTCTCAGCATCAGGATCTTTTCCAGTGAATCAAGTCTTCATATCAGGTGACCAAAGTATTGGAGTTTCAATTTCAAAATTATTCCTTCCAATAAATATTCAGGACTGATTTCCTTTAATATTGACAGGTTTGATCTCCTTGCTGTCCAAAGGACTCACAAGAGTCTTTCTTTTCCAGTACCACAGTTCAAAAGCATAGGTTCTTCAGCCCTCAGCCTTCTTTATGGTCCAGCTCTCACATCCATACATGACTACTGGAAAAACCATAGCTTTGACTAGACAGACAATTCTTAGTAAAGTAATGTCTCTGGTTTTAAATATGCTGTTTGTCATAGCTTTTCTTCCAAGGAACAAGTATTTCTTAATTTCATGGCTGCAGTCATGAAATGATTTGGAGCCAAAGAAAATATAGTCTATCATTGTTTCCATTTTTTCCCCATATATTTGCCATGAAGTGATGGGACCGAATGCCATTATCTTAGTGTTTTGAATGTTGAGTTTTAAGCCAGCTTTTTTCACTCTCCTCTTTTGTTTTCATCAAGAGGCTCTTTAGTTCCTCTTTGCTTTCTGCCATAAGGGTGATGTCATCTGCCTGTTTGTGGTTATTGGTATTTCTCCTGGCAATCTTGATTCCAGTTTGTGCTTCATCCAGCCTGGTGTTTTGCATGATGTACTCTGCATATAAGTTAAATGAGCAGGGTAACAATATACAGCCTTGACATAAACCTTTTCCAATTTGGAACAAGTCCATTGTTCCATGTCCGGTTCTTACTGTTGCAATATCGCAGTAATCCAAGTCTATGCCCCAACCACTAATGCTGAAGAAGTTGAAGTTGAACAGTTCCAGGAAGACCTACAAGACCTTCTAGAACTAACACCGTAAAAAGATGTCCTTTTCATCATAGGGGACTGGAATGCAAAGTAAGAAGTCAAGAGATATCTAGAGTAACAGACAAGTTTAGCTTTGGAGTATAAAATGAAGCAGGGCAAAGGCTAACAGAATTTGGCCAAGAGAATGCACTGGTCATAGCAAACACCCTCTTCCAACAACACAAGAGGTGACTCTACACATGGCCATTATCAGATGGTCAGATTATATTCTTTGTAGCCAAAGATTGAGAATCTCTATACAATCAGCAAAAACAAGACAGGAAGCTGACTGTGGCTTGGATCATGAACTCTGTATTGCAAAATTCAGACTTAAATTGAAGAAAGTAGGGAAATTCACTAGACAATTCAGGTGTGACCTAAATTAGAATCTTTTCAATTATACACTGGAAGCGACAAATAGATTCAAGGGATTAGATCTCATAGACAGAGTGCCTGAAGAAATATGGATAGAGGTTCATGACGTTGTACAGGAGGAGGTGATCAAAACCATCCACAAGAAAAGAGATGCCAAAATGCAAAATGGTTGTCTGAGGAGGACTTAAAAATAGCTGAGAAAAGAAGAGAAGCTAAAGGCAGAGGAGAAAAGGAAATATACCCATCTGAATGCAGAATTCTAAAGAATAGCAAAGAGAGACAGGAAAGCCTTCCTCAGTGATCAATGCAAAGAAACAGAAGCAAACAATAGAATGGGAAAGACCAGAGATCTCTTCAAGAAAATTAGAGACACCAATGTAACATTTCATGCAAAGATTTAATTTAACCCCTCTAAAAATCTCAGAAGATCTTTTTTTGGACAAATTTACAAACTGATTATAAATTTNAAATCACTGCAGATGGTGACTACAGTTCCTTTTCATGAAATTAAAAGATGCTTGCTCCTTGAAAGAAAAGCTATGATAAACCTAGACAGCATATTAAAAAGCAGAGACATTACTTTGCCAACAAAGGTCTGTCTAGTCAAAGCTATAGTTTTTCTGGTAGTCACATATGGATGTGAGAGTTGGACTATAAAGAAAGCTGAGCACTGAAAAATTGATGCTTTTGAACTGTGATATTGGAGAAGACTCTTGAGAGACTTCTGGACTGCCAGGAGATCCACACCTCTGGACTGCAAGAAACTATGCATAATGCTGAATCAATAAATCAGAAGATATAAACGATAGTGAATATTTTCTTTCTTAATGAAGTATGGAGCGTATTTTCTAGTGATGCATAGTTTAAAACCTTGAGATTCTAACAGCACAGACTAACTGCAGTCTCTTCCTGGTTCTCTTAACCAGTGGCATGTTTCTTATTCTTTTCCTGATATACCCTCCTCTCATGACCCACCTGCACTCCCTTGATGAGCTGATGGCCTGTCATGTGAATACTTTGCAACTCTGGGGAATGATGGGCTGGGGGTTGGGGTTCTTACAGAGAGAAATAAGAAAGCAGTTGAGATGTAGGCTCAGAAATACCTTCTTTCCATGTCCCCGTTACTAAAACTAATCAAAAGCAACTGTCAAAAGTAAAATCCTGAAATGACTTAAACTGCTAGAAATACTTGCTAGTAATTGCCATTTAGTCATTGTCTTGACCTTTTGTAATGAGTATTAGGGTGAACATTAGCTCTTCTCAGTTTCAGTTGAAAAAAAAAAAGCAATGAGCTTCTAGTTCCAAAACTCTCTGATTAATCACAAATAATCTAATCCTGATTCCTAATTTTAAAATTAAGAAAACTAACTGGAGAAGTTAAATGACAGAGGAAACAAATACATCTTCATGTGTTTAAGACCATAACTTCTGAAATCAGGAGACCTGGCTTGGAATCCTGGCTGTCACCAACTAGCCAGGTGGCTCTGGGCATACTCTCCCTTAAGCTCTCCAGACCTCAGTTACTCATCTGTAAAATGGGAATAATACTGCTACCTCTCAAGGTTGCTATGATGATTAAACGATGCCAAGTGCTCCCATGAGACCCTGCCACATAATATGTTTAATAAGTGATTATTATTTTTATTTTCCAAGGTCACAAAGCCTGCTAGTTCTGAGACAGAACTTTCTATAGATTTCTTTTTTAATCCACTTGACCCTAACCTACATGTCTCATATTTAAACTTGTGTCAGCTTAATAATAAATTTTTTATAACTCCAAATTGTAGTAATATACTTTTCTCTCCTTTCCAGGATTAACTGGAATATAAGTAAGTGTATTTCAAACTAATAAAAATGCAGGAATTCAACAAATAATTGTCAGTCTACTTTCTGCCAATCCCTTCAGTCTAGTTTACACATTTAATGGGTATTTTAGTCTGTTTTTCTAGATAAATCCTTCACTCATAAAGGGATCTGGTGGTTGGCACTTCTCTTTAGCACTCTTTTTTTCATAATTATCTTTCTTTTTAACCTGGCATAGAACAGAAGGCAGGTTAAGATTAACATGAGACACCCCCCCACCTCAGTCAGACAGGCTTTTATGATGGAAAAATGCAGCTAGAAACTCATCCTGAGGCTTGTAAAGATTCCCCTAGTCTTCCACCCAAACCCTCAGTGCTGAGAAATAGTCACAGCACGCTATAACATCTCCAGGAAAAGATCACCCTAAAGATTATCACCTCAAATCCTGCCTCTCCAGCTGCTCTGCAAGTCAGCATTTCCTAGGACAGCAGGAGAGTCAGGTGTAAAGATGAAGAGGCGCTGGGGGAGGTCTGTTCTAGGAAAGGCACGGTTATTTACCCTAAAGCCAAAAGCAAATAATCTAACTAAGCCAATATGCAAAAGTAGTTGTCTAATAAATACAGATTTTTTTGTGGCAAATCCCTCTGTTGAGTATTTTGCTTTTTTTTTTTTTTTTTTTTACACGAAGTCTAAAGCTTGTTTGTTCATGGTACTAGTTTAAGCAATGCTTTTTCTTTTAAACAACTTTACAGGTTATCATAAGCGCTTAATGGCTATGCAAACAATTTTTACTCACTTTAAACCAACACAACTACTCGTGGAAGTGCAAAATGCAAATAGAATCAGTGCATAAACTCCCAGTTCTCTCCTACCCTTGCTGCCTTAGGAGATCTCTGAGCTCAAGGGCTCATGTTTAAGGCACTGACAAAACTGAAGCATCCAATCAATGAGAAAATAAAACATTATTTGTTACTTAAGAGTTCCAAAAATAAGCTGAAGTCTCCATCATGAGAAAACATGCACTAGGTTGGATTTCCTGACACTACTTTATGATTTATTTTTCATGTAAAATAACAGCTGGGGTATGGGTGCCATGTATAAAGTTCCTAAAGAGCTCAGCTAGCCCAGGCCCCATTTAAGCCAGTTTTTCTTAAGAGCTGTCATGTACTATACTCTGAGATTGCATTAACACAACCACAGGGGCCCAGTGACCAGGTAGAATGCAGTCTGCCCCCAAGGGACCAGTATACCAGTAAGTGCTGGCTGAAGGCCCATGCCTTGGACACCCAGGCAGCCCCAGGAAGGAAAAAGAGGTGGTGACTGCTGAAGCTTTGCTATTCTTATGCAATCATTTGTATATAACTGTATCAGCATTCAGGTCCCATTTCTCCACATTGTCCAAGATACCAAGACCTTAATAATACATTTTTGGAAGTCTTGCAAAAACTCAATACATTATATCCACAGCATTATTACCACTTGCCAGATGAAAAGAATATTAATTGTGTTTTTTAAAAAATTGAGAACTTTTACATAGTAATTTTGGTTCTTTGTTCCTATCTCCCTGACTCCTCTAACAGTTCCTCTTCTTGGAAGCAAAGCAGAACTCAAAAGTATGCATAATCACACCTTAACAGGTTACCATTTCCTTAAAAACTTGGTAACTGAAAAAGAAGGAAATTCTGTTTTTACAAACCAGTAATCAGACATCAGATTTATCCCGATGAAAAAGGACCAGCTCCTGCAGTCCAAGAGAGAAAGGCTGAACCAACCCAGCAAGTTTTAGGATTATACCTCTGAACAGAGACCTGACCTTATAACCACTATTTTGTAAACATTTTTGTTTATCCAGGATCAAAAAGTTGCAAGAAATCTGTGAACCTGTAATTCATAGCATCCTTTCATTATCCATTAGTTTAAAATAGCCATATCCACAGGATGTAGCAGGTCTTACAAGTTTCAAGAAGGGGAAGCTGCTAGGCCATGAGTTTGTCTTTGGGTCACTAGAAACAGATCTTTGTTCAGAGATGAGTCAACTCTGTGGCCTCACACAATTATGCAAATGAGGAGTGAGACACTAGTACCTCCCCAGGAAAGGGAAGATCATGACCTTTGTGACCTAAAAGGGTTACCCCTCCCAACATTCCTTGCTAGGCACAGCACTTCAAAGGGGAGAAGATGGGTAAATTTGAATAAGGATAAGGAGTTGCCTTATTTTATTGGGTTCCAAAATCACTGAAGATGGTGACTGCAGCCATGAAATTAAAAGCTATGAACAACCTAGACAGCATATTAAGAAGCAGAGACGTTACTTTGCCAACAAAGGCCCATCTAGTCAAAGCTATGGTTTTTCCAGTAGTCATGTATGGATGTGAAAGAGGGACCATAAAGAAAGCTGAACACTGAAGAATTGATGTTTTTGAACAGTAGTGTTAGAGAAGACTCTGGAGAGTCCCTTGGACAGCAAGGAGATCAAACCAGTCAATCCTAAAGGAAATCAATCCTGAATATTCATTGGAAGGACTGATGCCGAAGCTGAAGCTCCAGTACTTTGGCCACCTGATGGGAAGAGCCAACCCATTAGAAAAGGCCCTGATGCTGGGAAAGACTGAAGGCAGGAGGAGAAGGGGACGACAGAGGACAAGATGGTTGGATGGCATCACTGACTCAATGGACATGAGTTTCAGCAAGCTCCAGGTGTTGGTGATCGACAGGGAAGCCTGGCATGCTACAGTCTATGGGGTCGCAAGGAGTTGGACATGACTAAGCGAAGTGACTGAACTGAAACTAATAGCAGAGCCTCCTTAAAATACAGCTGCCCTCCACCTCCCCTTCAGAGGGAAGACAGACTCTCACCACCAGGAAGTATGAATTCTGCTTTCATCAGCATCAAAAAGCCCAAGAGAACTTTTCATACTTTCCCACTGAAGCTCTAAACCCCACACCATTTTTTTCTTAAACTGATGCATACATCTTTACCTCTGGACACTTGACAAATTCCTTCTTACTGAGTACTCCTACAAGCACAGGTAAATAAGCCTTCTCTTTTCTCCTGTTAGGACTTCCCTGGTGGTTTCAGATGGTAAAGCATCTGCCTACAACATGGGAGACCTGGGTTCGATCCTCTGGAGAAGGAAATGGCAACCCATTCCAGTACTCTTGGCTGAAAAATCCCATGGACAGAGGAGCATGGTAGGCTACAGTACATGGCATTGCAAAGAGTTGGACACGACTGAGCGATTTCACTTTCACTTTTTTTCTCCTGTTAAATCTGGCTACTAACTGACTTGTAACTAATATGTGCAAAAGAATGTCCAGAAAATTGATATGAAAAATAAAGGAATAACTGACCAAATTTGAATGCTAGTACATACAAACTCACAGAGGCAGACAAGGAGAAAAAAGAAAACCAAATAGTCTAACAACTTTTATGGCTAGAATAACAAAAGGGGAAAAGAACCTAATATCTAACAGTGGTTTTCTATGTAAATACACATATCTAATTTGCTAAATTCTTGACTCTGCTCCCTACACTATTTCACCTTTTAGGGAGTGAAATATCTACCCAAGCAATCTAAGAGTCATTCCTAACTCTTTCTTTTCTTATCCTATACATTCATATTCATTGTCAAGACAGCAGATCTGACCTCCTAAACATCTCTCCCCATCTTCTACCTACACTGCGGCCACCTCCACTTCCTCTGGGACTTTTTTTTCTTCATTTTTACTGGTGTATAGTTGATTTACATTGTTAGGACTACTGAAATAGCCTCCTAACTGGTCCCTAGCATTCACTTGCTACTCCTGCTACTCCCAATTCCGTTCACTACAGAGAACTTTTAAGATACCTTATCACTTCTGATCTCAGAATCCCCCAGTGGATTTCCAGTGCTCCTAGAATCTTTATCATCACTTATCTTGCATCATTCTCTCCTTGTTATTACTTTTCAGCCACTAAGGTCTTTCTGGAAAGGGTCAGGCTCTATCCCACTTCACTCTTTACTTGGAAAGATCAAATGAAGCTCATCATCTGATCTCAGATTAAATGTCACCTTTTCGGAGACCTCTTTGCTGCCTTACTGCTTGTGGAGGAAAACTGCCCCCTGCCATAGCAGTAAATAAAGAATGTTGCCTTCAAGCCATCAACTACTACAGCCGCCCCCAACTGTGCATCCTGAGAGGACTCAGAATGGGAGAAAAGTTAGCTAAGGTACCTATCAAAGGAATGATTTCAGTGAGCCCAGACTCTTGCCTCTTTCAATACATAAAAAGGTACTAAATTCATTAACTTGAGATGTCTGATCTTCATTATCTAATGGTCATCTTTTGACATTCTGACTACTTGGTTTTGTTGCAAAACTCCTACTATATCCTGGCTCCTCCCTTTGTTGTTCAGTTATTAAGTCCTGTCCAGCTCTTTGTGACCTTGTGGACAGCAGCACTCCAGGCTTCCCTGTCTTTCTCTATCTCTTAGAGTTTGCTCAGACTCATGTCCATTGAGTTGGTGATGCTATCCAACCATCTCGTCCTCTGTTGTCCCCTTCTTCTTCTGCCATTAATTTTTGCCAGCATCAGGGTCTTTTCCAATGAGTCGGCTCTTCACATCAGGTAACCAAAGTATTGGAACTTCATCTTCAGCATCAGTCTTTCCTTTACCTCTTCCAAATAGTTCTTCAGAGCTGAGAGGCTGCCTCCTGGGCTTAAAGTCTTCAGAAAGTTCATCGAATAAAACATAATTCTCAACTTTTAGGTTGTGCATTTTATCTCAATCGCCACATCCAACTTCAAAATTAAGTATTTATTCTCTACAATTAAAACATATAGAACTGGTTATAATTTTCTTTCACAGAATGGGCCAAAATGTGTGACAATATACTTCTCTGTGTGTGCGGCTACTCACTCCCCTCCCTTTTTCCAATATAGAGTAAACTCCATGCAGGCAGGGGACATGGTGCTTTTGTTTCCACTGATACCTACTGCCCAGTACAATATCCAGCACCATAGGTGAGGATCAAGGAATATTTGCTGTCTGCTAATGAAATTAGGTATTTTAATCTCCACATTACCTGTTATAAGATGACCATGTGACCCAGTTTGCGTGACACCGTCTTTGTTTACACCTGTTGCACTAACATAATGACTGACAAATTCTCACTTTCATTCTGGGCTTTATGATGAGTAATATAGTTACTCTATCTATAAGGAAGTTGAGATTCGGAGAGATCAAATAGACTCAATTCTCCTTATCCATAGCTGTTATTCTCTATAAAGTCTTCATGAACACTGAATTAGCAAATGCTGAACCCCTGCTCCAAGGTAAAATGCAGAATTACACTCCCTGACCCCAACCCAGGGAGTGATCGGTCAAAATACTTCCTTCAGCCAATCAGTAAATAACCTGGCTTCATGTGTGTTTCTGTTTAAAGACACCTTATTTAACATGTATTGTTGATCCATTAACCTTGAACTCATGGTATCAACATGCTTACTCATGTCTGTACAAAGCTAATTAGCTTACATAGTTTCTTTTTAAGGCACAGCACAGCCTTCTTGCATTTGGGAACACAGAGAGCACTCCATCACTATGCTTTGGGCTAATTTTAAATAGTGAAATCACAAAGAAAAAGCATAAAACTTTGGAAAATGTGACAGTAAATAGACTATGGAAAAAAAGGACATTTGTTTACAGTACAAGAGCTGAACCAAGAAGGCAGAGTACCTTGTTTGACCTCAGCTGGGAACTTGCTCACTGGGCAATTCCAAATGTTCCCTGCTCCGTTCATGTCTTCGAGTACTACAAAAGCACTCTAAGCACCAATTTGGGGTTATAGATAAATACTCTCAAGTAGGCAAATTCACAAATATGGAATCCTCCAATAATGAGGATGCACGGAATCTTGTCTAAGGAGATTACAGACACTGCAGAGTGAGGACAGACGCCAGAAGATGTCCAACTTCACGCCCATTCATTAGGCCAGTATTACCAAGGACAGAGTTGCTCTTTTTGAAGCAAGGTACCACTACTCTAGACTTCTTGTCGTTCAGTCTCTAAATTGTGTCCAACTCTTTGCAACCCTCTGTCCATGGGGTTTTTCCAAGCAAGACTACTGGAGTGGGTTGCCATTTCCTTCTCTAGGGAAATCTTCCCAGACCAGGGATGGAACCCACCACCCCTGCACTGGAAGGCAGATTCTTTACCACTAAGCCACCAAGGAAGTCCATTACTCTAGATAGATTGGTTATAATTATTAAAACCCCTAGATTGCCAGTTTATCAAAGTTTCAGCAGAAAGTACAGAGCGAGGCAAAGTTCCTTCACAGAATGGACACAAATCTGTATAAAACTAGTTAGCAATTGACAACACTACACTCCTCAAGAGTTAAACTGTAAGAACTAGCTACTAATAAGCAACAACTCACAAGGGAGTCCCAAGCTACTTATAATAATAATAGGTGACTTCAGAATAAGATGTAGACTCTAAGATTTACCCAAAAAATGCAAATTTATGAGAATATAAATATTTTAAGATTCAAAATTTGAACCACCCACAAACTAATGTATGGGTAAGTTGATCTACAGACCATGAGAAATCCAGTATCTACGCCTCGTCCTTGTCCACAGGGGAGGAAAAACTCTTGAACAATGTTCCAATACTCGATTACTCTCACTATTTAGGAAATCCTCTCTGATTTCTCACCTCTTGTTGAATTTCTTTTTACTCTTTCACTTTTTTTTTGCAGGGGGTCGGGGGTGGTGGTTTGTGGCATGTGGGCTCTTAGTTCCCTGATCAGGGATCCAACCCATACCGTCTGCATTAGAAGCTCAGAGCCTTAGCCACTGTACCACCAGGGAAGTCTATTTATTCTTTCAAAACACATGCAATCACAAGGGTTGAGACCAGCCTATAAGTTTATGAGAAGTATGAATAAAAATAGTGNCTCTGTCCATGGGGTTTTTCCAAGCAAGACTACTGGAGTGGGTTGCCATTTCCTTCTCCAGGGAAATCTTCCCAGACCAGGGATGGAACCCACCACCCCTGCACTGGAAGGCAGATTCTTTACCACTAAGCCACCAAGGAAGTCCATTACTCTAGATAGATTGGTTATAATTATTAAAACCCCTAGATTGCCAGTTTATCAAAGTTTCAGCAGAAAGTACAGAGCGAGGCAAAGTTCCTTCACAGAATGGACACAAATCTGTATAAAACTAGTTAGCAATTGACAACACTACACTCCTCAAGAGTTAAACTGTAAGAACTAGCTACTAATAAGCAACAACTCACAAGGGAGTCCCAAGCTACTTATAATAATAATAGGTGACTTCAGAATAAGATGTAGACTCTAAGATTTACCCAAAAAATGCAAATTTATGAGAATATAAATATTTTAAGATTCAAAATTTGAACCACCCACAAACTAATGTATGGGTAAGTTGATCTACAGACCATGAGAAATCCAGTATCTACGCCTCGTCCTTGTCCACAGGGGAGGAAAAACTCTTGAACAATGTTCCAATACTCGATTACTCTCACTATTTAGGAAATCCTCTCTGATTTCTCACCTCTTGTTGAATTTCTTTTTACTCTTTCACTTTTTTTTTGCAGGGGGTCGGGGGTGGTGGTTTGTGGCATGTGGGCTCTTAGTTCCCTGATCAGGGATCCAACCCATACCGTCTGCATTAGAAGCTCAGAGCCTTAGCCACTGTACCACCAGGGAAGTCTATTTATTCTTTCAAAACACATGCAATCACAAGGGTTGAGACCAGCCTATAAGTTTATGAGAAGTATGAATAAAAATAGTGTAAATTACAACTTAGTTTTCTATTTATAAATTTTAAAAACTATTTAAGAATTCAGCATTAGACAAATACTTCCTACTGGTCCACTTTATGCTAACTGGCTTTGTTACCATGTCAAGACATACACTACTTTATGCATAGAAGGCATAATATCTGAAATAGCTAATTGATATGAATTTAAGGCAATTTCTAGATCAATTCCTTTATACTTAAAAAAAAGGCTTCTTCCTACTATTTAGAAACTAGAGAGGGTTTAGAGAGGGTTTTAAATTAAATGTTCTTTCCTAAACTCAATTTAGAGTTCATGATTTGAAATAATTTCAGACTTACATAAAAGTTTCAAAATGATCAAAAAAATAAACAACCCAATTAAAAATGGGCAGAAGACGAATAAACACTTTTCTAGAGAGGACATGCAGATGGCCAACAGGCACATGAAAAGATGCCCAACTCTGTGAATCATTAGGGAAATGCACATCAAAACCACAATGGGGTATCACCTCATAGCTGTCAGAATGACTATCAGCAAAAACAAAACAAACAAAACACCCACAAATAACAAATGTTGGCGAATATGTGGAGAAAAAGGAACCCTCATACGCTGTTGGTAGTAACATAAATTGGTGCAGCCCCTATAGAAAACAGTATGGTCGTTTCTCAAAAAAAAAACAAAACAAAAACTGGAACTACTATATGACCCAACAATTCTACTCCTGGGTATAGATCCAAAAAACAACAAAAACAGTAATTTGAAAAGATGCATGTACCCCAATGTTCAAAGCAGCATTATTTACAATAGCCAAGAAATGGAAGCAACGTAAGTGTCCATCAACAGATGAATGGATCAAGAAAATGTGGCATATGTTTATCTATGGGTTTCCCAGGTGGTGCTAATGGTAAAGAACCTGCCTGCCAATGCTGGAGACTTGAGAGACTCAGAGTTCCATCCTTAGGTGAGGAAGATCCCCTGGAGGAGGGTGCAGCAACCCACTCCAGTATTCTTGCCTGGAGAATCCCATGGACAGAGGAGCCTGGTAGCTACAGTCCATAGGGTTGCAAAGAGTGAGACATGACTGAAGTGACTGAGAATGCACACGCACATGTGTGTGTGTGTGTATATGTGCATATGCTTGCACATATATATACACACACATACACATATACACACACATATATATACACACACATGCATATATATATATATATACATATATACACACATGTATGTATGGGTTTCTCCACGGGTTTCTCCAGGCAAGAATATTAGAGTGCATTGATGCACCCTCCTCCAGGGGATCTTCCCCACCCATGGATGGAACTCTAAGTCTCATTCTCGAGCATTGGCAGGTAGTTTCTTTACTGCTAGCACCACCTGGTAAGCCCCAAAACAGAACACAACTTCTCCTTACAAAAGTGTCCCTAGCTTCCCATACCAAGAAGGGAGTAGCAACCTTATCATCTGAGATGAGGTGGCACCAGATGGACCTGCACAAACAAACTCCACTAATTTTGACCCTTCCCTTCCATTGGTTTCCACATAGCTTTACTTTCCTACATTTTACCATCCTTGGAAGCCTACCACCCCTTTCCTTCACTTTGTCACTATTCTAAAAATTTTTGTTCTTTGTTAAGATACCATACAAGCCCAAGTTCTAACCACCCCTTTGAGTCACTCTTCACTGAGTTTCTCCCTTATGTATGCATGCTGTTTATGTCAGTCAACTCATGTGTTTTTCNATTCTAAAAATTTTTGTTCTTTGTTAAGATACCATACAAGCCCAAGTTCTAACCACCCCTTTGAGTCACTCTTCACTGAGTTTCTCCCTTATGTATGCATGCTGTTTATGTCAGTCAACTCATGTGTTTTTCTCCCATTATTCCACCTTTTCAATCTAATTTGTAGGACCCCAACTGGAGAACCTAGGAGTATAAAGGAAAAAGATCTGTTTCCTCCCCTGTAACATGTATATTTCTGTTTTTTTGACTATGCCAAAGCCTTTGACTGTGTGGATCACAATAAACTGTGGAAAATTCTAAAAGAGATGGGAATACCAGAGTACCTGACCTGACTCTTGAGAAATCTGTATGCAGGCAAGGAAGCAACAGTTAGAACTGGACATGGAACAACAGACTGGTTCCAAATAGGAAAAGGAGCACGTCAAGGCTGTATATTGTCACCTTGCTTATTTAACTTCTATGCAGAGTACATCATGAGAAATGCTGGACTGGAAGAAACACAAGCTGGAATNGACAGGGAGGCCTGGCGTGCTGCGATTCATGGGGTCACGAAGAGTCGGACACGACTGAGCGACTGAACTGAACTGAACTATATATGAATAAGTTATAGACGTGATATCCCTATACCCTAAATATTTCAACATGTACTTCTGAAGATCAAGAGCATTCACTTACAGGGAATTCCCTGGCAGTCCCGTGGTTGGGACTCCAGGTTTTCACTGCCAAGAGCATGAATTCAATCTCTGATCAGGGAACTAAGATCCTACAAGCCATGCAGTGACGAAAAAAAAAAAAGTTCACTTACATAAACAGAGCATAGTTATCAAAATCAGGAAATTAAAATTGATAGAACACTAGTAAATAATCTACAAGACCTATTCATATTCCACTAATGAGCCCAATTATTTCCCTTATCATACAGAAAAAAAGAATTTGCTTCCCTGCCTGGGAGCCAATCCAGGATTGCTAACAGAATTAAGTTTTTCTTCTTTGGTCTCTTTTAGTCTGGGAGATTGCTCAGCCTTTGTCTTTTGTGACCTTGACATTTTTGAAGAGTACAAGAAAAATCTACAAAAGTTACTTTTCAGAATGTCCCTTAGTTTCGGTTTGTCTAATGTCTCCTGGCAATGAGATTCTGGTTATGGATATTTGGCAGAAATACAACAGGAGTGATGTCACATTTCATATCAGGTAGCACCTGTAGTTCGTCTGTCCCGTTAAGGGAGGTGTCAACTTTGAGCACTTGGTTAAGACTGCCTGCCTGGTGAGTTTACAATTTTTTACTTGTCAATTACATTACAAGCATCTGACACAAAAATCTCAAAACACTTCACAAATGAGTCCACTTATATAGTTTCTACTGTCTGTATTCTTTGTTACATTTGTAGAGATTCTATTTGGAGGTTCTTCTTTATTTCCTACCTATTTAATTATTTATTTGTTCCTGACTATCATGTTTCTATTACTTTTCCTTTCTTACTTTTCCTTTCTTATAACGTGCTACAAGAAAAATATCTAAACAGATTTTTTTTTCAGGCAATGTTCAATATGATGGAGGTTTTATGTAAATTTTGACATACCCAGGTTTTGTTGGTTTCTTCTATATTTTACCTCTAGTATGGATAAAATATGTTGCTTAGACAATCAACCGGATTCCAGTACCTACTTTGGCCACAGACACAGAAAACAAATGCACATGCATGATATGGATGTGGACACTATTTTAGTCCATTCAGGTCCATAACAAAGTATCATACACTAAGTGGCTTATAAACAACAGAACTTTACTTCTCACAGTTCTAGAGGTTGGAAGTCATGGAGCCTGATTAGATTCTAGTAAGAGCCCTGATGTGCAGAAATGGCAACCCACTCCAGTGTTCTTGCCTGGAGAATCCCAGGGATGGCAGAGCCTGGTGGGTTGCCATCTACGGGGTCGCACAGAGTCGGACACGACTGAAGCAACTTAGCAGCAGCAGCAGCAGCTCAACTGGTAAAGAATATGCCTGCCGTGTGAGAGACCTGGGTTCAATCCCTGGGAAGATACCCTGGAGAAGGTTACCCACTCCAGTATTCTGGCCTGGAGAATTCCATGGACACAGAAGCCTGGTAGGCTACAGTCCATGGGGCCGAAAAGAGTTGGACACACCTGAGTGACTTTCACTTTCACTTTCTTTCATTTTACTTCACCTTTCATCTTCATTCTGGCAGAAAGTAAAAGCTGGCCATCTTCCTGGCCTCTTCTTACAGGGAACCATAAAAGAAGGCCAAGTGCCAAAGAACTGATGCTTTGGAATTGTGGTGCTCTTGAGAGTCCCTTGGACAGCAAGGAGATCAAATCAATCAGTCCTAAAGGAAATCAACCCTGAATATTCCTTGAAAGGACTGATGCTGAAGCTGAAGTTCCAGTACTTGGCTATCTGATGCAAAGAGCCAATTCATTGGAAAAGACCTTGAAACTGAGAAAGACTGAGGGCAGGAGGAGAAGGGGGCAACAGAGGATGAGATGGCATCGATCATTGACTCAATGGACATGAGTTTGAGCAAACTCTGGGAGATAGTGAAGGACAGGGGAGCCATGTGTGCTGCAGCCCATGAGGTCACTGAAAGTCCAACGCAAGTTAGTGACTGGACACCATAACAACAACAGTTTCATTTATGAAGGCTCCACCCTCATGACCTAATCACCTCTCCAAGCCCCTACCTCCAAATCCCAGCACATCAGGATTCCCTCCAAATCCCATAACATTAGGATTAGGCTTTCAACATATAAAACGGGTAGAGGGGAACATGGGCTTCCCAGGTGGCTCAGTGGTGAAGAATCCGCCTGCCAATGCAGGAGACACAGGAGACTCAGGTTTGATCCCTGGGTTTTCAAAATCTGTTGCAGGAAGAAATAGCAACCCACTCCAGTATTCTTGCCAGAGGGAACTGATGATCTACAGGGCATGAAGTCACTAACAGTCAAACACGATTGAGCAACTGGGCACATACAGAGGGAAACAGAAGTATTCAGTCCAAAGCACATATTTAATTACTTACACTCAAACAAGATAAATGAAGTAATACAAATGCAAATAAAAAGTGCAACTATTTAGAAAAGATATATTTAAATGAGTGATCAAAATAATTACACTGTGGAAGGAATTTCTATTTGTCAGGAAAACACTAAGGTCTAGAACGACTCAAAAGGCTGCCCAGAAATTTGACCTCGATAAATTAGTTCTTTCATGCTAATCTGTAATAAAACCAGCAAGTGTCGTACACACACACACACACACAAAACCTGAATATAATGCACACAAATTGATTTGAGGGTGTGACCTTGTTCAAATAACATTGCAGGTATCATATTTGAAAATATATGTAATTATTTTACAAAGTATAGAGTATACATTCCATACTTTGCTTTTAATAAGCACCATCAACATGGCCTAGGGATAAATTCAAAGATTTACTTTAATATTTTTCTTGCAGCAAATGCATAAACTTCCTTGTACACTGCCTGAAAGTCTACTTCTTAGCAGGTCTTCCTTATTCTACTCTTGCTTGGGATAGTTAATTCTCCAGAATGATCCATCTAAATACAGATCAGATCATATCACTCTTGTCCAGATCTCTCAGAGGCATCCCATCATACTTAGAAAAATATTCAAAGCTGTATCTAGAGTCTGTCATCAGCCTCTCTGATCTGGCTGGCCTCCAGGCACTCTCTGCACCTCCTTCCCTTGTCTCTCCCTCCATTCAAGCCTCTCTGGCCTTGCTGTTCCCCAGGACACCAAGCTTCTCTGCCGAGAACATGCACCCCCGCAAACTGTCCTGTGGCTCCCTCTCCCTCTTCACTCAAGTTCTAATGTCACCTCCCTGGCGAAGCCTGCCTTGACCCCTACTTAAAATAGTGTCCCTTTCCTTCCCACCTCCTTCCTCAACTACATTTTCTTGCTGATGCTTCTCAAAGCAGGATAGCATCTCAGGGATTTGTTTACTTGTTTATTTTCTGCATTCCCCACTAGAAAAGAAGCTGCTTGTGAGCATGAGTGTTTCATTCACTGCTGTACATCTAGAAGAAGGCCCAGCACATATACAACACACAGGTGTGTTTATCTGTGTGTATGCTCAGTCACCCAGTCAAGTCTGACTCTGTGACCCCCATGCACTATGAAGTGAAGCAAACTGAAAGTCCTTCAGTTGTGTCTGATTCTTTGTGACCCCATGGATTGTATAGTCCATGGAATTCTCCAGGCCAGAATACTAGAATGGGTAGCGTTTCCCTTCTCCAGGGGATCTTCCCAACCCAGGGATCAAACCCAGATTTCCCGCATTGCAGGAGGATTCTTTTCCTGCTGAGCCACAAGGGAAGCCCATGGATTATAGCCCTGATGCCTAATAAATGAAGTGAAGTAGCTCAGTCATGCCCGACTCCTTGTGACCCCATGGACTGTAGCCCACCAGGCTCTTCCGTCCATAGGATTCTCCAGGCAAGAACACTGGAGTGGGTTGCCATGTCCTTCTCTAGGAGTTCTTCCCGACCCAAGGATTGAACCCAGGTCTCCTGCATTGCAGGCAGATGCTTTACCGTCTGAGCCACCAGGGAAGTCGATGCCTAATAAATATGTGTTGAATAAAGCAATGAATGAGTGCCTGTGTACACACACAGAGTGAGAATATGGAGAGTAGAAACTCTGTCTTTACATAAAAACGGCCTTGCATCAGAATAGAGTCTTGAAACTCCAAACATCAGGTCCAATCCCTGGAGATGCCAGTGCACAAGGGACTCACACTGTTCAACACTCCACAACTGAGTCTGATTCAGAACCAAAAGCCAAAAACCTCTCTCAAAGGCTGAGCTACCTGTTAACTGAAGATCTTCAATTTAAGGGCTCCAAAGCAGAACTAAAGCTGCTGGGCTTCAGCTGCTGGCTGGAAACGACTTCACCTATATACAGTTAATGCCTACAGGCCACAGTCCTGTGGGCCACAATGACCCTGTCCCCAGCACTGGAAATAAGAACACTTGTTAACTAACGCGTTTGATTTGTAAAGAAAGGGTGTGCCAACCAAGAATGCAGGTTTCCATTTCTTTAGAAGCCTGCTGAATGTTGTGATTGTTAGGAGCAGAACTTGGGGAGGGAGAAAGGAATAAGGAAAGAGGAATCAAGGCTTGGGTAATGAATGGGCGTAAGGTAGCAAGACAGGATATTCCTATCTTGGGAGTCTCACTGAGGAGGAAGGGGAGAATAGGATCGAAGCTTTCCTGATGTGTCTCCAATGGTATAATGCTTGTCTCCCAGCCCTGAACTCAATGCTTCAAACACAATTCTTCCATGAACCATCATGTTACAGGCTGAATGTTTGCATCTCCAAATTCCCCATGCTGAGACTTTATCCCAGGGCGATAGCACTGGAGGTAGGGTTTGGAGGAGGTGATTAGGTCCTGAAGGTGTAGCCCTCATGAATGAGATTAGTGCCCTTTCAAAAGAGACCTCAGAGAGCTCCCTGCCGTCTTCTACCAGGTGATGACCCAGCAAGAGGATGAACTTATTGTCCTGACAATTCACAAGCACAGTTGTCTGTTAAAGGCCCAGAAAAGGCCTTCAGTAAAGCAACCTGTTGACTCTGTTTTTCCCAGTGTCTGTCAAACTTATTTGACCATGGACCACTTTAACCATCACATCTGTTAATGACCTATGGAACATACTTTAGGAAACATCTTACATGCTTGTATGGAATGTCATGATGAATTAAAACCTCACAGGAGGGTGAAAGTATCAGCACCCAGGAGTGGACGGGCTGATATGGAGGCCTGGGTTTCTCCTTGAGCAAACATCCATAGAAACTAAAAACAAAAGATAAGTTATCATGAACTGCAATTTTTTTAAGTGTTATTTATAATAAACAATTCTGACTTTTGTTCTTCAATCTATGCAGCTGATTTTCTGTAATGTAATAGTTCACATGCCACCACACTTTGCAAAATGACAACATTTCAGCCTTCTGGGAAGTTGAATTTGGGGAAAGGAATATTATAACTTGGGGCAAGACATGCTGTGACTGAGGAAACCAAATGTCATCTTGTCTCCCTGCCAATATCAAGTTATTGCTTAGAACTAGTTGGACACGACTGAAGCGACTTAGCAGCAGCAGCAGCAGCAGCAGCAAACAGAAACTGGAGAAGGTAGCCTAGGACTTCTCCCTGCCCTGCCCCAGCCATCAGAAATCTGTCCTGTACATGAGATGGTCCTATATTTACACAAGAGACCACACAAAATACTGCTGCCACCTGCTTGAACAAAATGCATTCTGAATTGCAACAAAACTTCAGAAAAGGGTAACCTGAAGTAGCACACACAGTCATCCAACACACAGTGTGGCTTCTAAAAATAAAACCATGTAATTTACATATTTCTGAAGCAGGACTTGCTCAAACAGTTCCCTGAACACAGGGAACCATAGGCCATTTAAACTGAAAGGATTGAGTTTTTCAGGTTTTCTCTTTTGAGCAAAGTACACCTTCTTTTTTTAAAACTTTTAATTCAAGAAGTAATTACAATGCAATGCCAAAGCACTGTTTTCCACAGCAGCAAATTAGAGAGGGCTAATTTGTGGACACAGCCATGCCCTGTTATCTGTACCTCGTCACTTTAATTTAGCACAACCAAAACCTCACCATTTCTTTCGTTTTTACTTCTCCACATAGCAGAATTTTAGCCTGCATGCTGGGTTTCAAAGAGTCCAAAATAAAACCAGAACACATTAAGCAAAACAGACACATAAGACCTGTCCCCTGTCCTTTATGTTTGAAGAAAAAGACTTTCAAAGTTCAGGAGGAGGTTTTTGTAAAAGGCACTAAGTAGTCTTGGGAAGGTTTTTTAAAGTCTATTTTAAAACATTGAGATTTATTCCCCACCATTCGTTGACATGAATGTGAACAGAAACGTGTATTTCTTCAAACAGAAGCAATGAAGTTGTTTCTTAAAATCTGCACACAATAATCCGTTGGTAAAACATCTCAGCTATGCAAGAATCTCTAAGAGTCACAAATTATCAAAGTTAAAAGATAAACCTATACCATCTATTGTGCATTACAGGCAAGAATGATAGATTGAGCTCAGAGCTAGTTTCCAATTCTCAACATCCTGTTCTTGCAATAGCGAATCCAGCCATCCCTCAACCATAGGAAATAAGATTGTCAAGTTGCAGTAGACCCAAATGCTTCCACCTTCACCTATGGGCATGCATACAGCATGAAGCATGGGTGCCCCCAGGATCCTTAATTAATTCTCTGGCACATGCAACCCTCAAGAGTGAGAACTGCTCTTTGAGACAAAAATCAATAATTGTAAACAGAAATATACATTTTCCACACAGCCTCATGGGTGTCACCCAATTTCCAAAACCTCATTGTCTTCTTTCCCCATACCACCTTCCTTTCTCACCCCTTGAAATTCAAAGCATATTCCACGGCCCTTTCATCCCCCAAGCAGCAAAGCCTAAGTATCCATCACCTGTGCTCTCATTCTGTAAATCTGCTTAGAAATATTAGCAATAGTGGATGGCTATGTACAGCTACCACAGTGACAAGTTGTAAAAATGTACCACAGACGTGAAAATGTCGACTCTTTTGAAACTCAACTGATAATTGGAATTCAGAGCTAGTGCCCCACCATTAATCTGTACTTTGCAGCTGTCACTGGGAGTAAAAAGTCTGTCTTTTGACTGAGCAGGGATCCAAAGCCCATTACAGGGAGTGCTTCCTTACACAGCTGTCAGCCTCCAGCCCCTTCGCCACTTGGAGGAGCAGGATCAGTTTCGCATCAGTTTCACATCCAGCTATCCCTTCTTCCCCCTTGTCCTGGCCAACTTCACCTAGCAGATGTCTGGCAGAGCTGGAGAGGGTAGAACTCTATCAAATATGAAATCTGACTAACAGAGGCATAGCTTAGTTAAGATATCCCAAGGAACACATTTCTTGTTCCTGCTTGTCCTTCCCCGCCACTCCCAGCCCCCAGTCCCTGATGCAAGGAGGCCTAGGACAAGGTAAAAGTGAAAGTTATAGGTCCCTAAGCAGACCACAGGGCCTACCTGCTTTGAATACATGTTTCAGGTGATTCTATTTCTAAGTCTTTTCACTGGTCCACAGAGTTTGGTACTTACCACAGCCCCTGACCCTTAAAATAAATCAAACAGATGGCAAAAACTGGTGCCAGAATTCACATGGGGCTTTTTGTTTTCTTTGCAAATGGAAACCAAGTCTCTGTTTCTTGAGTCTTACAGGCGCTCACTACGCCACACTCCAAGCTACTGTTTCTGTCCACCGGGTGCTAAGGGCCATGAATACCTCATGAGGCAGCACTTTTAGAGGAGAGGACGATCTGGTTGCCAACATCTGCCACAGAGCACAGATGGCCAGGCTGGAAACCTGGTGACCATGTAGATACCCCAACTGAACACGTGGTTCAATATCCACAGTATAGAGACGCAAATCAGGCATGTTCCAGAAAAGAAGTGGTTATCATTTACAAAGGCATTTGTATGAAAGGTCTTATCATGGTATGGGCAAAGGAATAAACAAAATATAAAATCATACTAAACTGAGGACCCTGAAGTTGGACCAGGGTGGGCTAGTCCATGTATGTACATGTGCTTCCTTTGTAAAAATCAAAACAACCTTCTAAGCTTTATTTGAGGAATACAGGGTCCATGCCTAAGAACTCCTGTGATCTTCATCACTCACAGAAGGATTCAGACCCTCTCAGCTCATCTCTAACCAATGAGCCACACAGAACCATTGCTGCTGGGCTGCAGGCAGACATACTTGCATGCCGGGTTTCCAGTTTCCAGCACCTCTTCCAAAACAGATTCTAGCACTACGAGCCTCAAGGTTTGGGTAACTGCAGTAACACTCACTAGAAAACAACCAGCTTTTACATAAGGAGCCATTTGGGACCACAGGTTCCAGGGCTAAGTACCTGGGGGCCTTCAAGTGCTTGGCCACCAGTGTGAGAAAGAACAGCAAACCCTCCAGGGGAGAGGGGATTGAAGCAGCAGAGCTCTGAGGCCTGGGGGCTCACCCCTAGAGAGGCAGCACCACTCAGCTGTAGAAAGTGAATTATCATCTTCATGCACAGACAACAAGCCCTCAATGGACTTTGTGCCAAGAAGCCGAATTCCTTTGGTTCATGGTAGTGGAGTCACACTGGGCGCAACAGGGAAAAAATATATCCATTTGGACTAAATCTCTAAAAGAGAGTCTGCAACTGGGCAAGTTAAATAGAAGATAGTAAGATATTCCAAGAACGTAAGCCTCTTTAAAAAAAAAAAAGTTTTCCTTCCTTTTACATGGCTTAAAAAAATAAATAACAGAAAAAAGGGAAGTTGCTACTCTATAGTCTCTCTCTAACCCAAGTTCCCATGTGGCCAGTGGCAGAAAAAAAAAAAAAAAAAAGATCTCTAAGGAAACTGAATACAGTGGTAAATGTTCCTGAGAGTGAACATATAAAATCAACTCAGAAGGAGGTCACACAGAATCACACACAAGCAAAGGCATTCAGGGGTCTTCAAACTGTCTGAGGCTATTTTTCGTATCTAAAGAAAGAACACAAGCAGAGAAGTGGCCAACCACGAAAGCAGACCAAAACTGAAGTTGGGGAGGCCACCCCAGCTGTACCCAAGGCAGGGCAGGCCCCACCCCAGACTCACGCCTCCATGTAGCATTACCAGGTGCGAGGCTCCCATGCAGAATGCAGGAACCAGGCTGCCCCGGACCGGATGCCTCTGGCCTTCTGATCACACTGGCCAGCTCCTCGCTCTGTGAGTCTTTATTTACCAAGCAGTCTCCTGACTGCACCTGGCTTCCTCCTTGAAGATTTCCTACAGGGAGGAAATCTGCTAGTCAAAGAGTGCCAGTGGCCTTGAGTACAGTTCCCACAGTCAACCATCAAATCGGCATCTCTCTCCCCAGTCCCCAGAAACCTGCTAATTGCACCTGTCCCTGGGAGGTCACTCTGCTCTCCTGGAGCTGACAGTCTTTCTTCTGAGTCTATTTTCACCCGCCGAGAGCTGCTGAGATGCAGGCTTGTTCCTAGCTATGCCCTAGGCTTCACCACCTCTTCACCACTCAATCTTCTCAAGAAAAACCAGGACCCCTCTTTCCCACATTTCCATCAACATATAATGCAAAGCAAATCTCATCAGGACAATTTGTCTGTGGAAAGAAAGTCCAAGTTTGTTTATTAACAGTTTTCTTTAAAAAACTTGGTTTTCATTTTCAAGCAATCTCAAAGTTACACACACACAAAAAAAGGGCAACTAAAGTACAAAAAGCTTGCTTCCTTTCTGAAACACTTGAAAATAACTTGCCAAACAGAAGCCCCATCACTCAGTGGCATTTCAGTGTGCATTTCCTACAACAGTGACATTTTCCTCCACAACCACAACAAAACCATCAATATCAGGAAATGAACATTTAATACACTCTGCATTTGTTCCTGGACACTATTCAAATTTTACCCAATGTCCCAATGTTGTACTTTATAGCAAAGGGAGTCAGTTCAGAATCACACGGTGCTTTAAGCTGTTGTGCCTCTTTATGTGTGTGTGTGTGTGTGTGTGTGTGTGTGTGTTTATGCATGCTAAGTCACTTCAGTCATATTTGACTCTTTGCGATGCTATGGACTGCAGCTTACCAGGCTCCTCTGTTCATGGGGATTCTCCAGGCAAGAATACTGGAGTGAGTTGCCATTCCATTCTCCAGGGGACCTTCCCAGCCCAGGGATCAAACCTGTGTCTCTTGCATCTCATGCATTGGCGGGTGGATTCTTTATCACTGCACCACCTGGAAAGCCCGTTATATCTCTTTAGCCTCCTTTATTCTAAAACATTATCCTCAGTCTTTCCCTGATTTTTCTGACCTTGATGGTTTTTAAGATTACAGGCTGTTTATTTTAGATAAAGTCCCTCAATCTGGCTTTGTCTGATGCTTCCTTTGATTAAATTCAGGTTGTGGGTTTCTGGCAGAAAATCATGGAAAAGTGATGCTACATCCTTTCCCTTGAATGTTATCAGGTGATCCATGATTTTGAATTGTCTCTTTGCTGGTTATGTTCACTTTTTTCCCTGGCTTGTGTGTGTGTGTGTGTGTGTGTGTGTGTGTGTGTGTGTGTGTGTGTGGTGTTCAAATCCCCACAAGTCCATGAAGACTGGCCTGTCTAACCAAAAGACAGGCTGAGCAAGTGAGGGCCCAGGAGTATCTCGGTTTGTATTTGGTTGATCAAAAAGTTCATTCAGATTTTTTTGTTACATTGTGTGGGGAAACCCAAACAACTTTTGGGCCAACTCTGTATATTCTCTACCTTCTATCAGAAACAGTGCTCCACTGCTCTGCCTCCCCCTTGGAGGGAACAGTAGTGGTGGCAATGAAAGCAGATTTATAGAGATGGATTTACAAAAATGAGACATACATAAAAGGAAAGAAGAGAGATGAGATGCTTTTGTGGACAAATAACAGAATTCCTTAGGTCCTGCTGCTAAGTCACTTCAGTCATGTCCAACTCTGTACGACCCCATAGACGGCAGCCCACCAGGCTCCCCCACCCCTGGGATTTTCCAGGCAAGAACACTAGAGTGGGCTGCCATTTTCTTCTCCAATGCATGAAAGTGAAAAGTGAAAGTGAAGTCGTTCAGTCGTGTCCGACTCTTCGCGACCCCATGGACTGCAGTCTACCAGGCTCCTCCGTCCATGGGATTTTCTAGGCAAGAGTACTCGAGTGGGGTGCCAATGCCTTCTCCGTCTTAGGTCCTACTCACACAATTTTTCCCTACAAGTAAGTTGCATTCACTTCCTCAAGCAAAAATTGTCTCCCTCACATATTCATTCACTCAGTCTACAAAGAAATATATGGAGAGCCTCTCTGTTAGGCATGGGGACACCAATACACAGAGGACACCACCCTGCCCCGAACGACAGAATGGTCCCTTACAGAAATACTATAAACAAACAACTACAGTGTGTTATTGAGAAGGAGAACCTAGTTCAGGTTCACAGGAAAGCAATCCAGCAGAGACTGGCTAGCTCAACACAGTCTGGCATGTTCTGCTGAAAGCAGATGTAAACAGATCCCAGGTCAGCCTGAGAACAAAGGTGAGCTGCAGGAGACGACAGATTGGTGAAAAAGGTACACGGGGGCTGGGTCAGAAAGACCTTGGTAGGTTTAGCAAAAGTCTTCATTACTCATCCCTTAAGCCGTGAGGAACCACTGAAGGGTCTGAAGCCCAGTGGCAAAATCATGCAGATATTTTTACAACAATCTGAGGAACTATGTACAAAGAGGAAGAAGGGGAAATGGAAGGGAAGCTAAGTACACAGAATATATTGAGGAGACAATTGCAGTCATCAGCTGGACCAGAGGCTGATGAGGGTTAATCTGGGGCAGGAACAATGAGGAGGAAACAGGACCAGATTCCATGGAAACACAGGATGCAATATCCAAGGGATTTTGCAGGAGCATGAGAAGTAAGAGATCAAGACNGGTTAATCTGGGGCAGGAACAATGAGGAGGAAACAGGACCAGATTCCATGGAAACACAGGATGCAATATCCAAGGGATTTTGCAGGAGCATGAGAAGTAAGAGATCAAGACAGATCAGAAGTGCCTGGGGGCTTCTAGATTAAGTGGATATGAGTAGGATGCTTTTAATCAGAATCCAGAATATAACAACAATAGATATTGCTAATGACACTTTCAGACACAAAACCAATTTTCCCAAACTCTTAAATCTGGTATCCTAGTGAATTTATGCTCATCTGGGCTGGTAGAGGACTGTGCTGTTACAGATAGATACCACAGCATGCTGAGTTTCAGCCCTAGTATTTTAATTACATTTGAGTTCTTAATGTTACCTACTGCAGTGATTATTGTGGGCATAGCTGGGAGTGATTTTACAGTAAGAGAAAGAGTGAGAGAGACATATAAGACTTGTTCATCCTTGCCTCACTCACTGCCACCTACCACTTTACACTTCCCTAATCATTTTCAGAAATGTTGGAATTGAAGAAGCCTATTATTGACTTAATGACACAGCACACTTCTCATACATTTTTAAGTAATATGAATTATAACCAATTTTGTTTTGAGAACTTTAAGGGGTAGATCGTGGCATCCAGTCCCATCACTTCACGGCAAACAGACAGGGAAGCAATGGAAACAGTGAAGACTTTATTTCATTGGTTTTTAAAATCACTGCAGATGGTGACTACAGCCATAAAATTAAAAGACGCTTGCTCCTTTGAAGAAAAGTTATGCTAAGCCTCGACAACATATAAAAAGCAGAGACATTACTTTGCCAACAAAGGTCCATACAATCAAAGCTGTGGTTTTTCCAGCAGTCATGTATGGATGTGAGCTGGACCATAATGAAGGCTGAATGCCAAAGAATTGATGTTTTTGAACTATGGTGTTGGAGAAGACTCTTGGAGTCTTGGATTACAAAGAGATCAAACCAGTCCATCCTAAAGGAAATCAATATTGATTATTCATTGGAAGTCCTGATGCTGAAGCTGAAGCTCCAATACTCTGGCCACCTGATGTGAAGAACTAACTCATTAGCAAAGACCCTGATGCTGGAAGATTGAAGACCAAAGGCAGGAAAAGAAGGGGATGACAGAGAATGAGATGGTTGGATGGCATCACTGACTCAGTGGACATGAGTTTGAGTAAACTCTGGGAGTTGTTGATGGACAGTGAGTCCTGGCGTGCTGTAGTCCATTGGGTTGCAAAGAGTTGGACACTCCTGAGCAACCGAATTGAACTAAACAGTAAGTATTACCAGTATCATCTCCATTTTGTAGATAGAGTAACAGAGGTTTGGTATGGAAATTAACTCCTCCCACAAAAAATCACAAAGCTATTAAGTAATGACTCTAAAATCCAACCCAGATATCCATGATTCCTAGAGTCTGAGCCCTTAATTACTCTTAACTATTCTGCTTCCCAGTTCTTCCAGAATTCTAACTCTAATTACTTCCCTTCCAAAGATCTTTACTTTCTTTGCATATAAGGGGCTTAGTTCATATGTGTGCTTAGTAGCTCAGTTGAATCCGACTCTTTGCAAATTAACATGAAAACAAACGAACTTTCCAACTACACTAGTTGGAAACTGTAACTATAAACAATCTATAACTTTCCAACTACTGACCCAGAGGTAGCTCTCTAAATAATTACTAAGTTAGTTGCCTTCTTTTCTGTGCTAAACGATCAACTCCTTGAAAGAAATGAAGTTCAGTAAAACCTGATATCTGTATGATATTTGATTCACTTTCCTGCATACATCAGGAGTTTCATAAGTACTTGTTTGAAATGGCCTACCTGTTTACTTATCTATCTCTCCAACCCTCCACCAGACTGTGAAATACTAAAAGGCAGAAAGACAGAGGGCTGGATGCTTAGATCACAATAACCTCCGTGCCTCATGCCCCACCCCAACACACACACAGCCCTAGAGTGTGCCTTCATTAAATACTACCCTGAAGAAATGAATGAATCGCATACAGAGATGAAAGCAGAATGAACAATAATCCAGGTTTATAATAACTGTCCTCATTCAAACAAGAGAAACTTTCATTCAAACAAGAGAAATGAGATCCCATTTATTGGGCCCACTGGCCTAGTCCTAAATGAAGGCAACCAGAATTATATTTTGGTGGAGAAAAAAGAAATAGTGGGTTGTATGATAGACCTATAAAGGGAAGAAGGCATTAGTTGAAAATTTTTTGAGCTACATGAAGAAAAGATACTATTTATAAGCACCTTATAAATGCTTTTTGACACTCTCCCAACTTAGATGTTGAGGTCAGTGCAGAAACGCATGAGAAGAGGAGGAAGGAAATTTGTTTCCTGATGCTACTCCNCAGTTGAATCCGACTCTTTGCAAATTAACATGAAAACAAACGAACTTTCCAACTACACTAGTTGGAAACTGTAACTATAAACAATCTATAACTTTCCAACTACTGACCCAGAGGTAGCTCTCTAAATAATTACTAAGTTAGTTGCCTTCTTTTCTGTGCTAAACGATCAACTCCTTGAAAGAAATGAAGTTCAGTAAAACCTGATATCTGTATGATATTTGATTCACTTTCCTGCATACATCAGGAGTTTCATAAGTACTTGTTTGAAATGGCCTACCTGTTTACTTATCTATCTCTCCAACCCTCCACCAGACTGTGAAATACTAAAAGGCAGAAAGACAGAGGGCTGGATGCTTAGATCACAATAACCTCCGTGCCTCATGCCCCACCCCAACACACACACAGCCCTAGAGTGTGCCTTCATTAAATACTACCCTGAAGAAATGAATGAATCGCATACAGAGATGAAAGCAGAATGAACAATAATCCAGGTTTATAATAACTGTCCTCATTCAAACAAGAGAAACTTTCATTCAAACAAGAGAAATGAGATCCCATTTATTGGGCCCACTGGCCTAGTCCTAAATGAAGGCAACCAGAATTATATTTTGGTGGAGAAAAAAGAAATAGTGGGTTGTATGATAGACCTATAAAGGGAAGAAGGCATTAGTTGAAAATTTTTTGAGCTACATGAAGAAAAGATACTATTTATAAGCACCTTATAAATGCTTTTTGACACTCTCCCAACTTAGATGTTGAGGTCAGTGCAGAAACGCATGAGAAGAGGAGGAAGGAAATTTGTTTCCTGATGCTACTCCATGTCAGTCACTCTACTGAGAAAGAGCTCAGGCTTCCACTCCCACAAGTAAGACTTCCACATAAAATCTAGAACAGCTGGACTAGGAAGTAGAAACAAAAACTAGTGTGGCATTTTACTAGCTCATAGCAAGCGATTTTAAGAAGCAATTGTGGAGATACAGCAACTAATTTCTACTCTAGCAATACTCTAAATGGGAAATCCCACTGGTATGAATACTGATTGTCAGGTCAGTTTAGTTCAGTTGTCCAACTCTTTGCGACCCCATAGACTGCAGCAAGTCAGGACTCCCTGTCCATCACCAACTCCAACTCCCGGAGTTTACCCAAACTCATGTGCATCAAGTCGCAGATGCCATCCAGCCATCTCATCCTCTGTTGTCCCCCTCTCCTCCTGCCCTCAATCTTTCCCAGCATCAGGGTCTTTTCAAATGAGTCAGCTCTTAGCATCAGATGGTCAAAGTATTGGAGTTTCATCTTCAACATCAGTCCTTCCAATGGACACCCAGGACTGATCTCCTTTAGGATGGACTGGTTTGATCTCCTTGTAGTTTAAGGGACTCTCAAGAGTCTTCTCCAACACCACAGTTCAAAAGCATCAGTTCTTCGGCTTCCCTGATAGCTCAGTTGGGTAAAGAATCCTCCTGCAATGCAGGAGACCCGAGTTCAATTCCTGGGTCAGAAAGATCCCCTGGAGAAGGGATAGGCTACACACTCCAGTATTCTTAGGCTTCCCTTGTGGCTCAGCTGGTAAAGAATCTGCCTGAAATGTGGGAGACCTGGGTTTGCTTCCTGGGTTGGGAAGATCCCCTGGAGAAGGGAAAGGTTGTATTCTAGCCTGGAGAATTCCATGGACTGATTGTCAGTGGATGAATTTAAAAAGCAGTCATCTCTTTTCACACACACACATCTTTGTAAAAAAAAAAATAAATAAATGAAGTCTCCCTTCTTTCATTTACCACCCAGCCTTTGGTTTCTTCTAGGCTTTCTATATGTGCTACAACATTTCTTTATTTTCAAAAGAAATCACTGCAGCAAGCTTTATACTCTTTCTTTTCCAGGAACAATTGGGTAAAGTGGATTGTAGCAGCAATAAAAGTGGAAAGTGATAGTGGATAAAAATTAATATCTTCATGCTTTTCGTCCTCAAAATTCTTTAAATAAAATTTAATTTTGCTAGCTACTGCCCTTTAATGTGCTAAATTAGAGAGAGGTAATGCACTCTGCCTTTCCAATTTCTTTATTGTATTAATGAATCTATTTTCCTGCAGTCTACAGAAATTTTTTTTTTTTTGGGGGGGGGAGTGTGCAGATTTTAGCAAGTATATTGTTGTACTGAGAAAACTAATGAGTCATGAGTAATGAGCATAGTTTTCCTTATCAGGTTCATAAAAATTTCCCCTGTTACTTCTGCTAATTATCAAAAACACTCACACCAAACACACATATTCTCCACTTCTCAGAAGTTTGCCTCCCACTCCGGCAGTCATACAGTGATGGTTCAAGTCACATGGTCATGGATGGCTTCTAGTTTTGATACTGACATGAGAACGGTGCCTCCTGATTTTCATTGCTGTCACTTTATGTTTCAATCCCAAGCGTGTGTGTATTTAACTAATATATGTGCTCCACAGAGGGGAAAATTCTGTTCAAATTAAAGTTCCCATCTCACTCTCAACTATCTCCCACCACCAGCAAAAGCAAACATTCAAAAGCAAACATTTGGAATGAAATAATACTAACCATCATTTGGTGCATGATTCAACTACGTTATTTAAATGACAGAAAATAATTTTTACCATTAGAGAACATTTGACAAAGCAATTTTAAATCCCTGAATAAGGAAGAGTTCTTCAAAAGTACAAACTGAATTCTCAAAGAAAATCAAAATTTGGTGGCTTTCAACGTGAGAACTATTCTCTGGGTTCAAAGCATTTATAGGGTCCTCCTGGATACTGACTGGAGGCTGCACCCTTCCTTCACCACCCCAGCCTAAGTCACTTCTGTTTTGTCTCTCTTAGGTAGTAAGTTTCTGCTACAAGATAACTTTTGAATAAGTTACTAATTTTTATCTTAAATAACTAGTTGAGTAAATGAAAACATACTTTTGATATCATTGATACCATAGTTTACCAATCAAAATGCTATTTGTTCCAGTAGTCATGTAAGGATGTGAGAGTTGAACCATAAAGAAAGCTGAATGCTGAAGAATTGATGATTTCAAACTGTTGTGCTGGAGAAGACTCTTGAAAGCCTCTTGGACAGTAAGGAGATCAAACCAGTCAATCCTAAAGGAAATCAACCCTGAATACTCATTGGAAGGACTGATGCTGAAGCTGAAGCTCCAATACTGATGCAAAGAGCTAGAAAAGACCCTGATGCTGGGAAAGATTGAGGGCAAAAGAAGAAGGGGGTGGCAGAAGATAGTTAGATAGCATCACCAACTCAATGGACGTGGATTTAAGTAAACTCTGGAAGATAGTGAAGGACAGGGAAGCCTGGCATGCTGCAGTCCTAGGGTCACACACACTGAGACACGACTGAGCAATTGAACAACAACAAACCAATCAAAACAGTCTAGCCTAGCCAACTAAGAGAGGAAACGCTGCGGCAGAGGAAACTAAAGGAAAACCACTGTCAGGCAGCTATTGTTTTTGCTCCTGGCTCTTTTCTATGACAGCAGTGGTTTTAATATTATGTGTGCACATTCTTTGACACTCTTCTCTTTAAAAAAAAAAAAAAAAGACTCCTAGTTCTCCTCCCCTTAGAATGGCCTTTTCTAAAACACAGTGTTTGTGATTTCCAAGACTAGATCATAAAAAGATATAGCTGCCACTGGACTATCTCTATCTCAAAAGTTCACCCTGGGAGAAGTCAGCTGTCATGCCAAGCGCACAAGCACCAACAGACCAAGCATGTGAATGAGCCACCTTGGAGCCAAGCTTCCAGCTCCCGTCGGGCCTTCAGATGACTTGCAGACCCTGTTAACATGTGTCTATGATCTCAGGCCAGACCCTCAACCGGAACCCCTCAAGATGCTCCTGGATTCCTGACCCACAGAAACCATAGAAGACAGTAAAGACTGTTGGTTTAGCCACTAAGTTTTGGGCTACTTTGTTATACAGGAATAAATAACTAGTATAAGAACCTTTTTTTTTGTTTTAAACTGCTTCACAGCATTGACTCTAGCCAAACTAGATCACCCTTTCCCCAGCTCTTCCCTTCTCTAAAGTCCCCACTTTTTCCCCTTCCCCCACCCATAAAGGACTCACCTCCCCAGGAATCTTTCCCTCCTCTTAGCCCCTTAGACTTTTTCCCGTGCCTCTCTCCACATTTGACCCTCAGTATTAGCTATTTCTGTGCCTGTCTCATTCCCCTGACCAAGCTGAAAGACCAGGAAGGCTATACCTCTAAGGAAAGTCTCTCAATCAACTTAGACTCAACAGAGTAACTTGCACAGAGCAGCCACTTGGTCCCTTTACTAAAGAGAAAAAAAATACCAGTTGGTACAACATGGCAAAAAAAGGGCAACCACCAAATGAATTAGGTCATCTGAAGGTACTTCTCACTTCTCAGAAGAAATCCCCAGGGCCAAAAGCGAGTGTCCGTGTGACACGCAAACTTACAGCCCTTAGTTCTCTTTTTCTTGCTGCCTAAAACCCCAGCCTGTCATTCAGTGAAACATCCTTCAGCATTATTATATACTGTATCGATACATACAAGGTGAAGAAGAAAGGAGATTAATATATTATTAATTTAAATTAGAGGTACCCAAGTCACTGGCCATGGTGGACATTTGTTGGCTACCTCTCAAACATCCATGCTCCCATTCACTCTTCTAAAAAATCAAATGTTTGTCCTGCCATTCTTAGGTGATCACTTTGCTCATTAACTAGAGGAATTTGTCCCTTGCTCAACTCCAAAGTTCACCTCTGGCAGAGAAAGAAAAATGCCCAGCTTCAAAGTTCAACTCTGGCAGACAGAGAAAAACAAAAAGAAACCAAACCCTAAATGACCTACAGAGTGGCTGAATCAAGCTATTAATTAATTCTACATCTTCCTATACCTCTAACCTTTTCATTTACATAAACTTTTACTGTTTAAGCTACTTTGCAAAGAGTTTTCTATTACTCACAATCAAAGTCATCCTAACTGCTAGACTGGAAAAATCTAAAAAAACACATCATAAGTGAATTATGACAAAATCTTATCTGCCAGAACAAATGATCAGATTATTATCAGAGACATTCCAACAACACTTAATACTCCTTTTGTTAACCTTCTTGGAGACTGAAATATACATAGCATACATATAATAAAGAAGGCCTAGAAAATTTTCTGAAATGAAAAAAAAAAAAGATTTGTTAAACAAGTTACCTAAGTTGATTTAACTTTGCTATTGTTTATTACATAAAACCAAGCAACACCCTATGTTCTGAAATACATACTTTGGGCCACAGTTCTCATTTTGATAACAACTGAGTCAATCTCAAGGATATCTATGTATGAAGCCTGTGAATTTCTTAATTGCATACTAATGTATCTTGCAACCCTACTGGGGTACTTCCCATGCTTCCAGTTACTGAATGTACAAATTAGCATGATATCAACTTGAACAAAACAAATTAAGCAAAGTGAATTAAACCACTGGCCTGAAATGCATATGACATGTAAATGCTGAGGTCTTCTGATTCACCAAAAAGTTCAAACCCTGACTTCATTACTTACAAAAACGTATCCTCAGCAAGTTTGCTTCTCCAGGTCTCAGATCCCCACTACAAAATGTGAATTCTAACAGACATTACTCAAAAATCTAGTAAAGACATAAAAATTAAATAATAATAATCTAAAGCAGCACTGCCTGGCATAAAATAAGTGTGCAATAATCTTCACTGCTGAAGTTATAGTAATTAATACTGAAAAGGAAAGTAATTAATATGCAAAAATGTTTATCTTCCCAAAGATACATCAGAACTTCAAGGAAAAAGTAACATGAATTAGAGTAATAATAACGCTCAACATGAAGAAAAAGAATCTCACTTAAAGTTGAAAGTTAATCCTTAATTATTCACTTTGAGAAGAAAAAAAAAGGGAGTACATTAAAAATAAATAGCACCTCAACAACTCATAAACCAAATAGCAACAGTACATCTTCAACACATCCTAGAACAAAATTCCCAGAACAGCAACAGACCCACATGAAATTAAGTGCAAAGTATGTTCCATAATGAAACTACTACCTTTCTAATAATCAGCATTTCAGCTGATCAGCACCACTAAATGAGCATGCAAATTCAAGCCTGTATTTTCAGACTTGCAACTGACTTGTACCAGAAATAAGTGAACTAACTATAGATAATTCCTTTATTGGACTTCAATCTAAAGCTAAGCTTTATTTAGGCCTTCAACGTGTAGAATCTATTTCCTAAATCAGATGTGCTGCCAACTATAAAACTGACGACACCAACCTCACAAAGATGAATCAGGGAGAAAAATAGCAATTTGACTTGCAGTCAACTCTTAGGTTGTACCCTGCTGAACAATATAATAGATATATGTGTCCTCCAAAGGTAGGGACAGTGGTTTAGAATCTTGGGAATCCCGTTTCTATTGAATAATTAAGTCAGCAGAATGTGGTTCAAGTTTCACCCAGGACTATGTTACTTGTAAACCTCATGTTACCCCAGGAATGACCCAAGGCCACCTTGCACAGGGCCCAGCCAGGCGTGCCACAGAATTCACACAGACCACACTGCACCCCAGAGCTGAGTGGACACAAGCCAGGTGTCTTACAGGACCACCCTGGAAGGACAGACACATTTGCTCAGTCCAGCTAATGGCCTAGAGTTTCTTGAACTTGCCCAACAAGGTTATTTTGCATTCCCTTTAAAGAGCAGCAGAGGAGATTTCCATCAAGCAAATACTTGAGCAGAAGTAGAAGTGACAACAGCCCTGAAATCAAAATTTGTCTGCAGATGAGTCCTGTGGGACACAGCATCGGAAGAGTTAACTTCTGATTTCCCATCGTGTTACTTGGTGTGGGGCTCATTCACTTCCTCAATTTCTCCATGAGCTGGCTTGTGAAATTCTGGACTGGAAATGACTGGCCATAAAACCTCACCCCTACTGAGCACCTTCTATAAGCCAGATACTATCCAACTAGCCTTTTCTCACTTAATGCTCACAGCAATCCTCTAAGAAAGGCTATTATTATCTCCACTTTACAGCCACCAACACTGAGACCCAGAGCAGTCTGGCTGGTGGCCACACCCCTGAAGTGGGCACCCAGGACTAGATCATAGAAGGTAGTTATGGGCTGAATTGTGTCTCCCCAAAAGCTATATTCCTAAGCCTCCATATTTACGAATGTGACCTGACTTGGAAACAGGGTCTGTGTAGATATAATTAAAGTTAAGATGCGATCCTTAGNGTATCCCTGGCCCTTTATGTCCCTGGAAAAAATTCCACCTTGTGGCAACTATGGGCTGACTGGTCTCTCCCCTGCACAATGTGCCAGTCTCCTGCTCCAGATGGCAAACTGAGCAAAACCCATGGAAGGGCTCTCACCACCTCCTCATCAGGGCAGGCTTCCTACCACCTCCCCACCTCATAGCTTCATTTGGGCCTTATCTAAGAAGATTCTCGAGCTTCCCAGGTGGTGCAACTGGTAAAGAACACACCTGCCAATGCAGGAGATGTAAGAAAAGCAGGTTCGATCCCTGGGTGGGGAGGATCCTCTGGAGGAAGGCACGGGCAACCCCAATCCCATATTCTTGTCTGGAATATCCCATGGACAGAGGAGCCTGGTGGGCTATGGTCCAGAGGGTCACAAAGAGTCCCACACAGCTGAAGTGAGCTAGCATGCACACAAGAAGATTCTTATTAAATGGCAACAAAATGAAAAGCAAAATATCAGAGACACAGAAGTAGTAAGCCATAGATTTGAGAAAACAGCTGCATATGAAAGGATTAGGAAATAAATGAGAAGAAACCCAAAGGATTTAGAATCCATTTCAGGTGTCCTGTAAGAAAATCCCACCAGTATTGGGAGACCAGGCCCACGCTAAAATCCAGGCAATAAAGAGGTTCTATCCTGGACTGGCTGCCTGATAATGTTTTACTTTGAGGTTTATAATTCTTTTTTCACTCCTTAGCACTTTCTAGGATGAGGCTTCTTAAAGTGGAGAGAGGGCCACTTGCATCAGAATCAACCTGAGGGACTTGTTAAAATGCAGTTTCTGGGTCCCGGGTGATTCTTAGACATTTTGAAGTCTGTGAACCACAGAACTAGGGACTTTATCCTTCTTAAGTGGTTGAGATATCCATGCTAAATCACTCAGTTAAATTGCTCTTTAAAATCTGAAGGAGACACTAGTGGCTCAATTGATTCTTTTAGAAATTGTGAAGATTCTAAAAGTAGTAATAGTGAGGTCACATTGTGACCAGTTTTAAATGATGTAAAAGTTAACACACTGAAGTCAGAAAGATCTTTGCAAAGCATAAATGTGATCCCATCACTCCCTTGGGTAAAACACTTCAGTGACTGCTCATTGCTCTTTTGAGAAAGGCCCAGACCTACGGTCCCAATGAGCCCTCTTTTCCAGTCTAATCCAGGCCTGGAGAGTTCCCTGCCCAGTGTTCTAACTTCAGTTCCTTCAACATCCAAGTCTGCCCTTCAAATGACCTTCACATACACTAGCCATAGGCAGGGACTCCTTTTCCCAGTAAAATCCGTTCATTCTTTCCCTTCCTAGCTCTGGTTGTATTAATCCCTCTGCTTCAGGCACTCCTAGTATCAGACCTTTTCCTCCATAGCCCTTGGCACAGTTTGAATGTCACATTTTTTGTGTGATTCTTTGATTAATGTACACTTCCTCCACTGAGGGGTAAGAAGTCCATGACATCAGCTATAGGGCTATTTTTTTTTCCCTAGGAAGGCGACCCACCATTGTTTATGTACAATCTAGCATACCCATGGTACATAGCTGGTGCTCAATAAATATTTGTGGATGAACAAAGGAATTAAAGAGTATTTCAAAAGCAAATACTGGCAGCTGATGCAGATCCCACAGTAGCCACCAAGAATTTAAACATACTCTGATTTCTCTCCTAAAGGTTAAAGGTTCCAGGGTCTCTCCAGCACCAGGAAGACGCAAGTCCTCTAGTGGTTTCCCTTCCCCTGCCTATGTTACAAGATACCTTCCTTTGCATTTACCATTTCAAAAGGATGAGCCCATCTCTTCCTAATGCAGTTCCTAGAATTTGAAAGAAAAGTGGAGTTCAACATTAAATGCTATTATGCCATTTCTCTGGGCCTTGTTTTGATTTTGCTGTAAAAAATTACCCTAAAGCCTGTTCATTGTCTAAAAAATATATGTTGAAATAAAAACAGACCTCGGGGTTTTCACAATGACTTACTTCCTATATTTTTGTACACATTCATGAGTCTTATCATTCTCAGCTCCAGGTGCTGATTCTCAGACTGTTTCAAGCCATTTTCAAATGCTGGAATTGTTACCAGCATATTTGAATGATTTCAAATGGCCCTAAATAAGCTGGCAATAATCACAATACAATTTCTACTACAGTAGAATAAGGCTTCACGAGGATATAAATGAATCCACCATTACTGCCCTTTCCTCTCTGCCATCTTGCCAGCAGTTGGCCCTGACTCAGGTAATGAAGGGCTTGCGGCCCTGACTGTACTCTTGCACATGTTCCTGAAGCAAAGTTCTCACAGCATTGTTCCCCATCCTTCACCAAGTAGACACAATATTCCAATGCAGTGGGTTCAAGTGAGGCAAAAATGAATTAGACAAATCAACAGAGACACGGCAGCAAGAGAGCATTACAGCATTTGATATGCTACAGAAAAATCCTGGATTTTGAAAGAAGAGTGAATTTCAGCATTGAAACTGCTATTATACTGTTTCTCTGGGCCTTGCATTGATCTGCAACCAGTCTCCCTGACACGTATTCTCTATAAAATGGGTCCAAGGCGAATGAATATGTTTGAATCACTGTTAATATGATCTATATTTTGCTATGGATGTAACTCTCCAGTGACTTATCGTAAATTTATATTTCACTAGATAAATCTTTGAATGGGTCTTTAACATTTATTTAACATTGGATCCTATTTAAAAGCTACACACTGATCCTGANATTGTTACCAGCATATTTGAATGATTTCAAATGGCCCTAAATAAGCTGGCAATAATCACAATACAATTTCTACTACAGTAGAATAAGGCTTCACGAGGATATAAATGAATCCACCATTACTGCCCTTTCCTCTCTGCCATCTTGCCAGCAGTTGGCCCTGACTCAGGTAATGAAGGGCTTGCGGCCCTGACTGTACTCTTGCACATGTTCCTGAAGCAAAGTTCTCACAGCATTGTTCCCCATCCTTCACCAAGTAGACACAATATTCCAATGCAGTGGGTTCAAGTGAGGCAAAAATGAATTAGACAAATCAACAGAGACACGGCAGCAAGAGAGCATTACAGCATTTGATATGCTACAGAAAAATCCTGGATTTTGAAAGAAGAGTGAATTTCAGCATTGAAACTGCTATTATACTGTTTCTCTGGGCCTTGCATTGATCTGCAACCAGTCTCCCTGACACGTATTCTCTATAAAATGGGTCCAAGGCGAATGAATATGTTTGAATCACTGTTAATATGATCTATATTTTGCTATGGATGTAACTCTCCAGTGACTTATCGTAAATTTATATTTCACTAGATAAATCTTTGAATGGGTCTTTAACATTTATTTAACATTGGATCCTATTTAAAAGCTACACACTGATCCTGATAGACAGTAAAGAGGCCTTACCACACAACTGACAATCTAGCAATGAAAAATCCATACTTATCACCCTACCTGGGAGAAGAGAAAGTGACTGGGAATTTTGTTGTATACTAAAGAGAGTGTATAATTTGTCAGGTACCAGACAAGATTTGATTATAGTGATTAGATAAGAGACTTTTCATGACTATAGTAACAGGGGTGTGAGGACTATACTTTTCAAAGCACAGACTTGGAGAAGTCGTTTTCACTTGGCACATTTCTCTCCTACACCCATACTTCATGGCAGTTTAGTGTCTACGTTGAGGTGTTTTGTGTTTTTTTTTTCTAACCCACTTCATAAAAGCCAATACCAAGTGGCAGGTATATGAGCTCCTGCTTAATGAGCTGGTGAGCCTTTCAGCTAGTTGTTGCCATCCTGAAGGAGCATGAAGTAGAAAAGGCATCCAAATAAACTGGAAATGGCCAGGGAAAATGAGCAGAAATGGAAACAGGTGGCTTCTACTTAGGTGACCATAAAATGAACCGTCCAATCTGGGGCACTTTTGAAAGAGAAACTTGGTACAATTAATCACGCTGGGATGACAGAGCTATACTGTGGCTGTACACTCAGGATTGTAGACATCCTAGTCTTATCTTCCTACTGTTTACATCCAGGATATTTTCTAATCTGATGTATAGGCTCAAATTAAAGAAGAAAAATGAATACTTTCTTACCACTCACCTGCCCGGGAACATTTCAACCACCCCTACTCATGGGAAGTTTCAAACGACTTAGAAAGGGACAGTTATAAAGCATTATTGGAACCACTGAGCTAAGTCCTTAACATGCAGCATAATCATATGAAACCCAGTTCAACTGAATGAAATTCCTGCAAATACTTCTCCACTATTGCTCCACAAACTGGGGGTTTCTCACGGGGCTCCCATCCACACCAAATAAGAACAAATAGCCTCAGGAAGGCTGAATTCAGGAAAGGGAAAGACCCCCCCAATTAGCAACCTCAATTCTCTCTACCCAAAGTAAAATAATAATAAAATAGTAAAATTCCAGGTTAGTTGTCAGTGAATGGGGGATAGAGATCCATTTACAAGAAGTTTTATTTGAGGGCCCCATGTTGCTAACATTATTCATTATGTCAGTTCTTTTAATTCACAATCAATGGTAATTTTCCCTAACCTACAGTCTATTTCTCCTGTATTCCTAAAGAAAAGATATGTAAATCAACCTAACAGTCTAGTCAAGATTTTAGGAGGAATTCCCCAAGCTACTTAAAGAAGATAAAATAATAAATGTATGTCTTTAAATGATTTCAGCAAAATATTTGAATAAAAACTTGAATCAAAACTACTGCATCAATGCTGATAACATCAACAATCATAGCAAATCCAACTCAAACCAGTACTTTTGGGGTATCTTACTTTACAATCATTTTTATGTTTAGTTACCCCAGCAACTCTAAGAGGTAGGGACTTATGCCCAAGTATAAAATCTGAGGCTGAGAAAAGAACCCTCAACCAATAAATATTTATTTAGATTTAAACCTCAAAGACTTTTCCCTTTTTCCCAAATCCATTCAGTCACCAAATCTTTTATTTTCATCAATGCCAATATTTTTTCCTTCTGCCTTGAATCCAGCCTGAAGAGGGGGAAAGGCTGGCCCTCTGAAAGTTGTCTCTTTAAAGGAAGAAGACTGGCCCACTCCTCAGACCTGAAAATGGAATTGCATTTATACAGGAAGCTTTATTTACTCATTTGACCAAGACTGTGTGTTTCCTCGGGTTGGCCTAGAAGGAAGTGGCTTACAGCTTCCATCTTTCCTTGGCACTACTTCCCTCCTGCTGTACCATCTAATCTATCTTCCATGTGGCCTTGGGACTTATGTTCCTTACTGAATTCCAATTGTATCTTTTTATTAGCTAAAATTATTTAGTATTCCTTTCCACTCAATCCAAATGCCCAGCTCCCACAACAGTTGACACAAGGCCTCTCTCAGACTTTCTCCCCACTACCCTGATTGCTGTATTCCCCAGACTTAATCAGTTCTTTAACATTCAGCTTTCTAGAACATTCTCAAAGTCATTTCATTGTGAACTCCTTCCTCTGTGATCTACACACACTCTAAACATACATTTGTCACACTCTATTCATATATTTGTCACACTCTATTATGACTATTAATGAATTTGTTTCCGCGACCACTCCCCTCTCCAAACTGCTCATCTGAAGTGGGCCTTATAAGGACCAGCAAGAGTCTTGATTGTATGACATAAAATGCTATCAAGATGGCTATTGAATGAATGAAGTATTACGAAGCATGCTATAAGCCCAGTCATATTTCAACTTAAAAATATTCATATGCATATTTAAGTATAAGGCACACATTTAAAACATTCTCACTGTTGTTTTAGTCACTAAGTGTGCATGACTCTTTTGCGAGCCCATGGACTGTAATAGTCTGCCAGGCTCCTCTGTCCATGGGATTTCCCAAGCAAGAATACTGGAGTGAGTGTGCCATTTCCTTCTCCAGGGAATCTTCCCCACCCAGGGATTGAACCACATCTCTTCCATTGGCAAGAGGATTCTTTACCACTGAGCCACCAGGGAAGCCCATTTAAAAATATATACTACAATAAATAAATAAATGAATAAACTTTTATTGTGCTTCTCTTATCTTAATCCAGGCAAATGTTCCTCCAAATCCTGAAAGAACAGGCAGTAATTGAAAAAGTAGTTCTAACGAGTTGAAGTCACTACTTGGCAATAAAGTAAGTTTAAGGAGATGATGGAAACATATACATTCCTTGATAAAAGTTTTGATTTAATGTGATTTATACTGACTTGCTATAAAAATAAAAAATGATAATCACTGGAGAAAACAGGATTTAGCAAGTGATAGAAGAGTTTCTTTGTTCATAAAGACCTTTCAGTATTAGGAGAGCTACATGGATATATGTGTGTGTGTGTCTGTGTGTGCGACAACATGGATATGTGTGTGTGTGTGTGTGTGTGAGACAAAAACATACACACACATACATACATACACAACATTTACTATTTAGTGTATGAAGGATCAGTCCTATCCCCCAAATCTAAATGTCTGAATATTTGGCCACTTCTACAGAATGGTGCATGGTTGAACGAGGGCACATGGTCCACTATAAAAATGCTCTGAAAATGAAGGGGTGGGGCAGTGGTGAGGGTGGGCAAGAGTCAAGGCAAAACTAGTCTTACTGAGTGTTATTGGAACTCTCTCTTCACTCAGCCAAAAATACGCAATCTAACCAAAGTCCCTCCACTGGCTCCACCTCCCAAGCCACATGCCTTCTGGGGGCCAAGAGCAAAGCCAGCTGTGGCTCTGCATTTGGATAAAGGAGCCTGAAAACAGCGGCGGGGCGTGGGGGGGAGGATTATTTTGAAATGCATTACGCTTCGAAATTAAGGGTAATTGTGTGTAGCAGCCTGGAAAATATAGCTCATCCAGGACCTCTCAGCCACAGAACCCCAGAGCACAAAACACTGGCTTTCTAAATGTAATCTCAAAAAAAAAAAAAAAAAAAAAAAAGGCACAAAGGGCGGAAGGAAGGGTGGAGGTTGGCTATAGGGCTGTGACTTATAAGAAGGCGGCTACCTCAGGAGATACAGCTAGCACATGAGCTGGCAATATCTCTACGCCGCCTAAGCCACTAGATGCTGCCCTGCTCTAGCAGCGCAACAGTGAAGGTAAATAAAAGGTTGACAGATAATTACATAAGAAAACAAATGTGGCAAGATTAGGACAGGGATCTAATGGACAGAGTGGAAAAGGACTCCACATCTAGCAGCATCTTAAAGCAATGTCCTGGTCCCTACCAGACCATTAGTGTCTGTCACTACCCCACTAGCCAAGGTGTATCTTACCGGCAGAGGAGGCATTTCACCCTCTTAACTCATCCCCACACAGACAGTTCTTTAATCTTGCGACAGAGACCTATGAAGAAGCCCAGCTGAGTTCTGTGACCACCTTCCTGTTTCATTGATTTTATTCCCATTATGTGAAGGATATAGCAAGCTAACACAGTAACCATGGGCCAGAATTCAAGACCTTGTGAGGAAAGGGAGACATAAAATCATTAGCTACAGTTTTTTTCAGCCAGGGGGTGCCAGGAGGAAACATACATGAAACTGACTTGAAAGCAATTTGGGTTAGGAAAACAATTGCAGTTTTAGGAGAGGAAGCTAGTGAGGAAACTTGGAGAACTAGAGGAAATAAATGAACATAAAGGGTGAGACCACCCACATGTGAAAAAGCCACCTGAGGGCAAAGGAAATACCAGTGAATAGAAAACTAAGGCACTTATAACCGCTGTCAAAAGTCTAGCCTGTTGGATAGCCCAGAGTTGGACTAATTCATGCAAGAAAACCAAACAGTGGTTCTTACTATGGGAAGGGTACTGGCAACTGATGTCTAGAGACAAATTTGGTTATCACACCGGTATGCTGCTCCTGGCATCTGGTGGTAGAGGCCAGAGAAGCTAGTAAACATCCTAGGGGTCACAGGACACAACAAAGGATCATCCAGCCTCAAGGGTCAACAGTGTGAGGTTGAGACTGCCTGACATAAAAGATCAACATCGAATTGGCAATAGCCTGCAGGAAGAAAAAGAGAATTTGCAGTTTCAGCATCACCCAGGGGAAAAACCATCCTGGCTAAAGACTCCAGTCTCTGGTTCCCTTGGTTGGTATTAATATATGGAGCAGGAGAAGTAGCAAAAAAGGTATGACTAGCTGGAAGATACTTTAAATGTATTCCTTCCTCCAAATTGGTCCCCATCACCACCACCATCAAGTCGTTCCACGCTTTTGATTTCATCATGACTCATCCACAAAGAAAAAAAAAACTGTTGGTTAAAGAATATGTGTCTATTCTCCTTGGCAAAACTCAGTCTCATTTTTGATTAATGAATTGCCTTCTGGCTTATATGCTTCAATATCATGAGCTTAGGTGATGGGCATGCTCTCCCTGAGAGAAGGATCACTGACTCCCAGGACTAAAGAGGTCAGCTCTGGAATGTGATATACAAAGTAAGGCACTGAAAAACGGCCTCAGTGATGACAGACACATCCCTAGGTGCCATGGCAACCAGGGCACATCCATCAGTACCCAGGGCATTTCTACTAGCATATAGGAGTGAAGGGTACCTGGATGGGCTGCAGCATAGCTTGACATGGGGGTCCTAGCCTCAGACTAGGCTAGTCCAAGAGAAGCAACAAGAAGAATAAGCAGTCAACCTAAGAGTCATGAGGCATGTGAAAGAAACAGCAGCATAAAGAGTCAGAAAAGGCGGATGTCTGCTCAGATCTACTCTCCAAGCACAACGGGGACATTTCATTTCTCCAGGGCACTTCTATAAAATGGATAAGAACACTATGCCAGTTCTTCCCCACCGTCTCCAAAACAGCATTCCTGGAGGAAGCATGTCAGCTGCCGGCACAAGGAGGAAGATGTTGCATGAATCCTGTGACTCCAAGGCCACTGGGGCAATGCTCAGTCACCGTTTACTCACTCCTGCCGCCCTCCAACCTCTGCCCCTTATCCAGCAAGTATAACCCACCCAACCCACAGCAGTCCGGGAGCCCAACAAGTAGTACGCTTGCCAGTGTTTTCTACTGAGGAAAGTTATGTTCCCTGCATTAACTGTTAGAACTAAAATAGCCAAAACCGTAGTCTCAACTCCTAAAATTAAGGTTCCAATAATAAGCTTGCTCAGATTCTGAAAATCAGTGTTTGTGGGGGCCTAGAACACTGACTGAGACTCATCATCTCCTTCTATTTATACATGTGACTAATGTCTCTACTCAGTAGTAGGCCAGGTTGTTGCTGTGGTTAATATTGTTTGATGATCTAGCATTCCCTCTCCCACACAGATTCCTACCGGATACTTGACTGTTCATCCCACCTTAGGCTGGTGACAAAATATTGCTCAAACTGACCTGCACTTATCTTTAAAAAGTTCAGAAATCATAGTGCTAAGTCACAAGTCAAATTAATCATGGATCATAAGAGTGATCTGAGGTGTTCAGTTCTGGCTATTAAACATAAGTTCCAATTGTTGACACTCAGACAACCTAAATTATCCAGGGATCCAAAAACTGCAACCAGTGTGTACATTGTGCTTTCAGGCTGGCTTTGCTGTATGTAAAAGTGCTGCACTAGGCATATTCAAAGGCTTTCATTGGCCACACACATTTCATGGGAGCCACATTCTGTTCCCTGGATAACTGGTCTTCATAATCCTGATGTTTTGAATAGTACTGAAGTTCTCAGGCTTTTTCTTTTTTTGGTTGGCCAGTTCCAAGCCCTGGTCAGCTAAGAAGCTTAATCTAATTGTGTATCACAGCAGTGTGGCAGCCACCAGACAAGATTACTTCTGTCTTTGCAAACCTCTGAAAATAATTAAAATCATGCATTTGAGAACTGTGAGGTGTAGAATATGAAAGAAAAAGTTCAGTGGAGTAAGTTCCAAAGACCTCAAAAGCTTAAAGACCTCATAAGCTCTAAACTAAAATTTAGCCAGAAAAGAGTATTTTCACTCATCTTATGCTAAGTTAAAAAGTTATTACATAAAATCTACTGCCCTTCCATATTACTAAAGTGAAAACGATACACTTGGATCTCCAGCTTTGTCAAAATGGCATTCTTGGGGCCTAACAGACCATCGAGTTCTATGAACAGTAGTATTTTAAAGGCTGAATCAATGGCTGATGCTTTTATTGCATCTGATTCAACACTGGGAAACAGCATCTCTTGCAGGAGATTAATAGCATTTTGTAATGAGGGAGGGTGCTAANAATTTCAAACAGCACCTAGGCGGCGGAGGGTCACTCGGCGGCGTGGACTCCACGGCTCTAGAGCCCCTCTGGGTCTCTCGGTCTCTCTCTCTCTCTCTCTCACACACACACACACGCTCGCCGCCCTCGCGCGCGCCCGCGGCACCACACGGACTTCCCAACCCCAAACACGCGCGCACCCCACGGCCGGCTGAGTTCTGTATTTCCTCTTCCTCAAAGCTACTCTTGCGATCTAAGCCGCCCCGCTCTGCTTCGGATTCCAGGGCCCCCAGAGCTCAGCTACCTCCCTTCCCTGAAGGCGCGCCCGGTGCGCCCCTCCTCTGATGCCAAGATCACCCATCGACTCCCCCCACCTCCTTTCCGGGTCCCAGCCGGGACTTCTGAGTGTCCCCGGGAGGCGGGTATTTACTAACAGTCGTCCGGGGCTCCCAGCTGCCGCTGCCGCCCCTTCGCGTCCCTCCGGGCCCTCCACCCCTCTAGCCTATCACCGCCCCCTGCCAGGAGGGCGCTCGCCGGGGGATTCCCTCCCATCTTCGAGCGCCCGAGAAAAGCCGGGAGTCCGCGCTGCCAGTCCTTTCTCCCGCGCACCCTCCGTGGTGCCCAAGCCCCCAGTCCCACTCTCCCTGTCCTTAGTGCCCAGTCCCCCGGCTCCAGCACCGCAACCCCAGATCGACCCCCTGCAACCGGCCCCGGCCGAAACGTCTCGGCTGGTTCCCCGGTCACGAGCCCTGCGCCCCCTCCTCGGAGCTCCTCCCTCGGCTCCCATTCCTCCTGCCGCCTCCCCCTCTGCCCTGACTTCCCCAACTGCGGAGTGCCCAGGCGCGCCCGCAGCCTTCACCCCGCCGAGTCCGGGGCCACCCCCGCCCGCGCCGCGGCGCCCCCAGAAAGGAAACAAAAGTCTCCGCGGCGCCCAGAGTCCCCCGGAGCAAGACGCCTCCTCCTCGCCCCAGCCCCAGGTCCCTCCCGGGCTGCGCTGAGGTCAGCGAGTCAGGGCGCCGCGCCAGCCCAGGAAACTTTACGAACCTGCCCGGGGTCGCAGGACGGCGTCGGCGAGGGTTCCCAGCGATAAGATCTCTGGCGACCCCGCGACTGTGGCAGCGGAGCCGGAGAGTCTGTCGCCCAGCTCAGGGGCCCCGGCGGTGTGAGTGGCTCTGCCTGTATCTATCCCGTGCCCATCCTCGCCCGCTCTCGCTCGTCCGAGCACACGCACTTACACTCCGGGTCGGCCGGCTGCTGCGCCGCCGGCTGCCGCTGCTCTCACTTCCTCTTCCTTCCTCCTGCTGGCCAGAGACACATTTTGCATCTGCAAGGCATCCCGAGATTAGCCGCGAACTCTCCTACAGAGCAGACGCTGCGGAGTGGCCGCCGGCGCCCCCGGCACCTGCGCCGGGACCCGCGTGGTTGGCGCGTTCGCTTCCAGCCGGCCCCCTGCTGCTTGCCCACAGCACTTCGCCTGGGCGGGGGGGGCGATGGGGGTGCCCACGACTTTTTGAAGTCCCCCTACTTAAAGAGAAATGTCAAACACCGTGCACGCCTCAGTTCTGCTATAAATAATATGTGTGCATAGCATGACTCCTCGGATGAGCTCACAAGCGGCGTTTTGCAGGCACTAATTAACTCCGTCACCCTCATAGCGCCACCTCCGGGAGGCCGGGAGTGCGTGGCATTTTTTTACAAGCTTTCAATTTTGGCAGTTGGTTTGGGATTTTGAGGGGAAACTTCGGTGGGCCGTTTTAAAGCTACTTTAAGAGGCTGATGTGTTTTTTTGACGTTCTGCCTGGACTCTTGGACAACGCGACAAAATTAACGACAGAACGTTTCCTCCTCCTCACAGTCACCTGTGCGCTTACAGGCCACAGGATTTATTTCTCATCAGTTAAGCCAGGGATTCTCTAATTTTGCATAACTTTGCATAAAGCAAGACGTTCTATCCCCAATTTGGTCTGTAAGGTACATTATTTGATTCATACAACCTACTTTAGTCCTTTTCAAAGCAGAAATTAAGCACGTTAACTGAGTAGCTGCCAGAAGGGAAATGACAGTTGTTGGAAGGTTGCAGGAGAAACACCTGTCCTCTCCAAATTCTGAAGTATCTATGCTGGCTCTACCAGAGAAGGAAAAGACAATTGCTATGCATTCCCTGCAAATTGGCAAAGGAGATAAATTGGGACAGGGAGGCATTAGAATGTAAGCAAAGATGCTTTTTAGGTTTCCGTCCCACCCACCCCACCACCTAGGCCCCAAAGGAGATTTAAATTTTAACCCTGCACTGACTGTAGCCATGAAATTCAAAGATGATTGCTCCTTGGAAGGAAAGCTATGATAAACCTAGACTGTATTAGAAAGCAAAGACATCACTTTGCCAACAAAAGTCCATGTAGTCAAACCTATTCACAATAGTCATGTCCAGATGTGAGAGTTGGACCATAAAGAAGGCTGACTGCCAAAGAATTGACTCTTTCGAATTGTGGTACTAGAGAAGACTCTTGAGAGTCCCTTGGACTGCAAGGAGGTCAAACCAATCAATGCTAAATAAAACTGACCCTAATTATTCATTGGAAAGACTGATGCTGAAGCTGAAACTCCAACACTTTGGCTACCTGATGCAAAGAGCCAACTCTTTGGAAAAGACCCTGATGCTGGGAAAGATTGAGTGCAAGAGGGGACAGGGGCAACAGAGGATGAGATGGTTAGATAACATCACCAATTCAGTGGACATGAATTTGAGCAAACTCTGGGAGAGAGTGAAGGACAGGGAAGCCTGGTGTGCTACAGTTCATGGGGTCAAAAACAGTCGAACACATCTTAGCAACTGAATAATAACTGTCCATTAGCAGCCAAGAGCTCCAAGCAGCTATTGAATGCTTGAAACATGGCTAGTGCTAAGATGTTCTGTAAGTGTAAAATAGACACTAGACTTCATGTGAAAATAGAAGAGAAAATAGCTGGTTAATAATTTTAATGTTGATTACATCATTCCAATAAATGATGATAGTTTAGATGTGATGATTCAGTTGGGTTAATTATTGGGTTAAGACATAAATGTATACTATATATACTAATTTAAAATAATTTTACTGGTTTCTTTTTACATTTTAAATGCAACTACTAGAAGAAATAAGATTATACACATGGTTCTCATTAGTGGCTCACATTATATTTCCAGTGAACCACTCTGATCTGACCCCTTATATGCATAACCTCAGGAGTTAGTATCAGGAGCATGAATACTTGGGTGCAGATCATTATAAACCAATAACCTAAAGCAGGATGATTCCAGGAAAGTAATTTCGCTTCTTTATTTCCCCATCTGTAAAACAGTAATGATACAGTAATAACAGTCAACAGGGCAGCTATCAAATGAGGTAATTTAATAAGCAGTCAGTAAATGGGGCCTTTACTAATGATGATGCGATGCTTATAATAATAAGTATGAATTTGATCCACAACTTTCTAGCTTAGGTACATAAAGACAGTGCAGACATCATGAACATTCAGTAAATGTTAGCTGTCATAATTGTTCCAAGGGTAGACAGGGAACTTCTCATAGCAATTAGACAACTCCACCTCTTTGTAACCTTTGATCCCAGTTCTGCCCTCTGCAGTTAACACGGAGTAAGTCACATCCTTCCTAGGGAGATAACCTTTCAGATCTTTGAAGATAACTCTAGAATCTACCTACACTTTCTCTTCTAAGGATTAAACATTCTCATGTACCTAACTCCTTTTCAGGTGATAGGGCTTCAAATCTCTTTCACCTTTTTGTAAAGGACACCTGTCTCTGTCTTTTTAAAAAGTTAATTGTCATATAAATGAACTAACTGGACATTAAAAGCAATTTATGAACTATGGTGTTGGAGAAGACTCTTGAGAGTNGGGCTTCAAATCTCTTTCACCTTTTTGTAAAGGACACCTGTCTCTGTCTTTTTAAAAAGTTAATTGTCATATAAATGAACTAACTGGACATTAAAAGCAATTTATGAACTATGGTGTTGGAGAAGACTCTTGAGAGTCCCTTGGACTACAAGGAGATCCAACGAGTCCATCCTAAAGGAAATCAATACTGAATCTTCATTGGAAGGACTGATGCTGAAGCTGAAACTCCAATACTTTGGCCACCTGATATGAAGAACTGACTCATTGGAAAAGACCCTGATGCTGGGAAAAATTGAAGGCAGGAGGAGAAAGGACAACAGAGGATAAGATGGTTGGATGACATCACTGACTCAATGGACATGAGTCTGAGTAAACTCCAGGAGTTGGTGATGGACAGGGGAGCCTGGCATGCTGCAGTCCATGGGGTCACAAAGAGTCAAACATGACTGAGTGACTGAACTGAACTAATGTAGCCTAAGCTCTTGGCAGTTATTTTTCAGATTCATCCAGTGCAAGGGAAAGACTGAAAATTCTTTGCTGTGTTACCATTAGGCAATGTCCATGCTTACTAGGTTAGTCTTAGAAACCATTGTCTCTAGTCCACCATCTCTAGGTCTGTTTGGATTTGATTCAGGTGTCCAGTGTAAGAACGCTAAGGTTCTAGGGGACACCCTATTAACAAACTCCCTCTGCCATTGTGGGGATCAGCATTCTTTGTGTTATTTGGTTCATTCAGTTACTAATAATAACCCTCTTAACTGTGCAATTGCCAAGCTTTATTTTTCTATTGTATTCATAAAAACAGATGTGTCAAATGCCTTAGAAAAATCCACCTTTACCCTGGGCTAGCTGGTGGTCTGCAGCAGGCACTCTGTGCAGAGAGGGCATTGTGGTGGTATCATGTGGAAGGGCTCTATCGCTGGACTTGGTTGTTGGCCATAAATTTCAGCATTGACATTTACTAGCTGCGTTACGCTATGCAAGTGACTTATCTCATGGACTAAAACTATATCTACCTGGGAGGGTTGAGTAAGGATTAAAGGAGTTAACACAGTAAAGCTCTTAAAGCAGGGCTTGGCACATACAAGCATTCACTAATTGTTAGCTTAGCTATTATTATCTAGAACAGCCCTCTAATCAGCAAATAAACAGCAACATCTGTTTCCTACCTATCAGTTTCTATCCATAGGGGAGGGAAAGAGCTAGTATGAATGATTCTGATTTTATTTTAGCTCCTGGTCAGAGGCCAGATCATTCAGTCATCAGGTCATGCTGTGATAGAGAGACCACTTGATAATAAGGATAAGAATCTAAGTGCAGCCCATCAGTCGTACCTGCAGGAATTCCACCAGGGCAGGGCTAGGATCTCTGCAGATGGGCCAGCCTGCGGGTAGGGAAGTGGACTCAAGATCTTCTCTGCAGGGCCACCCACCTCAGTCTCAAGATGGCTAGGAGAAAAGGAAGCATGGAAGAGAGGGCTAGCTAAAGAACAAAATTCACTGAGGCCTCAAGTCTAAACTGCCTCCCCACAACTATGCTTATAGGACAGCTCTGTACTGTTGAAGGACAGAGAGCTATTTGGGTGAAATACCCAGATTTAATAACTCTATCCTGTGTTTCCCACCTCTTTATTCTCTATTGTGCTTACAGAACTCCAAGATAAGATGGATGAGTACTCAAATATCACCATGAAAACCCCAAGTGCAAAAATGGCCTGTTATATTTTTAATCAATGATGACTCATGTTGATCAACTCTTTCCTTCCTAAGCATTTACAAATATTCATTTCTAATTCATTTTTTAAAAACATTTATTGGACTGCAAATGGGTCCTGTGCATTTAATAATACATTTCATAATTTGCTTCAGAATTCTCCCTCAAATCAGCCTCAACTTCCTTGATCTATAACTTGAAGAATCTGTTCTCTTTTCCTGTCTTAGAATCAGGCTTATGTTGGCTTGACTCCAGTCTTGAAACAGCTCTGGGGGTAGAGAGAGTGACCTCAGCTCCAGGAAGCTGCTGTACCAGAGATAACAAGGTCTGTGGAGCAGGCAGGCACCTGCAGTCCAGAGCCACTGGGGTCAGCCCTGGGACAAACAGAGTGGCAGGGAAGTGTGTGTGCAGAGCCTTCTTTCTATCATCCATTAATTCAATGTGTGCTGAATGCCTTAAATGACAGCCACTGTGAGAAGAAGGGAGGCTACAGTGGTGGGCATGAGAATCATGGGGCTCCCCCTCCTGGCACTTTCAACCTAGTTAAAAAGAAAGATTATAGTAGAAGGATATAGTAACGGAAGACTGCAGTACCCTAGGGGGCAGGGATGCCACCATGATCTGTAAACCCTCCTGGGGAAACTCTGCTAGAGCTGAAACCCAAAGGGTGAGTGAGTAGGTGTTAGCCAGAATGGGGAGGGGTCTGTGAGCTGGGTAATGGGGAGGGGTTCTAGATCAAGAGGAGTAGTTTGTACAAAGGTCTATAGGTGTTGTAGTGCTTTTAAAATTGACCTTTGAAAAGTTAATTTGGTTAAAGTGTGAGAATATCAAAACTGAATCCAAGAGCAGAGGGCAAAATCTAAAATCTGGAAGCCCTTAGCATTATTAAGATTAATGGGAAGGCACTGAAAAGCTTTTTGTTTGAGGGTTTTTTGATTTGTTTTCCAAGTGAAATATTTTAAGCAAGAGACTGGTTTTTTATATTGATGGTTCATCCTATCAAATAGAGAATGGATTAAAGGGGACACCAAAAGGCACAGGGAAGAACAGATAGGGAGTTATTGCAGTAAGCCAAAGATAGAGAGGATGGAGCCTAAGTCACCAAAACTGAGAGGCTAGGAAGAAGTGGAGAAGCAGAAATGATACAAAGGAAGCTGAGGGCATGTAGAACAGATGGCCATTCATCCCAGCTGTAGAAGCCCACAGACAAGGATTTGCTTGCCTTACTGCCTCGGTGCAACCAAACATTGAACTTATATATTATTATGCATGGCAGAACCAAGTAGTATGATTGTACCTAAAGACAAGGAATATAATCTTATGTCATTAAGCCAGTCACTCCTGAAGAGTAATGTGTCAGGAATAAAAAAAAGGCTGAACAGATGCTCTCTTCTGGATTCTGTCAGATTCCCACAATTTGGGTTTATTTTCATTTACTTCATGGAGGCATCACGACTCTGTGGTTTGCCCTCCTTGGAGTCTTGAAATTGCCAAAACATATTAAAGGCTTCCATACCCTTGCACGTGGAATCTCCTTTACTCTTGAAGACATTCTCCACAAAGCCTTCAGATATTCCATCCCAACGTCCCTTATTCCCTCACTGTATTCCTGGGATCTCATGTCATTACCCTTTAGTTATGTCCCGTGTTTCTTGAATACCTTGACTTCTGCTTTGTAAGATTTGTTTCACTGAATTATATAAGAAAATTGACTTTTTAGAAAGTATGAATGGAAGATAATAAACATTTCTGAGAAACTTCATGTATGACAATAACCTTTTTTAATGTTTTTTGTTGATATATAGTTGCTTTACAATGTTGTATTAGTTTCTGCTGTATGACAGTGAATCAGCTATACGTACACACATATTGCCCCTCTTCCTGAGCCTCCCTCCTGGCCCCTCAACCCCTGTCCCACCTGTATAGGTCATCACAGAACACCAAGCTAAGCTCCCTGTGCTATACAGCAGGGTCCTAGTAGCTGTCTGTCCTACACACGGTAATGAATATATGTCAATCCCAGTTTCCCAATTTATCCAGCCTCCTCACTGTCTGTTATCTGCATCCGCATCTCTATTCCTGCCCTGCAGATAGGTTCATCTGTACCATTTTTCTAAACTGCACAGATTAATGGGGAAAGAAACGTGTGGTACATAAACACAATGGAATATTGTGTGCATGCTCAGGCTCTTTGCAAACCCTGTAGCCTATAGTCTGCAAGGCTCCTCTGTCCATGGAATTTTCCAGGCAAGAATACTGGAGGGGATTTCTAATTCCTACTCCAGGGGATCTTCCTGACGCAGAGATCGAACCCAAATCTCCTGCAGCTCCTGCTTGGCAGGTGGATTCTTTATCGCTGAGTCACCAGTGAAGTCCTTACTAAGCCATAGAAGGGAACGAAGTTGGATCATTTGTAGGGATACAGATGGACCGACAGTTGATCATATAGAGTGAGCTAAATCAGAATAAGAATATCTTTATTTGCAGGTACATTTGATTGGAAGATTGGTAGCCATCAGAACACTAAAAAAGCCTGGCTTCCTGTCTGCCAGCTGATAAAAATAAGAGGTCAAAATGATCTTTCTCTCTTGTGGTTTACTTCATGCATCTGTGTATGTGCCCATGCGTTTGTGTGTTTTCATTTCTAGAAGCATTTAGAATCTTGTCTTTATCTTTGACTGAACTTTATCCTATTCTGAACTGTTGTCAGGACGCAAAAGGGTATTAATTACCATTCTCTCTTGGCACTACATAAGCCTTTCAAAAGAAAGGCTTGTCTTTCTTCAACCTCAGGAAATTTCTTTCTGTCTTTGCTTCATTTTCATCTCATTCTTCTGTATTCTCTTTTCTGGAAGTTCTATCTAAATCCTTGTTGGATCTTCTACATCATATCTCCTTATCTCCTACCTTTCTTCCTTATTTTGCTCTGTGCTTTTCTAGAAGATTCCTGACTTTATCCTCTGACCCTTTTAGTGAATGCTCTTGGCATTAGCCATCATGCATTTTGGGCTTCCCTTGTGGCTCAGCTGGTAGAGAATCAGCCTGCAAAGAGGGAGACCTGGGTTCAATCCCTGGGTTGGGAAGAGTCCCTGGAGAAGGGAAAGGCTAAGAACTCCGGTATTCTTGCCTGGAGAACTCCATAGACCGTATAGTCCATGGGGTCACAAAAACCTGAACACAACTGAGCGACTTTCACTTCACTTCATCATGCCTTTTGGTATTTCTGATTGTTCCTTTTTTCACAGCAGACAATTCCTTTTCTAAGGACATATCTCTTGAACTCTCTTATGGGATTTTAATTAAAAACTGATTTTTTTTTTTTAATTCTCTGTTTCCTGAATCATCTGTTAATTTGAGGTTTATTTTTTGTTTGTTCACGTTGGCGCCTGCCTCTAGGACTGATGATTTTCTTTGATAGTCTAATGATCACAGATTATAGTTTATATCCCCTAATATTTATATCTGTGAACATGAATAGTATTTTTAGGCAAATCTTTTTGTTTCTTCAGATAGCAACTTCCCAGGTGGTGCTAGTAATAAAGAACCCACCTGCCAATGCAGGAGAAATCAGAGACACAGGTTCGAACCCTGGGTTGGGAAGATCTCCTGGAGGAGGGCATAGCAATCCACTCCAGTATTCTTGCTTGAAGAATCCCATGGACAGAGGAACTTGGCAGGCTGCAGTCCCTAGGATCGCAAAGAGTTGGACACTACTGAAGCAACTTAGCATGCATGCAAAAAGTATTGCTGCTGGTCATCCTCTAAATATAGATGGGACCCACTGACCCAGCTATTCTGTATGCAGTCCTTGATTAAATTCCTTGATTATTGCTCCACAGTCCATTCTTGCTCCCAGTACCTGCAGCCTCTAAGCCAATATGGAGTCTGCTGGACAGATCTGTGTCTGTGTCTTTGTATCCCCATTCCCCCTGGGTCTCTTCTCAGTATTAGCTCCCTGCACTCTGATTGATCATCATATAGATCTAGTCTACTTGCCATACTACATAATTTCGTCAATGCTCTGGCTACTGGTTCCCCTTCTGTTCTCCCTGTGGTTTCCTATTGATCACCTTTTGTATACCTTTACTGTTATTTCAATGGAAATTTTGGTCAAGAGAGGGAAAACCCAAGTGCTCAAGCTACGTTCTTCAATCCAGACCTCCCTTAATTTTCTAAGTCACTATACTCCAACTTAGCATCCACTTAGCAAATTGGCTAGAGATCCAGTCTCAGTTGATCATACACGTCCATCACCCCCTCCATGATCATATGAGTGGATGAAAATGTTTATGGGTGACTCCAAAGAGTTTTTTGGTCTGTGGCATCTTCATGTTGGAGACTTTTATTGAGGGCAGACAGGGCTGCTGGTCTTGAAGCTCACTCTGAGCCCACATGGAGATCTCGCTTGCTGTGGTTTCCAAAGCCCTGGTGCTCAATTCCCCATGCTCTCGGGCCCCAATACAGTCAAGCTTTCCAACTCCTCATGCAAAGGAGAGCTTACCTGGACTCTGCAAATGTCAGTGTCATGACAATTTTGAAAAGAAAGAAAAAAACAGTAAGGAAAAAATAAAGAGATCATTCAAAACTGTAAGAGATAAACAGGTCAATCACACATAAAGACTGGAGAAGTCTCTTGAAAGTCCCTTGGACTGCCAGGAGATCAAACCAGTCTATCTTTAAGGAAATCAACCCTGAATCTTCATTGGAAGGACTGATGCTGAAGCTGAAACTCCAATACTTTGGCCACCTGATGCAAAGAACTGACTCATTAGAAAATACCCTGATGCAGAGAAAGATTAAAGGCATGAGGAGAAAGGAATGACAGAGGAGGAGATGGTTGGATGGCATTACTGACTCAATGGAATGAGTTTGAGGAAGACAGTGAAGGACAGTGAAGGATAGGGGAGCTTGGCATGCTGCAGTCCATGGAGTTGCAAAGAGTCAGACACGACTTAGTGACTGAACAACAGCAATCCACATAAATAATACAATAAGTAAGTTTTGATTAGGTCCCGATTCACTGAGGAAAACTATTAAATATATTATTGGGACAACCTGGAAATTGAGTCACTGAACCAGTTCAGTTCAGTTCAGTTCAGTCACTCAGTCATGTCTGACTCTTTGTGACCCCATGGACTGTAGCATGCCAGGCCTCCCTGTCCATCACCAACTCCCGGAGTTTACCCAAACTCATGTCCATTGAGTTGATGATGTCATCAAACCAACTCATCCTCTGGCATCCCCTTCTCCTCCTGCCCTCAATCTTTCCCAGCATCAGGGTCTTTTCAAATGAGTCAGCTCTTCACATGAGGTGGCCAAAGTATTGGAGTTTCAGCTTCAGCATCAGTCCTTCCAATGAACATCCAGGACTGATTTCCTTTAGGATGGACTGGTTGGATCTCCTTGCAGTCCAAGGGACTCTCAAGAGTCTTCTCCAACAGCCCAGTTCAAAAGCATCAATTCTTCAATGCTCAGTTTTCTTCACAGTCCAACTGTCACATCCATATAAGACTACTGGAAAAACCATAGCCTTGACTAGACAGACCTTTGTTGGCAAAATAATGTCTCTGCTTTTTAATATTCTGTCTAGATTGATCATAATTTTCTTTCCAAAGAGTAAGCATCTTTTAATTTCATGGCTGCAATCACCATCTGCAGCGATTTTGGAGCCCAAAAAAGTAAAGTCTGACACTGTTTCCACTGTTTCCCCATCTATTTCCCATGAAGTGATGGGACCAGATGCCATGATCTTCATTTTCTGAATGTTGAGTTTAAGCCACCTTTTTCACTCTCTTCTTTCACTTTCGTCAAGAGACTCTTTAGTTATTCTTCACTTTTTGCCATAAAAGTGGTGTCATCTGCATATCTGAGGTTATTGATATTTCTCTCAGCAGTCTTGATTCCAGTTTGTGCTTCATCCAGCCTAGCATTTCTCATGATGTACTCTGCATACAAGTTAAATAAGCAGGGTGACAATATACGGCCTTGACACACTCCTTTCCCGATCTGGAACCAGTCTGTTGTTCCATGTCCAGTTCTAACTGTTGCTTCCTGACCTGCATACAGATTTCTTAAGAGCAGGTCAGGTGGTCTGGTATTTCCATCTCTTTCAGAATTTTCCACAGTTTATTGTGATCCACACAGTCAAAGGCTTTGGCATAGTCAATAAAGCAGAAATAGATATTTTTCTGGAACGCTCTTGCTTTTTTATGATCCAGCCGATGTTGGCAATTTGATCTCTGGTTCCTCTGCCTTTTCTAAAACCAGCTTGAACATCTAGAAGTTCATGGTTCACGAATGCCTGAAGCCTGGTTTGGAGAATTTTGAGCGTTACTTTGCTAGCATGTGAAATGAATGCAATTGTGTGGTAGTTTGAGCATTCTTTGGCATTGCCTTTCTTTGGGATTGAAATGAAAACTGACCTTTTCCAGTCCTGTGGCCACTGCTGAGTTTTCCAGATTTGCTGGCATATTGAGTGCAGAACTTTCACAGCATCATCTTTTAGGATTTGAGTCACTGGATGGTAGATAATTTTTTTTTTTT
>SJYW01011693.1:221522-235799 GCA_006410735.1 Raphicerus campestris
TGAAGATAACTCTAGAATCTACCTACACTTTCTCTTCTAAGGATTAAACATTCTCATGTATCTAACTCCTTTTCAGGTGATAGGGCTTCAAATCTCTTTCACCTTTTTGTAAAGGACACCTGTCTCTGTCTTTTTAAAAAGTTAATTGTCATATAAATGAACTAACTGGACATTAAAAGCAATTTATGAACTATGGTGTTGGAGAAGACTCTTGAGAGTCCCTTGGACTACAAGGAGATCCAACGAGTCCATCCTAAAGGAAATCAATACTGAATCTTCATTGGAAGGACTGATGCTGAAGCTGAAACTCCAATACTTTGGCCACCTGATATGAAGAACTGACTCATTGGAAAAGACCCTGATGCTGGGAAAAACTGAAGGCAGGAGGAGAAAGGACAACAGAGGATAAGATGGTTGGATGACATCACTGACTCAATGGACATGAGTCTGAGTAAACTCCAGGAGTTGGTGATGGACAGGGGAGCCTGGCATGCTGCAGTCCATGGGGTCACAAAGAGTCAAACATGACTGAGTGACTGAACTGAACTAATGTAGCCTAAGCTCTTGGCAGTTATTTTTCAGATTCATCCAGTGCAAGGGAAAGACTGAAAATTCTTTGCTGTGTTACCATTAGGCAATGTCCATGCTTACTAGGTTAGTCTTAGAAACCATTGTCTCTAGTCCACCATCTCTAGGTCTGTTTGGATTTGATTCAGGTGTCCAGTGTAAGAACGCTAAGGTTCTAGGGGACACCCTATTAACAAACTCCCTCTGCCATTGTGGGGATCAGCATTCTTTGTGTTATTTGGTTCATTCAGTTACTAATAATAACCCTCTTAACTGTGCAATTGCCAAGCTTTATTTTTCTATTGTATTCATAAAAACAGATGTGTCAAATGCCTTAGAAAAATCCACCTTTACCCTGGGCTAGCTGGTGGTCTGCAGCAGGCACTCTGTGCAGAGAGGGCATTGTGGTGGTATCATGTGGAAGGGCTCTATCGCTGGACTTGGTTGTTGGCCATAAATTTCAGCATTGACATTTACTAGCTGCGTTACGCTATGCAAGTGACTTATCTCATGGACTAAAACTATATCTACCTGGGAGGGTTGAGTAAGGATTAAAGGAGTTAACACAGTAAAGCTCTTAAAGCAGGGCTTGGCACATACAAGCATTCACTAATTGTTAGCTTAGCTATTATTATCTAGAACAGCCCTCTAATCAGCAAATAAACAGCAACATCTGTTTCCTACCTATCAGTTTCTATCCATAGGGGAGGGAAAGAGCTAGTATGAATGATTCTGATTTTATTTTAGCTCCTGGTCAGAGGCCAGATCATTCAGTCATCAGGTCATGCTGTGATAGAGAGACCACTTGATAATAAGGATAAGAATCTAAGTGCAGCCCATCAGTCGTACCTGCAGGAATTCCACCAGGGCAGGGCTAGGATCTCTGCAGATGGGCCAGCCTGCGGGTAGGGAAGTGGACTCAAGATCTTCTCTGCAGGGCCACCCACCTCAGTCTCAAGAGGGCTAGGAGAAAAGGAAGCATGGAAGAGAGGGCTAGCTAAAGAACAAAATTCACTGAGGCCTCAAGTCTAAACTGCCTCCCCACAACTATGCTTATAGGACAGCTTTGTACTGTTGAAGGACAGAGAGCTATTTGGGTGAAATACCCAGATTTAATAACTCTATCCTGTGTTTCCCACCTCTTTATTCTCTGTTGTGCTTACAGAACTCCAAGATAAGATGGATGAGTACTCAAATATCACCATGAAAACCCCAAGTGCAAAAATGGCCTGTTATATTTTTAATCAATGATGACTCATGTTGATCAACTCTTTCCTTCCTAAGCATTTACAAATATTCATTTCTAATTCATTTTTTAAAAACATTTATTGGACTGCAAATGGGTCCTGTGCATTTAATAATACATTTCATAATTTGCTTCAGAATTCTCCCTCAAATCAGCCTCAACTTCCTTGATCTATAACTTGAAGAATCTGTTCTCTTTTCCTGTCTTAGAATCAGGCTTATGTTGGCTTGACTCCAGTCTTGAAACAGCTCTGGGGGTAGAGAGAGTGACCTCAGCTCCAGGAAGCTGCTGTACCAGAGATAACAAGGTCTGTGGAGCAGGCAGGCACCTGCAGTCCAGAGCCACTGGGGTCAGCCCTGGGACAAACAGAGTGGCAGGGAAGTGTGTGTGCAGAGCCTTCTTTCTATCATCCATTAATTCAATGTGTGCTGAATGCCTTAAATGACAGCCACTGTGAGAAGAAGGGAGGCTACAGTGGTGGGCATGAGAATCATGGGGCTCCCCCTCCTGGCACTTTCAACCTAGTTAAAAAGAAAGATTATAGTAGAAGGATATAGTAACGGAAGACTGCAGTACCCTAGGGGGCAGGGATGCCACCATGATCTGTAAACCCTCCTGGGGAAACTCTGCTAGAGCTGAAACCCAAAGGGTGAGTGAGTAGGTGTTAGCCAGAATGGGGAGGGGTCTGTGAGCTGGGTAATGGGGAGGGGTTCTAGATCAAAAGGAGTAGTTTGTACAAAGGTCTATAGGTGTTGTAGTGCTTTTAAAATTGACCTTTGAAAAGTTAATTTGGTTAAAGTGTGAGAATATCAAAACTGAATCCAAGAGCAGAGGGCAAAATCTAAAATCTGGAAGCCCTTAGCATTATTAAGATTAATGGGAAGGCACTGAAAAGCTTTTTGTTTGAGGGTTTTTTGATTTGTTTTCCAAGTGAAATATTTTAAGCAAGAGACTGGTTTTTTATATTGATGGTTCATCCTATCAAATAGAGAATGGATTAAAGGGGACACCAAAAGGCACAGGGAAGAACAGATAGGGAGTTATTGCAGTAAGCCAAAGATAGAGAGGATGGAGCCTAAGTCACCAAAACTGAGAGGCTAGGAAGAAGTGGAGAAGCAGAAATGATACAAAGGAAGCTGAGGGCATGTAGAACAGATGGCCATTCATCCCAGCTGTAGAAGCCCACAGACAAGGATTTGCTTGCCTTACTGCCTCGGTGCAACCAAACATTGAACTTATATATTATTATGCATGGCAGAACCAAGTAGTATGATTGTACCTAAAGACAAGGAATATAATCTTATGTCATTAAGCCAGTCACTCCTGAAGAGTAATGTGTCAGGAATAAAAAAAAGGCTGAACAGATGCTCTCTTCTGGATTCTGTCAGATTCCCACAATTTGGGTTTATTTTCATTTACTTCATGGAGGCATCACGACTCTGTGGTTTGCCCTCCTTGGAGTCTTGAAATTGCCAAAACATATTAAAGGCTTCCATACCCTTGCACGTGGAATCTCCTTTACTCTTGAAGACATTCTCCACAAAGCCTTCAGATATTCCATCCCAACGTCCCTTATTCCCTCACTGTATTCCTGGGATCTCATGTCATTACCCTTTAGTTATGTCCCGTGTTTCTTGAATACCTTGACTTCTGCTTTGTAAGATTTGTTTCACTGAATTATATAAGAAAATTGACTTTTTAGAAAGTATGAATGGAAGATAATAAACATTTCTGAGAAACTTCATGTATGACAATAACCTTTTTTAATGTTTTTTGTTGATATATAGTTGCTTTACAATGTTGTATTAGTTTCTGCTGTATGACAGTGAATCAGCTATACGTACACACATATTGCCCCTCTTCCTGAGCCTCCCTCCTGGCCCCTCAACCCCTGTCCCACCTGTATAGGTCATCACAGAACACCAAGCTAAGCTCCCTGTGCTATACAGCAGGGTCCTAGTAGCTGTCTGTCCTACACACGGTAATGAATATATGTCAATCCCAGTTTCCCAATTTATCCAGCCTCCTCACTGTCTGTTATCTGCATCCGCATCTCTATTCCTGCCCTGCAGATAGGTTCATCTGTACCATTTTTCTAAACTGCACAGATTAATGGGGAAAGAAACGTGTGGTACATAAACACAATGGAATATTGTGTGCATGCTCAGGCTCTTTGCAAACCCTGTAGCCTATAGTCTGCAAGGCTCCTCTGTCCATGGAATTTTCCAGGCAAGAATACTGGAGGGGATTTCTAATTCCTACTCCAGGGGATCTTCCTGACGCAGAGATCGAACCCAAATCTCCTGCAGCTCCTGCTTGGCAGGTGGATTCTTTATCGCTGAGTCACCAGTGAAGTCCTTACTAAGCCATAGAAGGGAANGACGACAGAGGATGAGATGGCTGGATGGCATCACGGACTTGATGAACGTGAGTCTGAGTGAACTCCAGGAGATGGTGATCAACAGGGAGGCCTGGCATGCTGTGATTCATGGGGTCGCAAAGAGTTGGACCCGACTGAGCGACTGATCTGAACTGAACTGAAGGTTTAACATGATTAATCTTAAAGGTTAATACTATTTCTCCTATATGCTATTTATATTCATTATAAGGGCAGGGAGTATGGAAATTTAGCAGCATACATCAGCCCAACAAATAAAAACCCTTCACCAATGTTCCCCTTAAGATATATTTAGTCTTAAGATAGTGATAAAATTACATTTTTACATAGCAAAGACACAGTGATTTATAATAAAGTACAGTGATCTATAACAAAAGAGAAAATTCATTAACCCAAAAAGTCTAGTATTACTAATATCTAAAACTACTATATTTCCTTTTCTATATTCCAAATACATTGATTAATATATTCCCTGGTGCCTAAGGATATGGAAGCCTGGTGGCAATCATTGACTCAACAATGAGAAAAGCCCTATGCTAATACTCCAAACTCTCTGTGCTGTTTATGGTTGAGAGTCTGTCAGCAGAGAGGTTTGACCTGAGACACCCTTGTCACACGGAGGGCAGGGAATTAGCAGTAATTATTGGCATGACAAGTGAAAAAATCCTTCACTAATATAATTTCTAATCTACCCACTATACTATACTAATAATTTTGTAACTTCTCAAAAGAGTCTGTATTTAGAAAGTTTTAAAGCATCTCATGCCTCTTATGGTTGGAAGGCTGTAAACAATCACATGTGGCCAGACGAACCTGCTCAGGCAAGCTAGAGGACTTTCAGAGGAGTTTGTAAGTTGAGACACTCTTGTAATGCCCAGGAATATTTATTAACTGGAGCTGCAAGTTAACTCCTTCTTTGAGAGAAATGGTGATGGGGGAGAGCCCCCCGTAAAGTCAGAGGTGTAGGTGAGAGCATAAAACAGACTCTGGTTTTGGGGGTAGATGCTCGGGAACAGGGGGTTTCCTGAGGCTTGACCACACCTTTGTGTATGCCAAGCCTCCTTCCTCATGACCTTTGCCATGGGTGGAGTTCCTCATGCTGGCTCCCGGCAGCCACATATTATACAGAGCATACTTGGAGAATGTGAATCACCTGTTGCAATTAACTTGTAATTTAAGTAGAACTTTGTTAGCAGTCTTAGAGTCTTCTGCTATCTATCTCATCATTGGGTCATCCCCCTTTTCAAAGAAGCTTTCCAGTGACGTTTGTTTTTTATCATTTTGGCTAGGGTTAGCTTGTGGGCTTAGTCCATTCTAAAGGAGATCAGTCCTGGGTGTTCTTTGGAAGGAATGATGCTAAACCTGAAAGTCCAGTACTTTGGCCACCTCATGCAAAGAGTTGACTCATTGGAAAAGACTCTGATGCTAGGAGGGATTGGGGGCAGGAGGAGAAGGGGACGACCGAGGATGAGATGGCTGGATGGCATCACTGACTCGATGGATGTGAGTCTGAGTGAACTCCGGGAGTTGGTGATGGTCAGGGAGGCCTGGCATGCTGCAATTCATGGGGTCGCAAAGAGTTGGACATGACTGAGTGACTGAACTGAACTGAACTGTGTACCCAAACTATGACAGAGATAAGTGTGCACTGTAGGAAAGAGACATGGATGGAAGCGGTAGATAAAATAATGGGCGGGCCACTCATGGAGTAGAATAATTGTCAGAATCTGACTTAAAGCCTGCCAGCAGATGCCTAAAGCCTGCCAGCAGATGCAGCTTAATTGTCACTTGCCACTCACTGATAGGCTTTTGATATGAGTCTGCAAGTAATTGATTTATTATGGTCTCTGTGTGGTCAAACCTCTCTGCTAGTGATAATTTGCATTTGCAGCTGCTCCCCAGTGCTAGCTAGCATCACCACCTGAGCTCCACCTCACATCATCAGGCATTAGCTTCTCATAAGGAGTGCACTCAGTTAATAAAGAATCTGTCTACGATGCAGGAGACCCCAGTTCGATTCCTAGGTCAGGAAGATCCACTGCAGAAGGGATAGGCTACCCACTTCAGTATTTTGGCCTTGAGAATTCCATGGACTAAATCCCTGGGGTCACAAAGAGTCAGACATGACTAAGTGACTTTCCTGTTCACTTTCAAGGAGTCCACAGCCTAGATCCCTCACATGTGCAGTTCACAGCAGGGTTCCTGCTCCTATGAGAATTTAATGCTACCACTGATCTGACAGAAGGCAGAGCTCAGGCAGTAAGTAATGCGAGTGATAGGGAGTGGCCATAAATTCAGATGAAGCTTCACTCACCCACTGCTCACCTCCTGCTGTGTGCCCGGCTTCCTAACAGGTTATGGACTGGTGCCGGTCTGTGGCCCAGGAGTTGGGGACCCCTGCACTAGATCACAGAATTTTATAGTCACATATTGTATTTGTGGGCTCTCAGAGGTTGGTAGAGGTCAATTGTGCACCATGCAGGCTGGTCCACAGTGATAACAGAGAGAGAAGAGAAATCACTAAGAAAAGGCTGGCTTGTATGAGCTCTTTATAATAGAAACCTCCCACTTCTTACAGCCTGACAGATACTTACTACACTCTAATATGTTACAGTGTTGGGTGACTGGAAAGGCAGTAGATTAAGGTTCAGCAGAGCAAAGTTTGGAATCAGACTTGGGTTTCAGCTTGGAAAGGCTCCCCAGAACTAACAGTTGAATATTCATGAATTTTGCAAGGTGCATGTTAAACCACCAGTAGCTTGAATTTAGCCACAGTGTGGGAGTATTTACACCTTGGAACTCGACAAGTGTTACAAATCAGGCTTCTACTTATTTGTTCATTTGTTTATTAAGTTAAAAATATTTTTATTGTGGTTAAAGCCACATAACATTAAATATAGTATTTTAACCGTGCACAACTGTACAGATGAGTGGCACCAAGTGCATTCACATTCTTGCACAACTCTCACCATCGTCCATTTCCCGAATTTCTTACCCTTCCAAACTGAGACTTTGTACCCATTAAACACCAGCTGCCCATTCCCCTCCCTACCTTCCTATTCCCCAGCCCCTAGCATCCACCAGTGTACTTTCTGACTCTATGAACTTGATTGTTTATTTTTACCTTCTGAGCTGGTTTCNCTTCCAAACTGAGACTTTGTACCCATTAAACACCAGCTGCCCATTCCCCCTCCCTACCTACCTATTCCCCAGCCCCTAGCATCCACCAGTGTACTTTCTGACTCTATGAACTTGATTGTTTATTTTTGCCTACTGAGCTGGTTTCCCAGCATGCCCCTGGAAGTCAGCTGCTACTTACTAGCTACATGACTCTGGGGGGAAAAAATATAACATTTCCCAGCTTCATTTTCTCACCTGTAAAATGGTGATTCAGTTCAATGCTATTTACCTGTAGCCATATCTAGAGTGCTAAATGAAATGATGGATGGAAAGCACTTTGTATAATGTTGATTCCATATTAAGAGCTCAAACCATGGTTACTCTTATGGCTGTTGTTACATGCTGTTAGATAACAGTACCTACATATTCTGAGCACATAGACTGATTTGCTTGCACAGTAGGTGTTATTATCTCTGTATTAAGGTGGCAAAACTGAGGTCAAAAGGATCAAGTTATTTGCCTGAGACTGTAAACCTAGAAATGATGGAACTAAAAGCTGCCAGATAGCAGAGCGCATGCCCTTTGCTGAATGTGCAGATTTCCATCCTGCGTCTGTGCTTGTTGCTAGTGGCTCTTAAAGTTGCCTGACCAGGATACTGGCCCAGGACAGCACAGGGAAATGCCTGACAGCCTTCTGTGGGCTCACCTGTCTGAGCCAGGCTGGAGCCAGAACCATACCACCCACCCTTTTTTTTTTTCCAGGTCATCACATTTCATTTTCTTTCATCTCTCAAGATGAAAAACATTCAAGTTGTTGTTGTTCAGTCCCTAAGTCGTGTCCAACTCTTTGCCACCCCATGGACTGCAGCATGCCAGGCTTCTCTTTCCTCTACTATCTCTCAGAGTTGGCTCAGATACATGTACATTGAGTCAGTGATGCTATCTAACATCTTACCCTCTGCCATCCCTTCTCCTTTTGCCTTCAATATTTCTCAGCATCAGAATCTTTTCCAGTAAGTCTGCTCTTGACATCAGATGGCCAAAGTATTGGAGCTTCAGTTTCAGCATCAGTCTTTCCAATGGATATTCAGGGTTGATTTCCTTTGGGATTGACTGGTTTGATCTCTTTGCTGTACAAGGGACTCTCAAGAATCTTCTCCAGCACCACAGTTTGAAAATATCACTTAGAATTCTAGCGAGCATTTTTGATTTGGAACTAAACTTAAAAAAATAACAATGGATATTTTAGAACTGATTCACTATTCCATTAGAAGTGAATAAATGTACTGGGGGGAATAGGAAAGGAAAGAATATTGAGGTGACATATGCAGTTTTTACACAGAACAGCTTTCCTGAAGACCAAAGCTGCAATCTTCAAATATTTTTAAATTAACTTGCAAAGGATGTGACCAAACATATTTACTTTGTGGCTGTGGCTCCTGGCATTTTTGGCATACAATTTTATAGCAACTCTTTGCAGTAGAAACATGGCTGTCTTCTAAGGCTTAAAATATTTCTCAGAATAAGTATGATCATCGACAGGGAAGGAGATTGTTAAAAGGAGAGTTTAGTTTCCTAAGGCGTATCATTAGTGGCAACTGTTTAATGCATAGGAACTCCCTTAGGGAGAAAAATGGAATGACAGTAGTCAAGGCAGGGCATCAGGCTTCTCACCTTCTGGATTCAAATGATTGGGCTTTAACCTGAATGTAATGAAAATTTCAAAGAAGAAGTGAGTTGCCAGAAGTGCATCTCCTTAGATGTGGAAGGAGGAAGGAGAGGCATCAGAGAGAATCCATGACCACTCTACTCTGGATATCCTGGAAATGAAACAGATGTGCTGCTGAGACAGGGGTGCAGAAGGTGGGGTCCTCCCCTTGCACAGCCCCAGGTGTTCCTGTGGAAGGAGCTGAGCTCCTACCCTAGCCCTTGGGAAGTGAAGTGATCAGGTACTCTGGAGACTTACTTCTTTACTTAATGAAGCTGAGCAAAAGGAGGCAGAGATCAGAAGCCAGAAATACACATTCTTTTAAAGTTCAAAGTGTCCAAGAAAGAAAGATCTTTTCCATTTATGCTGTGTGTGTTTATACAGAAGTGACATGCCAGATATGAGTGTGAATTTAATTGCTTATTTTTTCAGTCGATTTTTGTTTTATTCTTTTTTCCAGTTTTATTGAGGTAACTGACATACATGCGTGGGTGTGTGCTCCAGTGCTTCAGTCGTGTCTGACTCTTTGTGACCCCAGGGATAGCCCGCCAGGCTCCTCTGTCCATAGTATTCTCTAGGCAAGAACACTGGAGTGGGTTGCCATTCAGGGGATCTTCCCCACCCAGGTATTGAACCCGTCTCCTGTATTGCAAGCGGATTCTTTACAACTGAGCCACCAGGGAAACCTGTAATTGGCACACAACATTGTGTGAAGTTAAGGTATACAGTGTAATGGCTTGACTTACAGGCATAGTAGTTATTACCACAATAAGTTTAGTGAACATCCATCATTAAGCAAAATAAAAGGAAAAAAGGGTTTTTCCTTGCAATGAGAACTCAGTGTTTACTCTCTTAATAACTTTCATATGAAACATACAGCAGTGTTGATTATATTAATCATGCTGTACATTACATCCCGAGTGTTTATCTTTTTCATTTTGTGTATTAATTTATTCATGCTCATACTTCTTGAGTATCTACCCATGTGCCACCAACTAGGCTTAATTCTAAGGATCTGAAGATGAATAAGGCATAAGGTTTTATCTTCCAAACTCAAAACCCCAGTGGGAACAGTCATTTAAACAGATAAATTTAATCCAGTAAGATAAGTGCTAATAGATGTATTAATATGTACAAAACGCCGGAAGGAACTGTGCTAAGACCAGCTCAGTGAAGTTGGGCAAGCAGTGCTTCATAGCAGAGATGATAATTGAATAGATTAAACTTATCTTCCCTTGTCTGTCTAAACTTCAATTAAAACCAATAAACATAAACAATATTTACCAGTTCAGTGCTTCTTATTAACTACACAAACCACAGAGGACAATGGAGCTGTTTCCAAACCTGGCACTCATCAGATTTGCTTGTGGGGCTTAACAGAATTTCTGTGACCTAGAAACATATGAAAAGACTCTCAACCACACTCACACCCACAAAAAATGAGTATTACTTGTCACATTGTTGAAAATCCAAGACCCACTCTGTTTGTGAGGCTGTCAGAGAAACAGGTCCTTTTGTATACTGGTGGTGGGAATGCATTGACACTATGGAGGGGAATGTAGCAATACATTATGGGATAGTAAGTTAAAAAGCACTTATTCTTTGACTCAGCAATTCTACTCCTAGAAATGTATTCTATGCATTGACATGCATAAGTGCAGAGTGATATGCACAGTTCTTTTTGATTTTCTTTTCTTTCTCCTTTCCCCCATCCCTTCTTTTATAATTTTTGAGTATATGTGGGAATATTCTTTGAAACTGTGTGAATATTCTGTTTCTCAATAGACTTTTGATTAAGTAATTAATATCATAATTCTCTATTTTATTCATGGATTATACTTTTCCTATCATTACTTACTTGGAGGCCCAAATTGTCCCAGATTGGACTAGTAGGAGACTCTTTCTTTATAACAATAAATTATGTTTTATTTTAATTATGGTTCCTTTCTCTATTCATATAAACTTGTAGTTGAACAATTAATTTTATCATTTAATTATACCCTTATATAAAGTTTTTATCCATATTGAGCCTGTCTCTTCCGCAAGATGGTCTTCAATGAACATATTGCAAAATAATATTAACTTTTATTTACTGCTTACTAATGCTAGGCACTACTATACAGTATCTAACATATTCCTAGATGCTTACTATTTATCACATATTAGGGTAAGATTATATATTAAATAGCATAGTATCTATGAAAATTTAGGAAGGAAATGTAATGGTTTAGATGTGGGCTTCAGAGTCAGTAGGGTCCTCTTTAAGCTGGCTTCTTTTGGAGGTGAGAGTTGGACTGTGAAGAAGGCTGAGCACCGAAGAATTGATGCTTTTGAACTGTGGTGTTGGAGAAGACTCTTGAGAGTCCCTTGGACTGCAAGGAGATCCAGCCAGTCCATTCTGAAGGAGATCAACCCTGGGGTTTCTTTGGAAGGAATGATGCTAAAGCTGAAACTTCAGTACTTTGGCCACCTCATGCGAAGAGCTGACTCATTGGAAAAGACTCTGATGCTGGGAGGGATTGGAGGCAAGAGGAGAAGGGGACGACCGAGGATGAGATGGCTAGATGGCATCACGGACTCAATGGACGTGAGTCTGAGTGAACTCCAAGAGATGGTGATGAACAGGGAGGCCTGGTGTGCTGCGATTCATGAGGTCGCAAAGAGTTGGACACGACTGAGTGACTGAACTGAACTGAACTTGTCCTTTTGAGATGGTGTCATTGCGCTTGGAGTACTTCCATGCTTTCTGGCACAAGATATTCTAATGTTGGCCTTGCCCTGCCCAGCCCTGGAATTGCTCACTTCTCCAAGGATCTCTGGTTCCTTTTCGTGGTGAATGGTGTTTAGAAACTAAGATTTATGTGCTAGTTGTGCCCATTCCTGTTGTGGTGGCACTGCTCTCAGGCTCTCTCGGTCAAAGAATGGATATATACGTGTGTGTTTGTGTTTATATGGTTACATCTATATTTATTTCTATGTCTATGCCTAAATTTCAAAACTGAGTTCACCTTGATATCTCCAAGTTCTGTCTAACATCACAGGATTCATTCTAGTTTTCTATTTTTTATTCTAGTTTAATTATTTATAACTCCTTTCTCTGACACTGAGAAACTTAACTCTCATTTTCCTTAATACAGTCATGTATTTGATTATTCCACCTGGTGTAACCCATCTCTGCCCTCCTCTCTGTAAAGGTGTTCCTCTCACTCCACCTGTGTTCTGATATTTGTATCAGTTGGAACCACTGCTCAGAAGCCCTCACCTTGCTGGGGTGCTGGCACCCTAAACCAAGTAGCCCTCCCAGGTGAACTCCTTCCTTGCCTGCTCAGGCTCTGATGACCCATGCCCAGGCCCTGACACTTGCAGATGCCCTTCTTATCCAACTTGAGCTGTGGGCCCTTGTTATGGGCCATCACAGCTATGCCTACCTTCCTTCATAGCCACCTGCTTTACTCTGACCTGTTTAATAAGAGTTTTAGGACTGAGTAGTCAGAAAGGCAAGGCTGGGAGGAAGAAGTGGAGGAAGAAAGAAAGAGCAAGAATGTAAACAATTAAAAAAAAAATTACAAGAAGGAAGAGACAGAGATGGAATTGTCTCATGTACATTTCAATTTAATTCTGATGTTTTGATCAAGTAAATCTTTTAATATACAAAAAGAATTCTTAAAATAGAAAATATAATTATATACCAAATAGATAACATACCAAGAAAATAAAATTATTTTAAATGCTTTAGAAGATAATATTTTAAAATTTATTTTATTGAAGTATTGTTGATTTACAATGTTGTGTTAATCTCTACTATACAGCAAAATGATTCAGTTATGCATATTACATATTCTTTTTCATGCCCTTTTCTATTATGGAAAAGTAATGAATATAGTTCCATGTGCTATACATTAAAACATTGTTTATTCATTCTATATGTACTAGTTAGCGTCTGCTAATCCCAGACTCCCAGTACATCCCTCTCCCATCTCCACTCTCCCTTGGCAACCATAAGTCTGTTCTCTATGTCTGTGAGTCTGCTTCTGTTTCATAGATAAGTTCATTTGTGCCATATTTTAGGTTCCACATGTAAGTGATATCATATGGTATTTGTCTTTCTTTTTCTGACCTGCTTCACTTTGTATAATAATCTCAAGGACCATCTATGTTGCTACAAATGACATTATTTCATTCTTTTCTATGGCTGAGCAATATTCCTTTGTATGAGGCCTGGCGTGCTGCGATTCATGGGGTCGCAAAGAGTCAGACACAACTGAGTGACTGAACTGAATTGAACTGAACCACATCTTCTTTATCCATTCATCTGTTGGTGAATGTAAATCAACATTTAGAACAACCTAAATGTTGTTTGATGTCTTGGCTATTGTAAGTAGTGCTGCAGTGACTATTGGGGTACATATATCTTTAAGAATTATAGTTTTTTCCAGATATATACCCAGGAGTGGGACTGTAGGATCATATGGCAACTCTACTTTTAATTTTTTGAGGAAGCTCCACACTAGTTTTCACAGTGGCTGTACCAACTTACATTCCCACCAACAGTGTAGGAGGATTCCCTTTCTCCACACCCTCTCCAGCATTTGTTGTTTGTAGACATTTTAGGATGGCCATTCTGACTGGTACGAGGTGGCACTTCCCTGTAGTTTTAATTTGCATTTCTCTAATAATTAATAACGTTGAACATCTTACTTGTGCCTGTTGGTCATTTGTCAGTCTTCTTTGGGGAAATGTCTATTTATGTTTGGAAGACAATATTTTAACATATTTAGTAGAATATATTCTCAGAACAAAAATATCTCAAATTTAATTCAGGATTTTAAAACAAGTTATAATACTGCTATTTTAATTTTGAAACTAATTTATATTGTAAGATAAAGCAAAAAAGTGATATGTTAATGTTGTTAGCAACTAAATTTTTATTGTAAGAGAAAAGCAATGTTGAGTATAAAAATCAAAAAAGTTAAAGACTTTTGTATTGTTAAGTGTGAATTGGAAATTTCAGTATGAACATGTGATTAAAAAATATGCTACTGCTGCTGCTGCTAAGTCTCTCAGTCGTGTCCGACTCTGTGCGACCTCATAGACGGCAGCCCACCAGGCTCCCCCGTTCCTGGGATTCTCCAGGCAAGAACACTGGAGTGGGTTGCCATTCCCTTCTCCAATGCGTGAAAGTGAAAAGTGAAAGTGAATTCCCTCAGTCGTGTCCGACTCTTCGCGACCCCATGGACT
>SJYW01011693.1:247984-259629 GCA_006410735.1 Raphicerus campestris
CATTTTAAATATGAAACAGAGACTCAAAGAGATTATGTGACTTGCCAAATTCATACAACTATAAAGTGACAGATGAGAATTGAAAGCAAATGTCCCAGTCCAGAGCCAAGATCACTCTGCTATCGTAGAAATCCAATGAGATTTGCTTTAGAAACCACCACTGTGATAACAATCTTACAAGTATCACCAGGGTAAGATGATAGATGGATTAAAGTGAAGGAGGAGGCACTCTAAGTGTAGGGTATTTAAGTATATTATGAACCTATTTCAAGGTTTATGAATACAGATGTACATCATGATACTTAGTCACTTCATAGTATTTCATCTTACACAGTAGTTCATCTTGTGAATTGCTGGATGTTTAGTCTTTACATTTTCTCTATTACATATGGCAATTCAATGAACATCTTTGAACATACAACTCCAAACATATATCTATTATTTCTTTAATAAATTCCTAGGAGTGAAATTATAGGGTCAAAAGTTGAGTATGTTATATTTGTTGCCACAATATCACCAAATTGCCCTCTGGAAATGCTGTACCAAAGCAATAAACTCATAACTGAGCTTTCTGCTTCTAGTCTCTTTCCAGTCTATATTGCACATTCTAAGGCTAATGTTTTATTGAAGTCTAAAACTTTCAGATTACCTATTATGCACAAATAATTCTAAACTCTAACACTAATGCCTTCTGCTATCACCCTGTCAGCCTCTTACAGTTTTCTCTCTCCTACTATTCTATACAATTACCAGGATTTAGTCAAATAGTTCACCAAACAAGCACATACTGGAAAAGATAGATTATGTTCCTTTAATAAAAGTCACATAAACACTTTCAATCTATTGATCTCTTCACTCATCTTGACCTATTTTATTCTTTCCTCTGAGAAAGAAATGTTGACTCTACTTCATTCCATATTTTAGTATTAAGTTTAAACATTTTAATTTAAACATAGAGAAACTTAAAATCACGTAAGTTAAACCCAGGAGACCGCAGAGGAGGCTCTTGCAGCAGTCCAGGAGCTGACTGAAAAGGTCTTTGCCTGCAATCCATCTTCCTCTCTACCACTACGTCTCCATTTCCAAGAAGTGTACCTGATCGTGTCGCTTGTTTTAAGCCTCCAATAGTTCATCACTGCTTGCAAACAATAATGTTAAGTATGAGCTATACACAGCCCTTACCAGCCCACTTTTCATTCTCATCTGCCAGAATGGAGAAATACGTGTGTCTAGAAATGCCACACCCATCTCCTCCCACAGGCATTAGGTGTTTTAACACATCCCTGCCTCTGTTTCTGTCCCATTTTGTGGACAGAAAGCAGAGACACAATTGAAAGGCAAACTATTAATAAGGGAGATATTTGGAAATATATGTTATAGGTATTGTAAAGGATTATCATTCTTCATATACAATGAACCCAAACACATCATTAAAACACTAAAACTCCAGAAAGCAAATGAGCAAGGATATTAACAGATAATTTATAAAAGGAAAAATGCAGGTGGCTAATGTAATATTAATGGAATTTAGATAAAATCTCTAAGAATTCAAGTAGCTTTGAGTAATTGTTTTCTTCATCAAACTAACAAATGTATTTTTTAGTAAGATTTTTATTATAGTGGTCCAGAGTTTTGTGAGATAGACACACCTATATATTCTTTGAAGAGGTAGAAATTGCTTCAATCTTTCTGGAAACTCACTGACCCTGAAGTTTCACTTACTCCTGGTGATGTATACTTAAGAAAATGATAAGAGATAGAGACAAACACAATTGGCATGAACATGTTTATCCCAGTTTATCTCAGCTATCTTATAGCTACAACAATCGAAAATTGCATGAAACTCAAATGCTCAAAAGCAGGGCAATGCTTAAATAAGCTAGTTTATCCACACAATGGAGTATAAATGCTCATTAAAATGACATGTATATATGAAGAATTTTTAATGATGTTGGAAATTATATCATGTGGTACAGAGAAAATATATCATTTTACAAAAATGAAAAAGAGACATTTGTGTATTATATTTCAACTATATAAATGCATATCCAAAAATATATCAATGCTCTCTAAGAATGAATCATGTGTGCTTATTTTACTTCTTTTATTTGTAATTTAAACACTGGACATATATTTCCTTTAAAATTCTGCAAAAATTTAAAAAAAAAAACCTAGGCCTTGTATTCTTTAATGTTAATGTCACTCCTATGTCTGTCACTCTTTGGTACTTGGCAGATAAGGTAAAGAACTCTTCTCTCCATGAAGATCATAAATTCCTCAAGAGTTTGCACCTCTTCTCTTGCAATGCTGAGTGCTTAGAAAAACTCAAAACCATTTGTGAGATGATGAAATGCAAGGATGATTGAATGGCTGTCTGCCTTCAACATCTCAGAGTCACGTTGAGTCATTTTGCTCTCTGAATGCATAGAGTGACTATTGATTTGAAGATCCAAATGGGTTCTGTTTTAAGGGGTAATCCATCTTGTGTATGCTCACACATCCCATGAGTCATTTCTTTATGTTTATGCATTTGGTGATATCTTTAGGTAATGCATGAAATTCAACTTTTCTACCTGGGTATTGCCTTAATGACTGATGGAATGCAAGGGTTCTAGTTTGTCAAATGTTTGGGGTGCCTACTTTTTTGGTAAACATGCCTAAAAGCTACTGCTATAAACACATTTCCATAAATCCAGTAAATAAAGCATGTACTACTACTTTTACTCAGACAGTTCTCTTATGACTATCTGGGGCATATGGTTAGAGACCTTATTTAGAATATTTAAGTCTTAAGTATCCAAATTTAGTAGGAAGATTATGATTTTCCTAAACCCCTTTCCTTCTTGCATTAAAAAAAGGGAAGGACTCATACCTAAGGCTTCCATTCATTTATTCTCAGCTACCAGCAGAATTATCTAAATTACTGCTAGGAATTATCCAACAATGACATGAATCTTATTATCAAAATTTTTAGTGAATAGAGAAAGACCATTTTTCTTTAAATGAGAATGGCTAAGATTCTAGTTTTATCCTAAGTCATTAATACCTTCTTTGTTTCTCCATCTCTCTTGCATATATTGGGAATGCAGACACTGGATGTTTGTTGGGTCTTCATTTTGCCTCTGCCACTCAACTAGCTCTGTGGTCTGGTGTAATTGCTTCACTCTCTTGGATTCTTCATCTCTAAAATGGGATAGTATTTGTCTCACAGTGTTGTTAGGAGTATTAAATAAATATTATATTTTAATTATGCATGTGTGTACACTCAGTCTTATCTGACATTTAGTGAACCTAGATGTCAGGTTCCTCTGTCCACGGAATTTTCCAGGTAAGTATACTGGAGCAGGTTACCATTTCCTTTTCCAGGGGATCTTCCTGACCCAGGGATCGAACCCACGTCTCTGGTGTCTCCTGCATTGGCAGGCAGGTCCTTTACCAGCTAAGCCACCAGGGAAATTATAATTTTCTTTAAGATGTCAGCTATTATTGAGTTGTATAGGATGGTACAGAAACAAATGTAAAACTACTGTGACTGAGCAAGGGCTCGTGTGCCCACAGCACAGAAAACCAAACTCTGACACAGGTGTTTGCAGCAAAGTCAGGGTTCACTGCAGAGTACCAAGCAAGGGAGCCCGAGAGGAGCTTCAGATCCACTCCAGCTTGGTCTCTGAGTTAGTGGCTTTTTAGTGGGGAAGAACAAACAGGTCGGGGTTAATCAGTCTTGTGCCATTTCCTAGTTGTAGTTTTGGTCAGGTCATGTATAGTTTAGGAGTCTCTGGTCTAGTAGCCCATGATTGGGGGGATCTGTTAATTCATTTTGTCTAGAAACTAATGTATGACCCCCATACATTAGCAGGATTATTGACAACAGCAATATTAGTCATCTGACTCTGGATGTTTAGCATCCAGTTAGCACAATATTGAGGTCAGAGAAAACAAGAAAGGGAATAAATTTTTGGATAGAAAAGTTAATCATAAACTCAGCAGGGAAACTCAGTTTTAGGGGCATTCAGCTTCAATACTGTGATTAAAGGAAGACGTCTCCCAACCACACAATCTATTATAAATATTGCTCTTTGGTCGGTTGATTCTTTCTGTATTTTTGAACATACTGAAAAAAAATCTGCCTGCTAATTCAGGAGAAAACAAGAGACAGAGGTTTGATCCCTGGGTCAGGAAGATCCCCTGCAGTAGGAAATGGCAACCCACTCAAGTATTTTTGCCTGAAAAGTTCTATGAACAGAGGAGCCTGGTGGGCGACAGTCCACATGTCTCAGAGTCAGACATTACTGAGCACACACGTGCACAAACATGTACACTAAAAAGGAATCATTATTGTGTGTTCAAAAACGTTATGTCCCATATGTGTTTTGGAGATAGTCAGAAAGTGATTTCTCTGTGCCCTTCACAGCAACATTTCTTCTGAATGCCAACTCCTTCACCATCTCTCCTCCCTCTACAATCCACACCAATCTGACTTCTGTTCTCGCCACCCCATCAAAACTGCTTTTGACAAGGTGGCCAACCACCTGGGATTTATCAGTGCAGAGGGACATCTCTTATCCTCCTTGGCTTGCCCTGCCAGCAGCATTCCACACAGCAAGCTGTTTCCTCCTTCTGAAATACTCCCCTTTTGTTTCCCTTCAAGTCACACTCCCCCCAACCCACCACATTACTGGCTTCCCTTTCTTGGACTCCTTTGCTCTTTTTCCCTCTTCCATATGACCTCTAAATGATTGCTTGCCTCAGGACTTGACCTGAGTCCTGTTCCATTCCTTCCAAAATAATCTGTTCCTGTCCCATAGCCTGAAATACCATTAGTTGTGATTACCTCCCAAATTAAATCTCTGAGCCAGACATTTCTCGTGAAGTGTGAGTTCATAAATCTGCCTACCTTATTGACTGTTCCACTTGCAAACACACAGTGCCTAAACCCCACCCCCAACATACACAAACAATTCCATACCCCACCCTCTTCCCAATTTTGGTAGGTAGAGCTACTGTCCACCCAAAATATGTCTTGTTAACAGTCCACTTCCACAATGATAGAAAATGAGGCAGTGGCATTTCTCAATTTAAAACCCTTGAGTGGGAACTCATGGCCAATGGAATTAAGTAAAACAAAATCCCCTCCATTACCCCTATCCGGGTCTGCCTGTCTGACTTCAGTTCATGTCCCTCCTCTCGTCTGCGGGTGATTCGCACCCTCTGCTACAGACACACTGACCAAATTTTACTCTTCATTGAACAGAGCAAGCCTGTGCCTTTCTCAGGGCCTTTGTTTGTGTTCTTCTCTCTGCCTGGAAGGCATTCATCTGATTCTCCAAATGAAAGCTCCTAATATGTCAGACCTTGGCCTTAGTTTCCCCTCAGGGAGTCCTGCCTTAATCTCCAATCAGAACAGACTCTGCCACACTGAGTGTATTCACTGTATTTGGTGACAGCCTTTCTTGCTGTTGTTGAGTCACTAAGTTGTGTCCAACTCCTTGCAACCCCAAGGACTCTAGCCCCCCAGGCTCCTCTGTCTCGGGGATTTCCCAGGCAAGAATACTGCAGTGGGTTGCCATTGTCTTCTCCAGGGGATCTTCTCGACCCAGAAATCTAACACACATCTCCTGCATTGGCAAACGAGTTCCTTTTCATTGAGCCACCAGGGAAGCCCTGGCCACAGCTCTGTTTGGTCCTTGTTTTATTAAACAAGTTTGGGATCTCCTTGAGGGTAGTGCCATGACACTGTTCTTTACCTGTTCAATGTCACATCCTGGGAGTCTGATGGAGGGCTTGGCACAAAGTCAGCTCTCAGTATACTGAATTGATCAAATGATTTATGTCATCGTGTTCTAGGAATGGAGTTGGTATGAAGGAGACAGAGGCCCTGCCCTGCTTGAGAAACTCTATCATAGTGACCACACAATGTGTAATGGAAACTCATGGCTGAAGAAACTTCACGGGAGAGCTTATATCAGAATTCAGATGAGCATAAATATACCGGGGGAAAAGAGGTGTGGGCCAAGTGAACAGCATGAGCGAAGGCCTGGAGCTGTGAAAATGCAGGTCAAATTTAGATTACTGGCTCAAACAAGGTTTTTGAAGAAAGTAAGATTAATGCAGCTCTTTAGAACTTGGGGGAAGAAAAGTCAAGACCTAAATAAAATCAGATGGAAAAAGCTTTACATGTAAGCAAAGAACATGCAATTTTACAACTATGGCTCTTAATTTAAGCTAGTGGTAACTAAAAGCACATATAGTATCAAAGACCACCTTGGTTTTGCAGGTGTGAATAAACTTAAAAAAAAAATGGAGGGAGGTATAGTTTGAAATAGCTCAAGATGCAACTAAAGAAAGCTGAATGAGTTCAATACCTTTTGTCCAATAATGGGAATGAGCATGGTGATGGCAACAGCCATGTGGTAGAATAATTTCATTTTACCTGGGATAGGTAGTGGGAATAGAGAAAGAAATAATCTTGGGCTTCCAGGAGACCACAGTCTAATAAAAGGCCGAAGTATGTGAATAATTGCCAATCTAGGATTTCAAGAAAATAACATTCTATATGAGTGAAGTCGCTCAGTCGTGTCTGACTCTTTGCAACCCTGTGGACTGTAGCCCACCATGCTCCTCTGTTCATGGGATTTTCCAGGCAAGAGTACTGAAGTGGGTTCCCGTTTCCTTCTCCAGAGGATCTTCCCAACCCAGGGATCGAACCCAGGTCTCCCGCATTGTAAGCAAGACAGTTTACCATCTGAGCCACCTCAATAAATGTTGTAACTAGTTGTCTAATGCAATGCAGATTAATTTTTCTAAAAATCTTACTGGAAGTTTGTGCTAAGCCCCATTTTCTCATAGGATGTTTAATTTAGTCTGCACATGAGGACAGTTCTGATGGTGAATTATACAGAAAAAACAAACACTGGTCATGGAAACCAGCTAGAAAATGCCAATGAATTCCTCTGCATTTATGTATGAGAGATATCTCTTTTTTAAGAATAAAACATTTTAAAGATAATATATATTCATTTTAGAAACCACTAAAAATTTAAATGAAAATAAATACACGCCTATTACACATACATTTTAATAGACGTTTTAAAAACTAAAGCTAAGCTCACATCATAACATGTTTGCACTTGTCTTTTCTGACTTGAAGGTTATATATTCGGCATTTCACGTTGTTATCAGTTGTTTTGAGGCCTTCCCCGGTGGCGCAGTAATTAAAGAACCTGCCTGCCAATGCAGGAGACTCAAGAGGTACTGGTTCAATCCCCTGGGTTGGGAAGCTCCCCTGGAGGAGGGCATGGCAATCCACTCCAGTATTCTTGCCTGGAAAATTCCATGAACAGGGGATCCTGGCGGACTATAGTCCAAGGGGTTTCAAAGAGTCAGACACAACTGAGCGCACACACACACACACACACACACACACACACACATCTGTTGTCCTTACATTTTTAAAATGACATTAAAAACTGTAATCTTTTTATATCAAATTAAGAATGGAAAGCAATCTTCTGAGTCCTCATATGAAATGTAGAATTTAAAAACATTTGTTTCTTTGTTTCTACCATAATCACCCTAATTCTTGAATTTTGTAACATAATTTTAAGTTTTAGGAACTACGTAATTTTGAGAATTAAATGATTTTTTTGTCATATATATCTCATTTTTCAAAAAAAATTTTAGACTTGTCTCTCTGGTATTGTAACTAAATTCTCAATAGTTATTTGTACTAAGTGGTACCTGTTGTTATCAGCTGACCTTTTTCACACTGTAATATCTAGTCGTAGATTAGTGTCACAGAGGCCAACCTAACTTTTATCCTTTGCACATAATCCACTTTTTGCCATATATATATATATATTCTTTCTTGTAGTTCTTACATATCAAGTATTTGTCAGGATATACCTAAATTGTCTAAGAATGTGATGAAGCCTACTGAGTCAAATTCTCCAGTATTTTTGGTCTGGGAAAGTGTTACATATTTATGTCTGACTCATGCTCTTGTTCCATCTTTGTGTCGAATTGCTAAGCTGAATCTCTGTTCTCTGTCATAGACACGTATCCTCTTTCTTGTCATTTTTTTCTTTATTCTCTTTGTCTGTTTTCCTGAAGAGTTTCTTAATCTTGTCTTCTCTACACTGATTTGATTTTCTGACCATTTTGGTTTTTTCTCAGTAAGTGCTGTGGTTTGGGGTTCTGCTATTATTATATTTTTAGTTTTCCTGAATGCCTTTCTTATCTTACCCAGTTCCCCTTTCATCTCAGACTTTCCTATTTTTTAAATCTACTTCTTTTCCATGAAAGTTATATCTTCTTTCATTCTGTTGAGGTTAACGGTTTTTAAACAATTTCTTTTGGTTTCTGAAATAAAGCCATTTCAGAGTCTTGGTTTTCCTCTGGAGTTTTTAGCATCATGTCTGACATTTTTTATTCATTGCTAATACTTTAATTCCATGGGCATATTTTGCTACTGTTTTTGCTTTGCTTGCGTATCTGTTAGGTGATTAGAATAGGAAAAAAGAGTCCAAAATGGCTAAAAGACAAAGAAAGGGAAAAGCCCACAAAAAGGGAACAAAGGAAAAATCCACCGACCTGAATAAGAACCTCAGGTGAAACAAACATGCCTCCTTCCTGGCTAGCTCTGATTTACATAGGGCAGGCTCAGGACCAAGGAGAAAAATGTATAAAAAGAGGAAGCCAAGACAGGTTGAGGCCTCTCCTTTGGGGCTGGCCCACCCTCACGCCTCGAGGATGTACTGTTCCTTGTTTACCAAATAAAACTCTGAGCTGTAACCAAGCTGCAACACTGGTTGACCATTTCAAGTCTTTGTTGTGGTGAGACAGAACTGAGTCAATTACACACTCTCTTGACATATCCATTCCAGAGAAAGATATAACCATATACTGCCTCTTGGGTTCCACCACCCAGAATGTAAGCACTGTAAGAAAAAAGCAAGCTCTTCTTCAGTTCAGTTCAGTTCAGTCACTCAGTTGTGTCTGACTCTTTGCAATCCCATGAATCACAGCATGCCAGGCCTCCCTATTCATCACCAACTCCCAGAGTTCATCCAAACTCATGTGCATAAAGTCGGTGATGCCATCCAGCCATCTCATCCTCTGTCATCCCCTTCTTCTCCTGCCCCTAATCCCTCCCAGCATCAGGGTNGTCCTGAATATTCACTGGAAGGACTGATGCTGAAGTTGAAGCTCCAATACTTTGGCCACCTGATGCAAAGAACTGACTCTTTAGAAAGACCCTGATGCTGGGAAAGATGGAAGGTGAGAGGATAAGGGGATGACAGAGGATGAAATGATTGGATGGCATCACCAACTCGATGGACATGAGGTTTGAGTAAGCTCCAGGGGTTGATGATGGACAGGGAAGCGTGGTGTGCTGCAGTTCATGGGGTCACAAAGAGTCAAACATGACTGAGTGACTGAACTGAAGGTTCTTTATATATTTGAGATTCAAGGCCCTTATCAGATATTTGATTTGCAAATATTTCCTCCCATTCTGTAGGTTGTCTTTTCACTTTCTTGATAGTATCTTTTCAAAGTACGTAAGTTGTTAATTTCAAAGAAGTCCAGTTTATCCATCTTTTCTTCTTATCTTGCTTATGCTTTGGGGTCATATCTAAGGATCGTTTTTCCAATCCAAGGCCACAAATTTACAGATTTACTCTTATGCTTTCTTGTATAAGTTTTATAGTTTGGGCTCTTACATTTAATCCTGTGGCCCATTTAGAGTTAATATTTGTATATGGTTCTTGTTTTTGTTATTTATTTCTTCTTTCACTTTTAGGTCTTCAGAGATACAAAAATCAAATTTAAGGCAAATTGGCTCAATAATATGTGGAAATATTCATAAACTGGTTATTAGTGTGTTGAAGAGGGACATTTAGGCAGTGGGGTTAGTTGGTTTTGAATTTATATTTGTATTATGTGATCTACACATCTAAAATTTACTGGATAAAATTGTGGTCAAGTGATATTTAGAATTTCATCTTCACTTCCTCCTTGCAAATGAACACTTCTTCCATTTTACTTATGAATATTCATAACTTGTTTCCATTCTTGCTATACAAGCCATTTCAAATTGTGCTGCTTACATAACCCAGCTTTTGTTTTCATTAAAAAAAAATCTGCTTTCTCTATAGGCATACTGTCTCTCTCTCACACACACAAACACACACACACACAAACACTGCTCCTACTTTCCCAATATGTTCATGCTTTTACTGGCACAGATGTCCCTGTAATTCCCCTCTTTTGTCACTCACCTTTCAAGTTATATACACATCTGAGGTTTCTCCATTATTTTTACAGGCACAGTTCAGCATGGGGGCAATCTGGATGACAAGAAAAAAAATCACAAGGGAAAGGAAGGGGAATATAACACACTAGTGTATTTAGTCGTTCCTTTGTGTTTTAGTATAGATCCTATGCAGCATTTAGCCATGGAGTAAGCATAATGTATAATTATCACATTGGGATGCTAAACACAGACGCTGCATTCACTCTGTGCATAGAGTAAAATCTGGTTCATGGAAAAATGCAGGTTTTGCATTTTTCCAACAAAATAACTGAGTGGGGGTGGAAGGAGACTGACATTCTGATGATTATTTCAGAATACTAATGCCTACTAGAGGCAGTGGCAATGCTGGCAGGTCTCCACTGCATTATGTTGACAGAAAAATGAGGGTGTTCCTTCCCTCTTTAGCTGTCTCTTATGGCAGCAGCCCAACAGGTACTTTTGACCAGCCAGCAAGTCAGTCTTTTATTCCTCTGTGGAAAGAAACATTGTCCAAATGGTCAGGGACAACCCAGGCAGGAAAACTGAAGCAATACTCATGAAGTAATTGGAGGACAATTGAGCATCAGACTGTGTGATCCTGAATATGAGGGCTGAAGGAGTACAGAGGAGGGAGGTCAATGAGCCTTGGAAATGGGGGTGGTGGGGTATCAAGAAGCTTTCATAGAGAATGTAGGCTGGGATTAGACTGTAAAGAATGCAAACAATTTTTTAAAAGTGAAAGGGAAAAAAGAGAGGGTGTGCCATACTCAGTAAAAGAACAGAAACAGCCTTACAGTAGACCAGGCACTAGGCAGAGCCTTGCTGTGCTCTCACTTGGTGCTGCGCTAAGTCACTTCAGTCATGTCCAACTCTTTGCGACCCCATGGACTGTAGCCTGCCAGGCTCCTCTGTCCATGAGATTCTCCAGGCAAGAATACTGGAGTGGGTTGCCATGCCCTCCTCCAGGGGGTCTTCCCTACCTAGGGGTTGAACCCCTGTCTCTTATCTCCTGGATTACCAGGCAGGTTCTTTACCACTAGTGCCACCTGGGGAAGTGGTTTTAAGTCCCCATTTGAGGAGTTTAATAACTTGATTCCTGGTCATGCTGCTTCTAAGCAGCCACATGGTGTTTGGATCAAAAGTCCTCAGTCTTGCCAGCAGGGCACCTTGTAACTGCTGTCCTGCAAGTACAGAGACTGGAGTTATGATCAGTGGTCTCTGCATCAGTTCCCATTCCTCCCTACTGTTCTGTCCCTGACCTACCGGCAACACAGATGTTGAGAATCACTTTTTCAGGTTTTGAGTTCTCAATCTGTGGATACTCAGAATTATTTTAGTAGCTAAAAAAAAAAAA
>SJYW01011693.1:261348-298051 GCA_006410735.1 Raphicerus campestris
CATGACTGAGTGACTGAACTGAAGGTTCTTTATATATTTGAGATTCAAGGCCCTTATCAGATATTTGATTTGCAAATATTTCCTCCCATTCTGTAGGTTGTCTTTTCACTTTCTTGATAGTATCTTTTCAAAGTACGTAAGTTGTTAATTTCAAAGAAGTCCAGTTTATCCATCTTTTCTTCTTATCTTGCTTATGCTTTGGGGTCATATCTAAGGATCGTTTTTCCAATCCAAGGCCACAAATTTACAGATTTACTCTTATGCTTTCTTGTATAAGTTTTATAGTTTGGGCTCTTACATTTAATCCTGTGGCCCATTTAGAGTTAATTTTTGTATATGGTTCTTGTTTTTGTTATTTATTTCTTCTTTCACTTTTAGGTCTTCAGAGATACAAAAATCAAATTAAAGCAAATTGGCTCAATAATATGTGGAAATATTCATAAACTGGTTATTAGTGTGTTGAAGAGGGACATTTAGGCAGTGGGGTTAGTTGGTTTTGAATTTATATTTGTATTATGTGATCTACACATCTAAAATTTACTGGATAAAATTGTGGTCAAATGATATTTAGAATTTCATCTTCACTTCCTCCTTGCAAATGAACACTTCTTCCATTTTACTTATGAATATTCATAACTTGTTTCCATTCTTGCTATACAAGCCATTTCAAATTGTGCTGCTTACATAACCCAGCTTTTGTTTTCATTTAAAAAAAATCTGCTTTCTCTATAGGCATACTGTCTCTCTCTCACACACACAAACACACACACACACAAACACTGCTCCTACTTTCCCAATATGTTCATGCTTTTACTGGCACAGATGTCCCTGTAATTCCCCTCTTCTGTCACTCACCTTTCAAGTTATATACACATCTGAGGTTTCTCCATTATTTTTACAGGCACAGTTCAGCATGGGGGCAATCTGGATGACAAGAAAAAAATCACAAGGGAAAGGAAGGGGAATATAACACACTAGTGTATTTAGTCGTTCCTTTGTGTTTTAGTATAGATCCTATGCAGCATTTAGCCATGGAGTAAGCATAATGTATAATTATCACATTGGGATGCTAAACACAGACGCTGCATTCACTCTGTGCATAGAGTAAAATCTGGTTCATGGAAAAATGCAGGTTTTGCATTTTTCCAACAAAATAACTGAGTGGGGGTGGAAGGAGACTGACATTCTGATGATTATTTCAGAATACTAATGCCTACTAGAAGCAGTGGCAATGCTGGCAGGTCTCCACTGCATTATGTTGACAGAAAAATGAGGGTGTTCCTTCCCTCTTTAGCTGTCTCTTATGGCAGCAGCCCAACAGGTACTTTTGACCAGCCAGCAAGTAAGTCTTTTATCCCTCTGTGGAAAGAAACATTGTCCAAATGGTCAGGGACAACCCAGGCAGGAAAACTGAAGCAATACTCATGAAGTAATTGGAGGACAATTGAGCATCAGACTGTGTGATCCTGAATATGAGGGCTGAAGGAGTACAGAGGAGGGAGGTCAATGAGCCTTGGAAATGGGGGTGGTGGGGTATCAAGAAGCTTTCATAGAGAATGTAGGCTGGGATTAGACTGTAAAGAATGCAAACAATTTTTTAAAAGTGAAAGGGAAAAAAGAGAGGGTGTGCCATACTCAGTAAAAGAACAGAAACAGCCTTACAGTAGACCAGGCACTAGGCAGAGCCTTGCTGTGCTCTCACTTGGTGCTGCGCTAAGTCACTTCAGTCGTGTCCAACTCTTTGCNAAGAGAGGGTGTGCCATACTCAGTAAAAGAACAGAAACAGCCTTACAGTAGACCAGGCACTAGGCAGAGCCTTGCTGTGCTCTCACTTGGTGCTGCGCTAAGTCACTTCAGTCATGTCCAACTCTTTGCGACCCCATGGACTGTAGCCTGCCAGGCTCCTCTGTCCATGAGATTCTCCAGGCAAGAATACTGGAGTGGGTTGCCATGCCCTCCTCCAGGGGGTCTTCCCTACCTAGGGGTTGAACCCCTGTCTCTTATCTCCTGGATTACCAGGCAGGTTCTTTACCACTAGTGCCACCTGGGGAAGTGGTTTTAAGTCCCCATTTGAGGAGTTTAATAACTTGATTCCTGGTCATGCTGCTTCTAAGCAGCCACATGGTGTTTGGATCAAAAGTCCTCAGTCTTGCCAGCAGGGCACCTTGTAACTGCTGTCCTGCAAGTACAGAGACTGGAGTTATGATCAGTGGTCTCTGCATCAGTTCCCATTCCTCCCTACTGTTCTGTCCCTGACCTACCGGCAACACAGATGTTGAGAATCACTTTTTCAGGTTTTGAGTTCTCAATCTGTGGATACTCAGAATTATTTTAGTAGCTAAAAAAAAAAAAAGCAACCTGTTTCAAAACTCCACTCCCTAGCTAATGAAACCAACTACCCAGAGATAAGATGCTTGGGTCATTTCCAATTGTCCTCCAGCACCTCACATAGAACCTTGGATAAAGCAGGCATCAATAAACGTCTATCAAATGAATGAATAATTAATGCCTCCGTTAAATCATTATTTTATTTACTAATTTGTTGATTGCGAGTTCCTGGTTGCCTTGGTTTATTTCTTCTATGTTACACCATGATGATTCTTTTGTGGAAATATCTGTTTCTGAATAATGAAAATGAGGACTTATGGGCTTTTTCCAGCTTGGAGTCCATTGTGAACCCAGAGTACATTTTTAAAAAATTGAAATACAATTGACATACAGCATCATATTAGTTTCAGCTGTGCATAATAGTAATTCGATATTTATATAGATTTTGACATGGTCATCATAATAAATCTCGTTGCCACCTGCCCCAAAGTACATTTGACTAGGACTTAAAGAAAGCAGATGCATGTCTCTGGAGCTGGGTGAATACATAGCTTTCCTATCCTTATTATCCAGGCTCTCTTTTCATTCTAAATCTAAACCTCTGTGTTAAGACCAGCCTTTACTCTTTCTCTTTTTCCAGAGTTAAACATCAGTTAAAAAAAAAAACCCTCTTTACAACTTTTGTGCTATGGAATAGACCCTGTTGATTTTCCTAAACTGACCCAAATCCCTTCTGTTAGCTGAGTTTCATAGTGTGGTGAAAGACAGAGATAGACAAGTAAACTTATGCGATCTTTATTAATTACATTTGTAATCTGATTTATGTCAAGAAGTAGATGTATTTTGGGTTGCATTGTATTCATCAGGATGATTTAAACACTGCTTCATCTGGTTCCAAATTGAAGTGCCTGATAAAGCGGTCCTGTGATTTTCCCATCACTTTCTTCCATCCACTTCAGCATGCTACCAAGGCTTCCACACTGTAACATCAGATTCTCATATAGACAAATGATTGGAGAAATGTGACACCATGATTAGAAATACTGGCGTTCTCCAAGTTTAAGAGTGCTTCAGTCATAGCCATAATTATTAGTGCAATAAAAGCAGGAAAAGTCTAATTGAGATTCACCCCTTTTTAGCATCAATGGATCTGAGATTATATCTTAGCTTTGCTTCATTTTCCCTTCTGCATTTATTATTCCATTATTATAAAATGTCACTTTGCCTATAATATATTTTGCCTTGCTGTCAAGTTTTATTTGGTTCAGTTTTTAAGTCAGTAGCACTTGTGGCCGATCAGTCTGTGCCAAAGGAATTTTCCAAGCTATGGTGTGCATTTGTTTTGTAAACACACACATTGTTTTTAAGGTAGCTTGGGAACAAACATTCACTTAAAAAAAAATCATACTTATGCAGAAGACACACACTCACAGTCTGACGAGGGTCTGAGGGGAACATCCTTTATCATATAAACAGAACTTTAAACATTGCTCTTAGAACTGATTTGAGTGGAAGAAAAAAGGCCAATAATCTATGCCATTCATGGGACATTTTGTCACCAGGGAGAATAGCAAACTGTTTGAAGTAAAAAGAAAAGAGTTCCTTAAAGGCTTGAACATGTATGAGATGATTCAGTTTTGCCATGTTATCCTGGTCTGCTCCACTTTCTCACCCACCATTTCAATTTCAGTGACCTTCTCTTTATCATCCATCTTTCAAAACTGTCATCCAAATTTCCAGTTGCTTCTCCAGCATGTAAAACCCTGTCAGCCTGGTGGAAGCTCCAACTGTTTGCCTCTCCTCCTACTGCTTCTTCCTAAATAGAAACTCTTCATTAAATTAATTCTCTCCATATAGTTTGATGAGCAGCTGCTTGTTAGCAGGAGTAGCAGGAGTATACCCTTAGTCTTTGAAAGGGAAACAAATTAAAATACTGTTTTGAGATAAGAAACTATTTTTGTAGAAAAAATCCAATAGGAGCTCTGGTTAATTTATGCACTCAGTATGTTTTGGTTCATGCTTATGAGATTTGCATGACCACACAAATTTAGTAGTCTATCTACAATCTACCAGATTGCTTTTCCCATAAAATAAACCTTCTTTATTGCTGATGTTTGCAGTGCATCCCTTCCAGGCATAAGAATAGACATGAATTATTTTTGAGGAAATTCAGTGATTCCCATCTAAAGCCAGTTTTCAAGTGTTTTGTCAATAGACAGGATAGCTTACCATTACCTCTAAGGGCATCAGCACTTTTGATAAAAGTGTAACAAGTTAATAGATTTTCCTTTTTTTAGAGAAAAGGCTTTGCTTTGATGAGGTTTTTGTCTTTGCTAAATTCATTGTGGATGGAATTCTTACCTTTATCACAGCTCTGGACTTGCTCTTAGACCACCCTTTAGAATGTATCACAATGGCCACTGTCAGCTTTCAATAAAGACAATAAATGAGGACCAACGATTTATGGCCACTGCCACCCTGACTGTATGTGGTTGTGGACTGTCTCCATTTCAGACTCCCTTGCTGTTAAACAGCTTGCGTTAGAGGTTGTTCACTATGATCGAGTAACTATATGTGAAGTTGCAACATTATTGTATGAATAAAGGCTAATGCAAAGGAAAGAGACAATGGAGAAGGAAAACCTCAAATCAAAGGTGCTAAAAATACTCTACACATGATTAACTTATAGTTGGAGGCATTATGATAGAGCCCCAGTCAACTTCTCACTGAAAAATGAGGATTTGGGCTCAGAAGGCATTTCACTTAATCATTACCAAAGCCGAGGATAGATATCAGAAGAAAAAGGGGAAGAAATGCGGTGCCAGCTGTAGGAAGGAGAAAAAGCTAGGAGGAATTTAATGTTACAAAAAACAGGTCACATGAAAAACAGTGGGCCCATGTGACATGCTCTTGCACTCACATCATTATTCAATAGTTTAGACTCTCAGGGGCAGAAGGGAAGGTGAAGGTGAGGATCAGCAACTTTTTCAGTTGGTCAGTTTTACAGTTGAGTTCAAATGCCAAGAGCCATCCAACGTCCCTGTCTCAGTCAGATGCCCATGAAGGGCAATTTGCAAAGGTGAATTCTGGTTCTGGGTCCAATTGTCTTGATAAATTGTGCAGCTGATGAAAACCACCTGGCAAGGGACTTGTGGTAATTGAATAGATCCCCAGGCTGGCTGCCATCTGAGAATATAGTCCCAGACACCCACTTGCTTGGCAGGGACACTAGGCAAGGGTGCCCCTGCTCCCAGAGCTAGAGGCTGGTCAGGAGTGCCCCTGCTCCCAGAGCTAGAGGCTCTATTCTCCTTTTAGAGGCATCTCATATATCTCCATGTTACCCAGAACAATTGTGCTCAGCCTTCAATGTGCCTGAGAAACCATTGAGCTTGCCTTGCTCCAACTGCCCCTGTGCACAGAATAGACTGATTTAATATGGATTTTCGTTTCTGCCTCAACAGAATGGGTTTCCTGCATGAATCACGTTTATTGTGTTCTACCCTGGGCCACTTAGCCATGTTATAAATGATCTTTAGAGGCACAAAATAAATCTGCTGCCCCTTTGGTTCACCAATTCTACAAACTAAAAAAGCTTAGGCTTATTTAGCAATCTATTTCCAAAGAAGCCAACAGGGCTTGGGTAGGTTGACGGCAGAAGACAAGTGGGCAGTTTCAGGGCAGCCTGTGAAATGGCTCGTACGAGAGCTCCTTGTATTCCCTGCCCCGTCATTCGTCTTCCTGGATTCTGTTAGCAGGTCTTCTGCCATCTCTGAATATATGCCGTTTGCAGCATGCAACTATCTTTTCAAAGTCGCAGCCTTTTTCCCCCAAATACCACCTTCAACATGTTCCTCTACGACAAACTGGGGACAAACCCCCTTTATTTGGCACAGCATTTCTGGGCAGGATGCATCAAAATGAGTTCCAGGAACTTCCAGGATCAGCCTTATTAACTAGATGAAGCTGTTGAGTGTTTCCCTCCTCTCCTCCTTAAGAAAAAGATTGCATTTCAGACAGGTGCCTCCAGAGCAAATCGTTCAATGTTTTCCTTGAGCTTCCTTCAGTTCTTTGCTGCTGCTGCTAAGTCGCTTCAGTTGTGTCCGACTCTGTGCGACCCAATAGATGGCAGCCCACCAGGCTCCTCTGTCCCTGGGATTCTCCAGGCAAGAATACTGGAGTGGGTTGCCATTTCCTTCTCCTCAGTTCTTTACATCAGTATCTTATTTTGAGAACTGTCCCTAGTTGCTCAAGGCATTTTACAGAGAGTAAATTTCCTGAGGGAGTGTGCAGCATCCTCCTGATGACTAAGGACCTGTGCTCTCCTGGGGCTCGGCTCAGGACTGGCCTTAATCTTCCACTCAGGATTGCTTTGCTTTTCTCTCTACAGCACACTCTGTTCCCAGAACCCATAGTCCCGTGATCTGTCCTTGTCAGGATTTGAAGTTGATACATATCGATAAATAAGCAGAGGCAGCGATCAGGCAAGAGTGTGACTACTTCCTCCCCCGCAGGAAGGAATTTTGGGCTCAGCCTGTCACTTAGTGAGTACTTCCTGTTCAGGGGGACTAGCGGTAGTTGGGGTGGTTCCACAGCAGGCTGACTTTCATTTCTAATGAGGCTTTGAGAGGCAGCCTGGTCTTCAGCTAGTCTCCTGGAGAAGGGTATGTGGTTGACCCTCAGATGCAGATTTATGGACATGCTCTATTGTCCCTAGTATGCTGACAAATTGTGTCTACACAGAAGGAGAAGGAAGTGACAGAGGATGAAATGGTTGGATGGCATCACTGACTCTACGGACANGACTTATGGGCTTTTTCCAGCTTGGAGTCCATTGTGAACCCAGAGTACATTTTTAAAAAATTGAAATACAATTGACATACAGCATCATATTAGTTTCAGCTGTGCATAATAGTAATTCGATATTTATATAGATTTTGACATGGTCATCATAATAAATCTCGTTGCCACCTGCCCCAAAGTACATTTGACTAGGACTTAAAGAAAGCAGATGCATGTCTCTGGAGCTGGGTGAATACATAGCTTTCCTATCCTTATTATCCAGGCTCTCTTTTCATTCTAAATCTAAACCTCTGTGTTAAGACCAGCCTTTACTCTTTCTCTTTTTCCAGAGTTAAACATCAGTTTAAAAAAAAAACCCTCTTTACAACTTTTGTGCTATGGAATAGACCCTGTTGATTTTCCTAAACTGACCCAAATCCCTTCTGTTAGCTGAGTTTCATAGTGTGGTGAAAGACAGAGATAGACAAGTAAACTTATGCGATCTTTATTAATTACATTTGTAATCTGATTTATGTCAAGAAGTAGATGTATTTTGGGTTGCATTGTATTCATCAGGATGATTTAAACATTGCTTCATCTGGTTCCAAATTGAAGTGCCTGATAAAGCGGTCCTGTGATTTTCCCATCACTTTCTTCCATTCACTTCAGCATGCTACCAAGGCTTCCACACTGTAACATCAGATTCTCATATAGACAAATGATTGGAGAAATGTGACACCATGATTAGAAATACTGGCGTTCTCCAAGTTTAAGAGTGCTTCAGTCATAGCCATAATTATTAGTGCAATAAAAGCAGGAAAAGTCTAATTGAGATTCACCCCTTTTTAGCATCAATGGATCTGAGATTATATCTTAGCTTTGCTTCATTTTCCCTTCTGCATTTATTATTCCATTATTATAAAATGTCACTTTGCCTATAATATATTTTGCCTTGCTGTCAAGTTTTATTTGGTTCAGTTTTTAAGTCAGTAGCACTTGTGGCCGATCAGTCTGTGCCAAAGGAATTTTCCAAGCTATGGTGTGCATTTGTTTTGTAAACACACACATTGTTTTTAAGGTAGCTTGGGAACAAACATTCACTTAAAAAAAAATCATACTTATGCAGAAGACACACACTCACAGTCTGACGAGGGTCTGAGGGGAACATCCTTTATCATATAAACAGAACTTTAAACATTGCTCTTAGAACTGATTTGAGTGGAAGAAAAAAGGCCAATAATCTATGCCATTCATGGGACATTTTGTCACCAGGGAGAATAGCAAACTGTTTGAAGTAAAAAGAAAAGAGTTCCTTAAAGGCTTGAACATGTATGAGATGATTCAGTTTTGCCATGTTATCCTGGTCTGCTCCACTTTCTCACCCACCATTTCAATTTCAGTGACCTTCTCTTTATCATCCATCTTTCAAAACTGTCATCCAAATTTCCAGTTGCTTCTCCAGCATGTAAAACCCTGTCAGCCTGGTGGAAGCTCCAACTGTTTGCCTCTCCTCCTACTGCTTCTTCCTAAATAGAAACTCTTCATTAAATTAATTCTCTCCATATAGTTTGATGAGCAGCTGCTTGTTAGCAGGAGTAGCAGGAGTATACCCTTAGTCTTTGAAAGGGAAACAAATTAAAATACTGTTTTGAGATAAGAAACTATTTTTGTAGAAAAAATCCAATAGGAGCTCTGGTTAATTTATGCACTCAGTATGTTTTGGTTCATGCTTATGAGATTTGCATGACCACACAAATTTAGTAGTCTATCTACAATCTACCAGATTGCTTTTCCCATAAAATAAACCTTCTTTATTGCTGATGTTTGCAGTGCATCCCTTCCAGGCATAAGAATAGACATGAATTATTTTTGAGGAAATCCAGTGATTCCCATCTAAAGCCAGTTTTCAAGTGTTTTGTCAATAGACAGGATAGCTTACCATTACCTCTAAGGGCATCAGCACTTTTGATAAAAGTGTAACAAGTTAATAGATTTTCCTTTTTTTAGAGAAAAGGCTTTGCTTTGATGAGGTTTTTGTCTTTGCTAAATTCATTGTGGATGGAATTCTTACCTTTATCACAGCTCTGGACTTGCTCTTAGACCACCCTTTAGAATGTATCACAATGGCCACTGTCAGCTTTCAATAAAGACAATAAATGAGGACCAACGATTTATGGCCACTGCCACCCTGACTGTATGTGGTTGTGGACTGTCTCCATTTCAGACTCCCTTGCTGTTAAACAGCTTGTGTTAGAGGTCGTTCACTATGATCGAGTAACTATATGTGAAGTTGCAACATTATTGTATGAATAAAGGCTAATGCAAAGGAAAGAGACAATGGAGAAGGAAAACCTCAAATCAAAGGTGCTAAAAATACTCTACACATGATTAACTTATAGTTGGAGGCATTATGATAGAGCCCCAGTCAACTTCTCACTGAAAAATGAGGATTTGGGCTCAGAAGGCATTTCACTTAATCATTACCAAAGCCGAGGATAGATATCAGAAGAAAAAGGGGAAGAAATGCGGTGCCAGCTGTAGGAAGGAGAAAAAGCTAGGAGGAATTTAATGTTACAAAAAACAGGTCACATGAAAAACAGTGGGCCCATGTGACATGCTCTTGCACTCACATCATTATTCAATAGTTTAGACTCTCAGGGGCAGAAGGGAAGGTGAAGGTGAGGATCAGCAACTTTTTCAGTTGGTCAGTTTTACAGTTGAGTTCAAATGCCAAGAGCCATCCAACGTCCCTGTCTCAGTCAGATGCCCATGAAGGGCAATTTGCAAAGGTGAATTCTGGTTCTGGGTCCAATTGTCTTGATAAATTGTGCAGCTGATGAAAACCACCTGGCAAGGGACTTGTGGTAATTGAATAGATCCCCAGGCTGGCTGCCATCTGAGAATATAGTCCCAGACACCCACTTGCTTGGCAGGGACACTAGGCAAGGGTGCCCCTGCTCCCAGAGCTAGAGGCTGGTCAGGGGTGCCCCTGCTCCCAGAGCTAGAGGCTCTATTCTCCTTTTAGAGGCATCTCATATATCTCCATGTTACCCAGAACAATTGTGCTCAGCCTTCAATGTGCCTGAGAAACCATTGAGCTTGCCTTGCTCCAACTGCCCCTGTGCACAGAATAGACTGATTTAATATGGATTTTCGTTTCTGCCTCAACAGAATGGGTTTCCTGCATGAATCACGTTTATTGTGTTCTACCCTGGGCCACTTAGCCATGTTATAAATGATCTTTAGAGGCACAAAATAAATCTGCTGCCCCTATGGTTCACCAATTCTACAAACTAAAAAAGCTTAGGCTTATTTAGCAATCTATTTCCAAAGAAGCCAACAGGGCTTGGGTAGGTTGACGGCAGAAGACAAGTGGGCAGTTTCAGGGCAGCCTGTGAAATGGCTCGTACGAGAGCTCCTTGTATTCCCTGCCCCGTCATTCGTCTTCCTGGATTCTGTTAGCAGGTCTTCTGCCATCTCTGAATATATGCCGTTTGCAGCATGCAACTATCTTTTCAAAGTCGCAGCCTTTTTCCCCCAAATACCACCTTCAACATGTTCCTCTACTACAAACTGGGGACAAACCCCCTTTATTTGGCACAGCATTTCTGGGCAGGATGCATCAAAATGAGTTCCAGGAACTTCCAGGATCAGCCTTATTAACTAGATGAAGCTGTTGAGTGTTTCCCTCCTCTCCTCCTTAAGAAAAAGATTGCATTTCAGACAGGTGCCTCCAGAGCAAATCGTTCAATGTTTTCCTTGAGCTTCCTTCAGTTCTTTGCTGCTGCTGCTAAGTCGNGTCGCAAAGAGTCAGACACGACTGAGCAACTGAACTGAACTGAACTGAACAGGCCCAGAAGGTTAGGTTTTGGGGTAGGCAAGAACAAAGTGTTTGGAATATGATATAAAATATGCTGATGCAAATACTCACTGGCTTCTCCTCTAGGTACTTGGCCATAGTCCTTGGTGGAGGTCTGGGACCTCAAAGGAACCACATCCTTATAAGAAGCCTCCTCTGTGTCCATCAGAGCAGCATAAGTAATTTTGGAAATGGGGGTGTAGGAATTAGAGGTGGCAGCCACATGAGGGGTTTTCTCTCCATCTTGATCATCTCTTACACTCTGGATTGACATCTGAGAGCGCTGTCACCTACTCAAGTGATTCCACATCACAGGCAGGACAGCGAGCAGTAGACCTGGATGGAAATGGACCTGAGGATGGTTGCAGTTACTCGCTTTGGGCAAAAGAGTTGTAAATGTCAGAGCAGAGCACAGAACCAGGACTCGGATTCCAGTGTGTCATGCTTTCTGCCAAGTGGTGATGATTTGCGTCTCTTCTGAAGTTCAACCTTGCCTTCCATTTCTGTATACCCAGACTGCTCTCTCTCCCTATGTGTCTGTCTATCTACCTACCTACCTATCTGTCCACCTATCTTCCTATCTATCCATCCATACACACATGTAAAAGAGGGTCTAACATACAAGTTAGTCTTTTAATCAAGGAATGAAGTTGATTGCTGGACAATAGTTAAATAGCTATTACTGGTGAAATATTTCATTTAAGCCACACAAATTCATAAATTCTTTTAATATTCCCCTAAATCATAATATGAACTGTCTGTCAAACTGAAAATAATCAGTGAGAATAATTATAAAAGAGGATAGTTTTAATTTAGGAAAACATTAAGAACTTTAGACATCAACAAACTCCTGCAATTAATGTTTGTTGCTGTATATAAACAATTAATGTAGTAAATATCCTGACCATCAAAGCCAATTTAGCAAGGTCTCAATTTGAAAACACTCAGTTGATTATTTCTTTGAGTGACTCTATCTATTAATAGAGTGAAGTATGTGTTATTAAGTGAAAATGAACTTGAGAAGATAGCTTCTAACAACAAGGCTGTTGTTAAAAAGTGTTATTCTATCATAGAATTAATCAGACCTCAGCCTTTATTATTAAAAAGCAGAGAATAATAGCCCTAGGAGGCCAAAAGAGGATGCCATCTAGCTTCCAGGGAAGGCATAAAGCTTCTTTGCATTATCCCCACTGCATCCCAGATCAGAGGAATCTTAGGTGAATGGATCTGAGTCCAAGGATATTTAATGACTCCAAACACTTAGAGGTAGAGATTTTTTGAGACAAGGAAAGTTTTGATTGCAGCTCAGAATGGAAAGTTTGCCCTTTTCTTTCCTGCAGATTTATTCTCCTTCCTCCAGAGACTCTCTCTCTCTGAAAAGAGTGAGGCTCTGTATCCTCTTACAAGCTGTTTCCTCTTGGCCTCCTCCTATCCCCATGGACCTGTTCGCCAGATTCATACTCCACCTCCTTCTCCCTTGTTTTCACTTGGCACAGTTTTCCTTGGAATGGCCTAATCTGGCCATTCAACTGGCAATAATTAGAGGGCTAGACTATGAGTTTGGACCCAAAGGAAATGCACAGAGGAAGTATCTCTCTCAGCTTTGCCCCTACATCTCATAGCTGTCAAATGTAAGCAAGAACAGTCACTGAGTCTCCATTAAAGGTTCCATATTGGGTCTAGTCCCAAAGTCCCACTTAGTGATAAAGAGATACTTTTCCTAGTCTTATTATGCTATGTGTGTGGATCCTTGCTGCATTAATTATCTACTGCTAGATAATAAATCACCCCAAAGATCCCTGGTTGGGAAGAAGGAAGTNCTTAGTCCTTGGAAGAAAAGTTATGACCAACCTAGATAGTATATTCAAAAGCAGAGACATTACTTTGCCGACTAAGGTCTGTCTAGTCAAGGCTATGGTTTTTCCTGTGGTCATGTATGGATGTGAGAGTTGGACTGTGAAGGAGGCTGAGTGCCAAAGAATTGATGCTTTTGAAGTGTGGTGTTGGAGAAGACTCTTGAGAGTCCCTTGGACTGCAAGGAGATTCAACCAGTCCATTCTGAAGGAGATCAGCCTTGGGATTTCTTTGGAAGGAATGATGCTGAAACTGAAGCTCCAGTACTTTGGCCATCTTATGTGAAGAGTTGACTCATTGGAAAAGACTCTGATGCTGGGAGGGACTGGGGGCAGGAGGAGGAGGGGACAACAGAGGATGAGATAGCTGGATGGCATTACTGACTTGATGGACGTGAGTCTGAGTGAACTCCGAGAGATGGTGATGAACAGGGAGGCCTGGCGTGCTGCGATTCATGGTGTCGCAAAGAGTCAGACACGACTGAGCAACTGAACTGAACTGAACTGAACAGGCCCAGAAGGTTAGGTTTTGGGGTAGGCAAGAACAAAGTGTTTGGAATATGATATAAAATATGCTGATGCAAATACTCACTGGCTTCTCCTCTAGGTACTTGGCCATAGTCCTTGGTGGAGGTCTGGGACCTCAAAGGAACCACATCCTTATAAGAAGCCTCCTCTGTGTCCATCAGAGCAGCATAAGTAATTTTGGAAATGGGGGTGTAGGAATTAGAGGTGGCAGCCACATGAGGGGTTTTCTCTCCATCTTGATCATCTCTTACACTCTGGATTGACATCTGAGAGCGCTGTCACCTACTCAAGTGATTCCACATCACAGGCAGGACAGCGAGCAGTAGACCTGGATGGAAATGGACCTGAGGATGGTTGCAGTTACTCGCTTTGGGCAAAAGAGTTGTAAATGTCAGAGCAGAGCACAGAACCAGGACTCGGATTCCAGTGTGTCATGCTTTCTGCCAAGTGGTGATGATTTGCGTCTCTTCTGAAGTTCAACCTTGCCTTCCATTTCTGTATACCCAGACTGCTCTCTCTCCCTATGTGTCTGTCTATCTACCTACCTACCTATCTGTCCACCTATCTTCCTATCTATCCATCCATACACACATGTAAAAGAGGGTCTAACATACAAGTTAGTCTTTTAATCAAGGAATGAAGTTGATTGCTGGACAATAGTTAAATAGCTATTACTGGTGAAATATTTCATTTAAGCCACACAAATTCATAAATTCTTTTAATATTCCCCTAAATCATAATATGAACTGTCTGTCAAACTGAAAATAATCAGTGAGAATAATTATAAAAGGGGATAGTTTTAATTTAGGAAAACATTAAGAACTTTAGACATTAACAAACTCCTGCAATTAATGTTTGTTGCTGTATATAAACAATTAATGTAGTAAATATCCTGACCATCAAAGCCAATTTAGCAAGGTCTCAATTTGAAAACACTCAGTTGATTATTTCTTTGAGTGACTCTATCTATTAATAGAGTGAAGTATGTGTTATTAAGTGAAAATGAACTTGAGAAGATAGCTTCTAACAACAAGGCTGTTGTTAAAAAGTGTTATTCTATCATAGAATTAATCAGACCTCAGCCTTTATTATTAAAAAGCAGAGAATAATAGCCCTAGGAGGCCAAAAGAGGATGCCATCTAGCTTCCAGGGAAGGCATAAAGCTTCTTTGCATTATCCCCACTGCATCCCAGATCAGAGGAATCTTATGTGAATGGATCTGAGTCCAAGGATATTTAATGACTCCAAACACTTAGAGGTAGAGATTTTTTGAGACAAGGAAAGTTTTGATTGCAGCTCAGAATGGAAAGTTTGCCCTTTTCTTTCCTGCAGATTTATTCTCCTTCCTCCAGAGACTCTCTCTCTCTGAAAAGAGTGAGGCTTTGTATCCTCTTACAAGCTGTTTCCTCTTGGCCTCCTCCTATCCCCATGGACCTGTTCGCCAGATTCATACTCCACCTCCTTCTCCCTTGTTTTCACTTGGCACAGTTTTCCTTGGAATGGCCTAATCTGGCCATTCAACTGGCAATAATTAGAGGGCTAGACTATGAGTTTGGACCCAAAGGAAATGCACAGAGGAAGTATCTCTCTCAGCTTTGCCCCTACATCTCATAGCTGTCAAATGTAAGCAAGAACAGTCACTGAGTCTCCATTAAAGGTTCCATATTGGGTCTAGTCCCAAAGTCCCACTTAGTGATAAAGAGATACTTTTCCTAGTCTTATTATGCTATGTGTGTGGATCCTTGCTGCATTAATTATCTACTGCTAGATAATAAATCACCCCAAAGATCCCTGGTTGGGAAGAAGGAAGTGGCAATCCACTCCAGGACTACTGCCTGGAAAATCCCATGGACAGAGGAGCCTGGTAGGCTACAGTCCATGGGGTCACAAAGAGTCAGACATGACTGAGTGACTTCACTTTCACTTTAATGACTTAAAACAATAAACATGTATTGTCTCACGTAAATGTTTTTTGAGGTCTGATCCAAGTAGCTTTGCTGGGGGCTTCTGGTATAGCCCTCTTGTGAGACTGCAATCATAAGCTGGGCTGGGGCCATGATCCTCTGAAGGCTACACTGGGGCTTGAATGTGAATTCCAAGATGGCACCCTCTTGGGCTTGCTAGGAGGAAGTCTGGCTCAATGTACTGTTCATGGGCAGGAGTCAAATTCTGTATCACTTTAACCTCTCTATAGGACTGACTGAGTGTCTTTTTGATATGACAACTGGCACTTGCTCAGGGTAAGTGACTCCAGAGAGAAGACAGAGTAAGCAAGGAGGAAGCTACAGTGCCTTTTATGACCCAGACGTAGCAGTCATACAGCATCATTTGTATGTGTTAGAACTTGAGCCCACACTCAGGGGTAGGGGAATTAGGTTCTACCTTTTGAAGGGAGGAGCATCAGAGAATTTGTAGGCACATTTAAAACCACTGCACAACCCAAAGACTGCTACTGCTCACCAGCTGCTGTGTGTCTCCTGTTATGTTGGGCACAAAGCTACATCTTAGATCCTCATCCCTTTCAGTCAGTGGAGTCAAAGGAATGTGAGCAGAGGGGATGCATGCCCCTTGTAGATAAGCCTGTCCCTTCAAAGGCTCACGCTGCCCCTCTCCCTTCCCATAGTGACCTTGGAGACACATCACAAATGTTGCTCTGAGCTTCTGGCATCACAAGCTGGGAGGAGCCCTGGAGTTCAAACCAGAATCTCTTTGCTGTCAGCAGTGGTCTGTGATCTGAGAAAGCAATACCCTTTATCATTTTAACATGCAGATTTCTGGGCTTATGTCTTATGGTAGCTGGATTTATTCACTCTAACAGAACCTCAACAGGGACTTACAGAACTGATGTTGGATATGTGTATGAATGCATGGAAGCTGTGTCATTTTTTTTACATATCAGCATGGAAAGTTTCTGGAAAAAATACAAATTATGATGTTATGATAATTTGGGGAAAACTTTCCTTCTTTTGAATATTTTTGATGGTATTTTCTGATGTTTGTCATAAAAATGTAGCTTACCTTTATTTTTTAAAATTGTATTGTGGCTTAATTGACATATAGTATTATTTTGGTTTCATGTCATGATGTAATTATGTGATAGGTTTGTAGGCTATATGATCACAATACGTCTAGTTAACTTCCCTCATTCTTATACATAATTACAAATTTTTTTTCCTATGATTGAAACTTTTAAGATCTACTCTTTTCTTTTGACTGTGAAGTCGCTCAGTCGTGTCCGACTCTTTGTGACCCGTGGACTGTAGGTCTACTCTTTTAGCAACTTTCAAATATGAAATGCAGTATTATTAACTATACTCACCATGCTATATATTACATTCTCCGGGACTTTATTTTATACCTGGAAGCTTATACTTTTTGACCTTCTTCACCTATTTCACCTACTTTCTACTTCTGGGAACCATCAATCTGTTCTCTGTATCTATGAGCTTTAAAAAAAAACACAACAACTATAAAACTTATAAGGAAGATCATACAACATTTGTCTTTCTCTGTGTTCCGTATTTCACTTAGTATTATGCCCTGAAGGTCCATCCATGTTGTCTCAAGTGCAAGATTTCTTAAGATTTCATTCCTTTCTATGGCTTTATCTTTATCCATGCATCCATTGATGGATGCTTAGATTGTTTCCATATTTTGGCTCTTATAAAGAGTGCTGCAGAGAACATTGGAGTCCAGATTTCTTTTTGAATTAGTGCTTTGATTTTCTTTGGATAAATACCCAAAAGTGGAATTGTGAGATCATCCAGTAGTTGCATTTTAAATTTTTTTGAAGAACTTTCATACTATTTTCCACAGTTGCTGATCCAATCTACTTTGCCAACAGCAGTGCACAAGGGTTCCCTTTCCCCCACATCCTTGCCTATCAATTTAATTCATTCTTGGTTTCACTTTTGTATTTTATATTTCTTGCCTTCTTGTATTTTTATATTTTCACCAGTTCTTCAAGTTCCCTTTGCGTCTCTTCTTCCATCTCAACCTCTTCTGTTCTATGGTTCCCTGATCCTGTTTCTTAGAGGTCAAGCCCTCTGGCTCTTTTTGAAGACACCAAGGTAATGTCTTGTATAATTTTCTTTCTTCTTCTTTTCTTCCTTCTTCCCTTCCTTCCTCCTTCTCTCTTTGGTTGTTGGATGCCATTTTTAGATATATACTTTTCTGTATTTTCAGGGAGCATTACCTTTTCCATATGTTTTAAGATGTTTTATGAATTACCTTGTGGTTTTCATTTGTTTTTCTGTTTCCACACACTTCAATAGGAAACGTATATATATATATTTTTTTTCCCCTAGCCAAATAGATGATATGCTTTGTCTTACAGGATCTCAAAGAGAAGAAAAGTAAGAAGGGAACCTACCACCCAGGCCCACCATGTCAACCTGTATTAAGACATTCTAACAATTGGAAATACTAAACCTCACATCAAAGGGACACCTGGAGTATTCTGGGGTTATAGAGCAGAGGGCAAGTAATACTATCGAGAAGAGTCAGGGAAGCTTTGAAAAGAATGTTGAATTTGAGTCTTGTGTTGAAGAATGGGTCATAACTCAGTTGAGTAGAAAAGGAAAGCATATCAGGAAAGTTGTGGAGATGAAGAGAGAGTGAGAGTGAGTAGTATGGGATCGTGATGATATCTGAGGGCAGGAGATGATGGCAGAGGGGTAGGCAGAGGCCGTCATGAAGGGACTCAAGGGCCATGCTGATGATTGTAGTGTTTACTTGAAAGATGAAAAGGAGCAACCATTGTTGGGAGGCTGTGAAGAGCTGTGCACTTGATAAAGCTCTCCAGGGGGCATGAGGGCTGTGGAGGATGGAGAGAGGCTGTCACCGGAGGAGGGGTGATTCCCACATTCCTAAGGGATTTCTGTAGATTCAAGAGTACCTGGGCAAGAAGCTGCCAATTATTGTGAAAATACATTTGAATGGTACCATTTTTCTTCCTTCTATATACATATAAATATTTATACTATATGAAGCATTTAAGACAGCCCTAGATTGATTTTCCAGTTAAAAACATATTTTATGTGTGATGTGCACATACCTTGTTGGCAAGAGAAAGGGGAGACAGAGATGAGAGAGTTGGATGTCATCACTGACTTAATGGACATGAGTTTGAGCAAACTCAGGAAGAGAGTGAAGGACAGGGAAGCCTGGCATGCTGCAGTTCATGGGGTCACAAAAAGTTGGACGTGACTGAGCAACTGAACAACAATCTCTTTGCAGGCTGTCTTTCCCTGTTCCCTTGTGGTTCAGATGGTGAAGAATCTGCCTGCAATGCTGGAGACATGGTTTTCATCCCTGGGTCGAGATTTCCTGGAGAAAGGAATGGTTACCCATTCCAGTAATCTTGCCTGGAGAAGTCCCTGGTTGGCTACAGTCCTTGGGGTTGCAAAGAGTTGGACGCAACAGAGCAACTAACATATATACACTTGCCTTTGAATAATCTGCTCAGTGGTTAAATGATGAGAAATGTTTCATTTCACCTTAAAGCACTTTCATGCCAATTTCACCTCTGTGTCTCCCATGTCCCATTCTCTGACATTAACATTCAAGTCAGTGTGTGTCTGTCGCCTGGGCTCTGCCTGCTAGGACCTGGGGAGGTGTGTAAACCTGCCAGTTCCCAGCCCAGGACCTCATACTCTCTGCCCCATCGTGGCATCTGCCAGGCTGTGTTTGTTCACTGGGCCTTTTGGCAGCTCCAGTTGCTCGTGAAAATAAGATCATTTGTGTTAGACAAAGAAGTGCTGCCAAAATGCTGAGCTTTGTGCTCTTATCAGGTGGCGGCAGGTGCTCTGCATGAATGCCAGCTGTGCCATTGGCGGTTACCTTATGGCGATTGTGTTATGTGGCTAAAACCTTTCTCCATAATCCCCCCTCCATAATCTCAGAGGAGCAGAGATGCCCAGGGAGCAAAATTGTCTGGCCGTGTTCCTTGGCCCCTAAGGAGTCTTTGTGTGGTTGGGATCAGACAATATCTTACTCTGAAGAAGCTTATGGGGAGTTTTACTGCATTGCAACTGCTCTCAGTCGTTGAGGACCTGTTTGGGCCTCTCTGGTTTATATTAGTTGCCTAAAGCTGTCATCACAAACGACTACAGACTGGGTGGCTTAAACAACAGAAATCTATCTATTGTCTTGAAGTTCTGGGGGCTGTGTATCCAAGATCAAGGTGCTGTTAGATTGGGTTGTGGTGAGACCTTCTTCCCATCTTCTCACTGCGTCCTCATTCGGCCTTTCCCTGGTGAATTCAAGCTGGGTGAATAGAAGTTTCCTGGGACTGACATCTTTAATGTGAACTGGATGTAAAACAACACATCTTGTTTAGTTGTATCGACTATTTGATTTCACTGAGTACCGGAGTTGCTCAGTCATGTCCGACTCTTCCCAACCCCATGGACTGTAGCCTACCAAGCTCCTCTGTCCATGGGATTTTCTAGGCAAGAGTACTGGAGTGGGTTGCTATTTCACTGAGAAGGAGAGAAAACAGCTAAGACTTGCTCAGAGGCTGCATAGGCGGGTACTCTGCTGTGAGTTTCTTTACAAATCTTACTCCACTGTGAGATAAGTGCTATGCTTATCCTCTTTCTACTGATAAGGAAACTCAAAACTCAAGGCTTGGAGATGGTAAATATATTGATTGATTCAAGGTCTCACAGGTAAAAAAAAAAATGCCTTAAGGAGGAAATAAAAGTGGCTTGAGGCCTTCTATTTGGTTTAGAGATAATATCAACAACAATAATGACTTGCTGAGTACTTACTATGTATCAGTTATGGTTCTAAGCACTTTTTGTGTATTAATTTATGTACTTCTCACCTTCACTCTGAACTGCTGCTGCTAAGACGCTTCAGTCGTGTCCAACTCTGCGCGATCCCACAGGCGGCAGCACACCAGGCTCCCCCGTCCCTGGGATTCTCCAGGCAAGAACACTGGAGTGGGTTGCCATTTCCTTCTCCAATGCATGAAAGTGAAACGTGAAAGTGAAATCGCTCAGTTGTGTCCTACTCTTAGCGACCCCGTGGATGGCAGCCCACCAGGCTCCTCTGTCCATAGAGACGGGTGCAGTTCAGATCATCTCTGTATTTTAATTGAGGAAACTGAGGAGGAGAGTTGAAGTAATTTGTCCTGTACCATCCAGTAACACAGGCAGAGCGAGGTGTTGAACCCCAGCTGCCTAGCTCCAGGGCACTTCCTCATGAGCTATGGTTAGAGAATCCACACCAGGGTGAGAAAAGTCCGACTGATCTCATGCCATCTGCCTCTTCCCCAGTCTACTCTTATCTTACTAATTCAGGGAAATATGTAATTCAGGTGAAATCAGTTCATAATAGATACCAAAGGATGTTTATGGATAAAAATAAGTCACAAAAGTACAATGTGGGGGATGTGCTGGACAAAGTGTGTGTGTCTGCAACCATGATTGGAATGATTTGCCATTGCAATAGAGCCGATGGGGTTTCCGTACATAAAAATGTCTCAGGCTGCTTTTTGCACTATATTCTTTTTCCTATTAGCTGCCTCCCTGAGTCATTCCCCCAACGTCAGTCCAAACTCTGGGTTGGGGAGAATTGCCCTAACTCATCTTATACTGGAAATTGTTCTGCATGTAGTAATGTTGTTGCTGCTGCTGCTAAGTCACTTCAGTCGTGTCCAACTCTGTGCGACCCCATAGATGGCAGCCCACCAGGCTCCCCAGTGCTATGACCAATCCACAGGCCATCTCAATGGTGACTGTGTGGGTGTGGAAGGGAGGGGCAGCTTAGACCTCAGCCTGAGAACTGACATGCTTTGGGAGTGAGGGCAGGGCTGAATCTGAAGCAGTGTTTCACCAACTATGTGCCCATCAATCACCTGGGATCTTGATAAAATGCAGACTCTGATTCAGTGGGGCTGGAATGGGGCCCATGATTTGACATTTCTAAAAACTCCTAGGTGATGCTCATGCTGCTAGTCCAAGGACCACATCTGGAGAAGCAAAGTCTACCTGTTATAGACAGAATACATGCTGAGTACCACTTCTAACGGACAGGCTAGTGACCTTGAGAGCAGCTGATGGAAGAAAGAAGAGCAGATGAGCCAAAATGTAGTGAAAGCCAAGCCATTTTGTCCATTTCTTTCACCCATGACAGCTCCTAGAGCTACTGAGTAGCATGGGATAATAATTGATATTGTTGAGGGGCTAACCTTCTTTTGAAAATAAGTCATTATCTTCTGGATTATACACTGAATAAATTTGGAAGGTGTGAAATAGCTGTTAAAAATATTTCCATCAAAATTTCTACATTAAAAACAAAAAGTGAAAGTTGCAGGTAGTGAACATCTGTTGGAAAGAAAAAAATACCTCTGTGGATTTCCCAAAGGATTAGGTCAATAAAGTGTTATTTAAACTTGTAAAGCCATTTGTTAAGGTCTTGTGGTGCCATGGGTTCTGAGCGGTGAGATAAAATTGCAAGAAAACAACAGATGTTCCTCCCTTTCTTCAATTTGCTGGTTGTTCCCAGATCGCTCACCCATTGAGCCATCCATGGTTCTGGGAGATGGTGGGTTCAGATCAGTCAAGTTTCTGAATAGAGTTAACTATTTTGAAAACTTCTGGTAATAGAGCTAGAGCTAAGGTTTGGAGAGAAAAAGTTTTTTGAATTTTTAGAGAATGAGGAAGTATTCAGTATGATGGAAGAGCCTGTTTTACTTCCTAAGGAATATTCAGTGGTGTGTGACTCATTCGTACAGGAGGATGCTCAAGGCAGACAGGAAAGCTTTGACTCTAGTATTTCAGCAGTTTGGCGGCAGTGGGGTCAAATATGCCTATGAACAAAGATTCAACAGGACAAGAACACTGTCATAGAAGTCAGCACACCGTGGGCCCATATGGAGGAGGAGGCAGGGACCCCTCACGCTACATTGCAAACTTCCATGCCCCAGAAACTAAGCTCACTCCAAGGAGAGGGCCACTGAGTGGGGTAAAACATCATATTGACCATTTACCCAAAGAAAAGTCTGAGGAAAAACCCAGAAGAGAAAGGTCTACCTTGAAATATAAAATTTTAGATTCTTTCAACCAGTAAAAATTAGGGTTTGAGAATACAATACAACTATTGCAAAATATTTTCATTTCTACATACTCAAGTTGGTGACTTTAAATCTTGTGCCTGCACTAGAATTTGGTAGTCTGAATAAAGTAACTGCTAAATAAATCCCCATTTGTATCCAGTGAATTTTTATTGAATTCCTAGTATGTGCCAACCACCATTCTAGGTACTGGAGAGATAGAGGTGAACAAAATTAAGTTTCTTCTCTTTTGGGTGAGAGGAACAGATTAAGTAAAAAAAAAAAAAAAATCTATATGCCAGGTGTTGAATTCTGTGAAGAAAAGTCAAGTAAGGCGAGAATAGATTGTGCACATGATGTGGGTCCTTGTGTTGTATGGACGGGGGAATGTCTGAATGTGTGTGTGTGTGTGTGTGTGTGTGTGTGTGTGTGCGTCTGTGTGTCTGCTGGATGTTCTCTTGTACAATTTTCCATCAACTGATCTGGGAAAACAGCATAGAAAATCATTGTCTTTATTTTGGAAAAACCAAACTTCTCTCTTGGGGAAAGTATTCCAGGCAAAAAACCCAGCAAATGTCAAGGTTTGAGGGGACTTGAACGAGTGAATGACTGCTGCTGCTGCTGCTGCTGCTGCTGCTCCTAAGTCGTTTCAGTCGTGTCCAACTCTGCACGATCCCACAGGCGGCAGCACACCAGGGTCCCCCGTCCCTGGGATTCTCCAGGCAAGCACACTGGAGTGGGTTGCCATTTCCTTCTCCAGTGCATGAAAGTGAAAAGTGAAAGTGAAGTTGCTCAGTTGTGTCTGACTCTCAGCAGCCCCATGGAGTGCAGCCTACCGGGCTTCTCCATCCATGGGATTTTCCAGGTGAGAGTACTGGACGGGGTTGCCATTGCCTTGTCCCATGAATGACTCTACTTTCCCTTAAAAAACATCACTAACTCCCCATTCTCCCAAATTTATTGTTTGGTTTTGCCTATTTTTGAACTTTGCACATTTTCTCCTGTGACTTATTTTTTTCCCTTGCTTAGTATAAAGTTTTGAGTTTCCTTCATAGTGACATGTTGCTGTAGTTCACTGATTTTCCTTACTGCATCCTATTTCATTGAATGAGCTCACCACCCTTTATCCATTCTGTGGTCAGTGATCTTTTGGGTGGTTTTCTGTTTGTTTACTATTATAAAGAATCCTGCTATAAAGTACATTCTTGTGTATTTTTCATGCAAAAGTTTCTCTTTAATGCTATGCCTCTAGAGCCTTCATGGCATACACTGAAATAGATGGTATTTGTTTAGCACATTGGGGTGAGCTGGAGGGGGTTGGAGGCACCTTCACAGGTATTCCCTGGTGGCTCAGAAAGTAAAGTATCTGCCTGCAATGTAGGAGACCTGGGTTCAATCCCTGGGTTGGGAAGATCCCCTGGAGAAGGAAATGGCAACCTACTCCAGTACTCTTGCCTGGAAAATTCCATAGACAGAGTAGCCTTGAAGGCTGTAGTGCATGGGGTTGCAAAGAGTTGGACACAACTGAGCGACTTCACTTCACAGGTATTGGTGAAAAAAGAACTATTTTTATGTTTCACAATTACATTAAGAATTAATTTTTAAAATATTTCATAATCATTTTAGGAAAAAGTGTAACACTTCTACTTCCGCATACATCTTTTCACATTTTTTAAAAAGAGAAACTTGAGATTTCCTCCTTAAACATACTTTTCTAAAAAAAAAAAATCAAGTTTTCTACATGAAATAGTTACATGCAATTGTGATCAAGATTTTAAGTGACGATCTCTTTAAATTTTGATAGTCATCATGGACAAAGCCATTACTCTCAAGGTTGGGAATAAAATTTTAAATACATAATAACAATTCAAGAAGGATACTTGAAGAATCAAATGGCTTTTTTTTTTCCTTTCACTGACAAATGTTAGGTTGAAAAATCCCTTGATAATGGGACTTCCCTGGCAGTCCAGTGGCTAAGACTTTGCCTTCCAATGCAGGGCATGCAGGTTTGATCCCTGGTTGGGGAGCTAAGATCCCACATGCCTTGCAGCCAAACCAAACAAACATAGCAAAATGAAGCAATATTGTAACAAATCCAATAAAGACTTTAAAAAATTGTTCACATAAAAAAGGGGGTTCTTTCTAAAAATGTTAAAAATGCCTTGATAATGCAACTGGATTTTAAATTTAATTGAGATTTTTTGTATCAACTGTTGCAAAATTGGGGTTTCCCAGGTGGTGTTAGAGGTGAAGAAATCACCTGCCAATGNTTTAATTGAGGAAACTGAGGAGGAGAGTTGAAGTAATTTGTCCTGTACCATCCAGTAACACAGGCAGAGCGAGGTGTTGAACCCTAGCTGCCTAGCTCCAGGGCACTTCCTCATGACCTATGGTTAGAGAATCCACACCAGGGTGAGAAAAGTCCGACTGATTTCATGCCATCTGCCTCTTCCCCAGTCTACTCTTATCTTACTAATTCAGGGAAATATGTAATTCAGGTGAAATCAGTNGAGGGCTGCATTCCATAGGTTTGCAACAAGTTGGACATGACTGAGGCAAGTTAGGACAATTGCAAAATAATGAGGGAACACTTATTTGCTGTGGAGGCCTGTCTAGTCAGAGCAGTCCCCCTACAGCTATATGGGTATCATAAAAGAGAACATCAGCTACAATCTTATACTTGCCCCCTCCTGGGAGTCCTGCCCCACAACACAGAAAGGCCCATCCTCAGTTTGTACAGTTTGAGCCAAACTACCCGACTGTGTGAAAAGAGGTCATGTCTGTGCCTTGGGCAAGTAAGGCTACTGGAGGACTTTACTTATTTTGTGACCTAAGCGGTAGACATCCAGAGTGGAGAGGACACCTCTCCTGGAGGAAATGCCTATGGGAGGGAAGCTTGTGTGGGGTTTTGCTCACCATGCTTACATCCTGCCAGATGTCTTGCCACATCTGGGCCTCCTCCACTTCAGCATCCTCTGAGGAGCAATCAGAGGTCTCAAGCAGGGGGTTCCACTGGCAGGAGAGCTTGACTGCATGTGGGAATCATCTGAATTTTTTAAGATACTGATCCCTTGGTCTCACCCCTAGAGATTCTTATTTAATTAGTCTGGATGCAGTCTGGGCACAGGATTTCTAAAAGTATGCCAGGTGACTGTGACATGCAGCAAATTTGGGGATCCACTCTAAGGAGTGGACTTAGGTTGTGGGGTTGTGGGTTTTCAGTTCTTCTTGGCAATACCTAGTTGTGTTACAAATAGTGATACTCAGTCACCTCCCTCTAGCAGCACATCTGAGTCCCAGATCATTGCTGTCTAGCCATGCTTCATAGTTTATCAACTTGGTGGGTATGAAATAGCATTTTATTGTGATTTTAACTTGCATTGTCTTGTCTTCTCACAACATTGAGTATACTTTCATATGTTCATTATCTTTCCTGTCTTCTCTTCTATAAAATACCTGTTTAGATCTTTTGCTCATTTTTTTGGTTAGTCTGTTTGCTTTTTTCTTATTGATTTATGGACATTCTTTTATACTGGACATGAATGTTTTGTCACTTAAATGTGCTGTAAATCTCTTTTCCCAGATTGTGCCTATCTTTTCAATATTTTATGGTATCTTAATGAGCAGAAGTGCTTAATTTTATGTAGTTGAAAACAATAGTTTTCAAAAAATAGTTTCTTTAAAAAAGTCTCCTCTAAGACCACAATGATATTCTCATATGCTTTTCTTCTAAAAAATTTAAAATTTTACTTTTCATGTTTGAGCCCTTAATTAATTTCTATCTAGATTGATTTTTTTATATGAAAGTAGGGAAGGAGGGCTTTGTTTTCATTTCCTTCCCATGGGGGTCATCAATGGCCCCAGCATCATTAGTAACATATTCTTTCTTCACTGATCGTCAAATCCCATGACACACATGATTCAAATTTGTGGTTCAGAAAAATTATAAATACCATTAGCTCTCACATATTCACCACTGTTCTCGTCCTCACAAAAATCATATGATGAAGTGTTGTTTCTCATGTGCTTTTTAGCAATGGGAAAACAGGTTCAGAGAGGTTGTCAGCAGTCCAAGGTCACATAGCCAGGGTTCAAATGCAGGCTGGCTCCGTGCTTGACCGCTGTGCTTGCTGTGCTGCCTCTATAAATGACTACACATTCTGGTCCTTTTCAGCTCCTCAGTCACAATAATTAATCATTAGTGCCTCTACTGTAGTGATAAATGACATAGAAGTTTAAATACACAGATTAGGAAACATAAGATAGATGATTCCTAAATGATGCCCTTTAAAGAACCACTCTATTTTTAAGCATTCAAAAACAGAACCCAAGAAATCTACAGAGGCCTTCAGTTCTCCAAGGCTCTATTCTCAGAGTCTCCTAATGACTGTAAACAGCCTGTCACTCAAGCCGGCAGGTCACAGAGTCCACAACTATGCCTCCCTCTGCCAAGTTCACCTTGAGAGTTAACACTGCAGGTCTTAGTTATTTTCAAAACCAGAAAAAAAATTCATCCTCTGTTTTAAAAAAAGAAAACAACTAGAGAAGACCTGGTTCTTCTAAGCACTAACTGGGCCCAAGAGGCTGGGGACTGAATGGGATGCGACGGGGCAGGGTGGACCAGATGTCAGAGGGGAGGCAGGACTTTGGTCGTTTGGTCAAAGGCACCCACTGGGCTGAGATCAGGTGTNTGCCAAGTTCACCTTGAGAGTTAACACTGCAGGTCTTAGTTATTTTCAAAACCAGAAAAAAAATTCATCCTCTGTTTTAAAAAAAGAAAACTAGAGAAGACCTGGTTCTTCTAAGCACTAACTGTGCCCAAGAGGCTGGGGACTGAATGGGGTGTGGCAGGGCAGGGTGGACCAGATGTCAGAGGGGAGGCAGGACTTTGGTCCTTTGGTCAAAGGCACTCACTGGGCCTNCTGGTTCTTCTAAGCACTAACTGGGCCCAAGAGGCTGGGGACTGAATGGGATGCGACGGGGCAGGGTGGACCAGATGTCAGAGGGGAGGCAGGACTTTGGTCGTTTGGTCAAAGGCACCCACTGGGCTGAGATCAGGTGTCTGCTGCTGGAGGGGTCGGTTGGAGGCCCACTGAAGTCAGAGCATAAGGAACAGCTGTTTCTCCTTTCTGAAAGCTGGCAGACAAGTAAACTGATCCGAGACCAGAGGGCTTTTGTGTGTGATAATTGGGTTCTCCTGCAAACAAGCTGGCGGGCAACACTGGCTTTGGCAATCCTAAGGACCTTTTTGGACGACTATGGAAAAAAGTGCCAAATGGCTCTAAAATAGCTGTGTATTCTGACATCTTCATCAGTCTTTTTCTGAACGTGGTTTCCAGAAGAAAATACATGCAATGATACTGATGTCTACGAAGCCTTTTTAGCTCAGCGCCTTGAAGAGACCAGGCGCTGTCTACCTGTCTCCAACTTCCACGTCAGCTCCAGGGGAGACCTGGTTCACAGATGTTGGAATCCCAGCTCATTTTTCATTATCTTTGTTGACACCAATTGCTGCCAGTGCTGGTGGGTAGGCAAGAATTGAGTATTTAATGCCTTTCTGTCTCCACTCCCACTTTCCCCAGATAAGAAACAATCACACATAAACAAACACATCAAAATGTCAAGCATGAAACAAAAGTTAAAATTCCAGGTCTTTCAGGGAATCACCATTCCTAAAGATGGGGTGAAAATAACAAGCCTTTGTTCTACAAATGGATGGATTTTTTACATCAAAATTCCCAAAGTTGGGGAAAAGATGTGTTCTTTCATTCGTTTATTTTTCCATGAGGCTGAAAATTAATGATTCTCTGCATAAGTCCTTTCTGTAGGGAGGAAAGGATTTGGGGAAGAAGAAATGGGACTGGATGTGGGATTCGCATAATAGTTGGTTGCTCTTGGGGAGAGGATTCCTGCTCATCACTAATAAGAAGGAAGTGAGTGGGCCATGGGTCCCACTCTGATTTCCTTGGGTAGATGAATTTAATGTAATTTTGTTCTTTGTCAAGGCAATTATTAGAGGCTTAACTAAGTATGATTTGACTGTCATATGTTTCAGATTATTTGAAAATTCAAAAATCTCTTATAAAACAAATTATGCATTTTGGTCAGAAAAATGTACACTGTGTCTGTCTACCTGAGGCCCTTCTATTCAAAAGCCCGAGGGTGGGCTTGTCCAGGACCTGCTGGGCAGTTAAGGTCAGGATCAGCGCAACATTGCCAAAACAACCTTTTCTTCCCCTGGGTGAAGGTGTCGACTAAAGCAAGGGGGTGGGGTGGGGTGGGTGAGGCCGTTGGTAATGAGAAAGTTAGTAAAGTGAGCAGGAGTAGCCTGAGGGGTGAGCCATGGCTCAAGAGACCTCAGCAACACCTGGGGACTCAGGAGATCCGTGGGTTTAGTGGGAAGAAGAGAGGGCTCCTGGTTTGAAGCCCTTTTCTCCTGAGCCATACATATTCTCTCTAAGAGAGGAGAGTCGGGCATGTCCTGTGNCTAAAGCAAGGGGGTGGGGTGGGGTGGGTGAGGCCGTTCGTAATGAGAAAGTTAGTAAAGTGAGCAGGAGTAGCCTGAGGGGTGAGCCATGGCTCAAGAGACCTCAGTAACACCTGGGGACTCAGGAGATCCGTGGGTTTAGTGGGAAGAAGAGAGGGCTCCTGGTTTGAAGCCCTTTTCTCATGAGCCATACATATTCTCTCTAAGAGAGGAGAGTCGGACATGTCCTGTGTTGCCCTTGTCATTCCATCACTTTAACAAAAATGTGCAAAACCATTTACTCTGAAAACATGGAAACCCAGAGAAGTTAGACAAATTGTCCTAAGAAGAACAAGCTGTTGATGGCAGAGCCAAGTCTTAGAAACTGAGTCTTAGGACTCCTGATACAAGGTTACCTCCAGCTCCATACTGCTGAGGGCTAAGTGCCTTGGGCTTTTAAGTCATCTTGCTGTAAGAGCTTAGCCTTTATACCAAGAAATGACCAGCGTATTTTGGTGGCTGGAGACAGGGAGGACAAAAGAACATATAATAAAGGTAATATTTCTTTTCTTAGTAGACTTTAGAGCTAGGCAGAAGGGACTGGGGAATAAATAACTTAAAAACTATGAGACATGTCGAAACCCACTTCTTCCTGGTCTACGAAGCTAGCCTCTGTGTCTAGACACAAGGCTTCCATCTGCCTTGTTTCCTCTGGGTAGTTTTCTCTACGATTCTTCCTGCTGAAGTAAAGACGCTTCTTACCCAGTCCGGTGGTACTTAATGCAAATATGTGAATTTCAAATAGTGTGGCCTGGAAGTAATAAAGTCTCAGTTGGTTACTCAAGTATGAAAAAAAAGCTATCAATTCTTCAAATTAAAAACAAATTCACACAATTTCAAAGCAGGGGGCCTGTATGAATTGCATCCTGTGTTCACATTCTTGCCAGGCGACAATGTCACTTAGCTGCTTAATGGAAATACCCTGCACGCTCAAGAATTTCTGCAAGGGGTTTTGATCCATTTTGCACTATTATTTTAATATTCATTGCTACTTAAACATCTAAAACTCTCTGTATTACATAACAGTATCATCGAAGATGTCACTGTCATATTGCTTGTGCAAGTGCTGAAAATCAGTAACTTTGCCATGAAGGTACATAAAATGCTACTACATGAACCAAATGATCACTGAGATGGGCCAGGCAGTAAATTTAGTGAGTCTCCAAAGAAAAATACTGGAGAAGATACTGAGAGAAAGAAAAAGAGGAAATATTAACAAACTAAGTGAAAAATATATTTTGAGATAATAGTCCGTCCACCATGCCCTCAACTATTGTTTTTTCTTTAAAAAAANGGGAACTTTCACTTCTGAGTCTTCTCATTCTATTCAGACTCTGCCACTCTGCTTACCAGGAGCTGCTGCTGCTGCTGCTAAGTCACTTCAGTCGTGTCTGACTCTGTGCAACACCATAGACGGCAGCCCACCAAGCTCCCCCTTCCCTGGGATTCTCCAGGCAAGAACACTGGAGTCGGTTGCCATTTCCTTCTCCAATGCACAAAAGTAAAAAGTGAAAATGAAGGCACTCCAACTCTTAGCGACCCTATGGACTGAAGCTTGGCAGGCTCCTCCATCCACGGGATTTTCCAGGCAAGAGTACTGGAGTGGGGTGCCATTGCCTTCTCCGGCTTACCAGGAGACACTTCACTAAATGGTTTTGTTAGTGTATCATTCTGAAAATGGAGGGAAAGGACAAAAACAGGAAGATGAACAGAGAGGAAGAACAAGATGGACTTTTTAATTAACAAAACTAGATACCTATTTGGAAAGAGACCAATCTATTCTTCTACTATGTGCTAACATAAATTCAAATTTATTAGAAAGTTAAAAGTGAAAAGTTATTTAAACACTAGAAGAAAACATGGATGAAGTTCTTTATGGCCTAGGAATGTGGAATACTTTTCCACTTATGACTCAAATTCCAAAAGCAAATTTTACATGATAAAGAAAGTAAAAAGACAAATGACTGACCTGGAAAAATACTTCAACTTTTATCACCTCATGTATAAAGGACTTCTAGAATAGAAAGGGAAAATATTTAGAAAAAAATTAAAGTAATGCAAATGGTCCTGAAGTGTGAGAAAAGATGATCAATCTTAGTCAGAATATGAGATATGTAATTTAAATTTCACTGAGGTATCATTTCTCACATAGCAGACTGGTAAAAATCCAGAAGTCTGACAGCATGCATTGTCAGCAGGCTGAGAGAAAACAAAAATTCTCATTCACTGTTGGTGATATTTAGAAAAAAATTACATATGCATTTACCCTTTAACTCAGCCATCCTATTGTTAATAATCTATCCAGAAAATACCAGTAAAGAATCTGCCTGCAATTTAGGACACCACCTGCAGTGTAAGAGACCCAAGATCCCCTGAAGAAGGAAATAGCACCCACTCCAGTGTTCCTGCCTGGGAAATGCCATGGTTAGAGGAGCCTGGCAGGCTGCAGGCCATGGGGTCCCAAGAGTTGGAGACAACTGAGCAACTAAACCACCACCAGAAAATAGACTAGTGAAAAAATGAAAAGAAGATATAATGTAGACTATTTATTGCAGCACTGTCTCAAAGAGTAAAAGCTTAGAACCGGCCAAATATAGGTAGTAGAGACATAGGTCCTAGTAGATCAGGACCCTGGAGAACAGGCAACATAAAAAACGTGAAAGCTCTCCGTGCATCACTAAAAAGGGATCTAGAATTTTTCATGTAATGAAAACAAGCAGTCTGGAGTCAAGCTTATAAACCATGCCACATTTTACCTAAGAAAGAAGAGGATACAAATATATATACATTTGCTTATATATAAAAACCAATCACTGCAGATGGTGATTACAGTCATGAAATTAAGATGCTTACTCCTTGGAAGGAAAGTTATGGCCAACCTAGACAGCATATTCAAAAGCAGAGACATTACTTTGCCGACTAAGTTCTGTTTAGTCAAGGCTATGGTTTTTCCTGTGGTCATGTATGGATGTGAGAGTTGGACTGTGAAGAAGGCTGAGTGCTGAAGAACTGATGCTTTTGAACTGTGATGTTGGAGAAGACTCTTGAGAGTCCCTTGGACTGCAAGGAGATCCAACCAGTCCATTCTAAAGGTGATCAGTTCTGGGTGTTCTTTGGAAGGACTGAGGCTAAAGCTGAAACTCCAGTGCTTTGGCCACCTCATGCGAAGAGTTGACTCATTGGAAAAGACTCTGATGCTGGTAGGGATTAGGGGCAGGAAGAGAAGGGGATGACAGACGATGAGATGGCTGGATGGCATCGCTGACTCGATGGACATGAATTTGAATGAACTCCGGGAGTTGGTGATGGACAGGGAGGCCTGGCGTGCTGCGATTCATGGGGTCGCAAAGAGTTGGACATGACTGAGCGACTGAACTGAACTGAAAAACCAATGGAAGGATAAATCTAAGAATATCTGTCTCTAGGGGGAGCAAGAAAATAGATGGAAGGGATAAAGACAGAAGTTAGACTTCTTTACATGTATTTTAGTGGATTTTATTTGGAATCCTGTATATTCTTTACATTATTATGAACAAAATTAAGTTGAAGTATAAAAGGCAAAATGACACAAATGAAAACTGTGTATTGAGTTGGTGGTTTTGCCAATAAGAGTAAAATTATTTCAAGTGGTTGTAAAACATGGTAATTTGATACATGCACATATATGTATATAGACACACTGCTGGACTGCTGCTGCTGAGTCGCTTCAGTCATGTCTGACTCTGTGCGACCCTATAGACAGCAGCCCACCAGGCTCTGCCGTCAATGGGATTCTCCAGGCAAGAACACTGGAGTGGGTTGCCTTTTCCTTCTCCAATGCATGAAAGTGAAAAGTGAAAGTGAAGTCGCTCAGTCGTGTTCGATCCTCAGCGACCCCATGGACTGCAGCCTTCCAGGCTCCTCCGTCCACAGGATTTTCCAGGCAAGCGTACTGGAGTGGGTTGCCATTGCAAGCTGGAATTGAACCCAGGAATGCAGGAGTGCATTGCAGGCAGATTCTCTACCAGCTGAGCCACAAGGGAAGCCCAAGAATACTGGAGTGGATAGCCTATCCCTTCTCCAGAGGATCTTTCTATATACACACTAGGATAAAGTAAATAAGTAATTATGTTAATGTGGTTAAGAGTCAATATTTAAAATCAAAGAAATTGTGTAAAAACCCATAGGCCAAAATTTGAATTGGAGATAATACAAATTTATAGAAATCTGATTAGTTTTCTCTTTAAAATTACATACTTTCTAAGTTTATCCACTGAAAAAGATTAGAAAAAATTATTAACTTGGAGCAAAGATCATCCCAAACATCCAGACTATAGTCCCTAAATACTCATTTCCATAAAAGGAACAAGAGCTCTTTGGAGAGATGGCTGATACCAGTTTGTGGCAGCAAATGTGCAAAATTAGCCTGAAACTTCAATCTTGAAAGTAAGGAGAAAATTGAAAATCACTGGAGCCACATCAAAAGGACTCAAGAGGCAACTTGAATTGGCTTCCATTTTGTCTCAAAAATGGAACAATTGCACCATCAATAGGGATAGTAATACAAGAACTGAAGCACATCGAACATGCTTAAACCCATGAGTTCATAATACTTTGAAGGAAAACAAACAAACTTGTGATTGCTGTTAGAAGATGCTCAGGAATCAATTTATTCTGAACACTGAACAAAAGAAAAGCAATTATCCTGTAATCGGTATACAAACCCTAATAAAGACTATATATACACACATATTCAACTTCATTGATAGAAAATATTCTTTATAAAAGAGTTTTAAATGAAAATGCAGAAAAAATGACAAAATTAGAATACCAATATTTCACAACCCCTAATGAAAACTGAATCTAGGCAAAGACTATTAAAATCATTTGGTGAAAAGGTAATAAAATCTTTATTGTGGACTGCTCAGGTGCACAACTCTTGGATCTACTGATCAATTTTAACATAATAAAAAGGAGACAATCAGATACTCTGTGACTCTTAAAGTGCTGTAAAAGAAAGTACAAAACACCAGCTATGAAGTATTCTAGCCAAACATTTAAAACCAACCTATCAAGCCTACAATTGTACAGGAATCACAAGGGATAGAAAAGCATGTTAAACAGCACCCTAGTGACGTATCAGCGAAATACAATAAATGAGAGAATTTACAGAACAAATAACCCACTTCTTCAAAAGATAAATAAAATAAAAACACAAATAAAATTACAAAGGAGAGGGGAACTACTGATTAAAAGAGATGTAAGGGATGTATCAGGGCTTCCCTAGTGGCTCAGTGGTCAAGAATCTGCCTGCAAAGGAGACATGGGTCCAATCCCTGGGTCAGGAAGACCCCCTGGAGGAGGGGATGGCAACCCATGCCAGTATCCTTGCCTGGAGAATCCCCATGGACAGAGGAGCCTGCAGGCTACAGTCCATAGGGTCGCAGAGTCAGACACAACTGAAATGACTTAGCACACACACATGCATATGAGAGATATCAACCAATGTAAGACATGGACTCTGGACTTTGCTTCTAATGAGCCAACTGTAAAAGCAAACAAACAATAAAAACACAGAAACACCAACCAACTAGCCAGCCAACCAATAAGCAGCTCAAAGACATTTATGTGATATGAGATTGGAGTATGTATTAAGATACTAAGGAATTAGAATTTTTAAGTACAACAATGGTATTGTGATTATGTTAAAAAGAAGAGTAATTATCATTAAGACTGTCACATTCATGGATGAAATAATGTAATACCAGTGATTTGCTTCAAAATAATCTAGCGTTATGGGAGAAATGGTGAAGGTGTATATGGAATATTTTTCATGTATTTAAAACAATTGGAGTTTGAGCCATGGGTGCATAGATTTATTGTATTAGTCTTTCTACTTTTGTGTTCATTTGGAATTTTCCATTGTTTGGAACAAACAAACAAAATTTAGAGGGTTTGTCTATGCTGAAGCCAAACAGATTTCTTAGGCAATGTCTCTAGAGGCAAGTACCACATAACAGGCATGTCCTTATTTTTACCTATTCAAATCTGGTTATTTGTTCAGTTAGCTAAGAACTTATCTCAGTGATTAACACACATTCTTATTTGCCTTCTACTTCAATTCTTTCTACTGTAGCACTAAGCAAATTAAAAAAAAAATTAGCATTTTGTTCCAGCTACTGTTCTCTCTTCTAAATCACTATGTATAACACATGTCCTCATAAGTCCCCATTAATTTTGACTATCTATGGCTGCCTGCATGTCATAGGACCCTTCTTTTCATGCATGCAGTTTCTTTAGTAGGAATTAATATATAGAACACAATGCTTACTATATGTTCTAGACTGACCTACAGAACAGAGAATAAACAGAATTACACCCCTTCCCTTCAAGGAAATGGCATAGGCAAAATGCCTGGCCTATCACCTGAGAGCTACGGGCGGTGAGGCCCTTCCCCTTCTGTGTGCCTGTGTTGTTCAGTCACAGAACAGAAAGAACAACTCACATTTTCCTAGGTGGTGTATGCACGCTGCCACCAGACAACGTAGTATGCAACACGGGTTGTGGTGTTAGTTGCTCAGTTGTGTCTGACTCTTTGTGACCCCATTGACTGCAGCCTGCCAGGCTCCTCCATCCATGGGATTTCCAGGCAAGAATACTGGAGTTGGTTGCCAGTTCCTTCTCCATATGTCACATAGGTTTAACCTAAGGATTGACCATAAGGTATCTGAAAAGCATCCTTGATTTTCCCTAAGACCCTGGCTGTTCTCACTGTTTCAGTGAATTCCGCTGTTATGGGGACATTTTAGCATCACCCTAGGAAGGTTGAGGCTTAGGGATATTTATGAGAATGATTCTTTTTTGTGGGTCATTACCAATACTTTTGACTTCCCGACTGGCTTAGTGGGTAAAGAACCTGCCTGCAATGCAGGAGATGCTGGAGATTTGGGTTCAATTCTTGGGTTGGGAAGATCCCCTGGAGAAGGGAATGGCAAGCCACTCTAGTATTCTTGCCTGGAGAATCCCATGGATGGAGGAACCTGGCAGGCTACAGTCCATAGGGTCACAAAGAGTCAGACACGACTAAAGCAAGTTAGCACATGCAGCACACCAATGCTTTATTCATTCAACAAATGCATGCCTGCCTACCATGTGCCTGGCACTGTAGTCAGTGAGGTGACATAAAGGAGAAGAAAACAGAGCCTTTATTGTTCTGTAACTTATGGTGTTGAGGAGAAAGCAGACGTTTATCAAACACGTACACACACACACATACCAGTTCAGTTCAGTCGCTCAGTCGGGTCCGACTCTTTGTGACCCCATGAATCACAGCATGCCAGGCCTCCCTGTCCATCACCATCTCTTGGAGCTCACTCAGACTCACGTTCATTGAGTCCGTGATGCTATCCAGCCATCTCATCCTCAGTCGTCCCCTTCTCCTCCTGCCCCCAATCCCTGCCAGCATCAGAGTCTTTTCGAATGAGTCAACTCTTCGCATGAGGTGGCCTAAGTACTGGAGTTTCAGCGTTAGCATTATTCCTTCCAAAGAAATCCCAGGGTTGATCTCCTTCAGAATGGACTGGTTGGATCTCCTTGCAGTCCAAGGGACTCTCAAAAGTCTTCTCCAACACCACAGTTCAATAGCATCAATTCTTCAGTGCTCAGCTTTCTTCACAGTCCAACTCTCACATCCATACATGACCACAGGAAAAACGATAGCCTTGACGGACCTTAGTTGGCAAAGTAATGTCTCTGCTTTTGAATATACTATCTAGATTGGTCATAATTTT
>SJYW01011693.1:298075-322253 GCA_006410735.1 Raphicerus campestris
ATAGCCTTGACGGACCTTAGTTGGCAAAGTAATGTCTCTGCTTTTGAATATACTATCTAGATTGGTCATAATTTTCTTCCAAGGAGTAAGCGTCTTTTAATTTCAGGGCTGCAGTCACCATCTGCAGTGATTCTGGAGCCCAAAAAAATAAAGTCTGACACTGTTTCCACTGTTTCCACATCTATTTCCCATAAAGTGATGGCACCGGATGCCATGATCTTCATTTTCTGAATGTTGAGCTTTAAACCAACTTTTTCGCTTTCCTCTTTCACTTTCATCAAGAGGCTTTTTAGTTCCTCTTCACTTTCTGCCATAAGGATGGTGTCATCTGCGTATCTGAGGTTATTGATATTTCTCCCAGCAATCTTGATCCCAGCTTGTGNGTTTTTACTGCCACCAAGAAGATGCAGAGGTGTTAGGACACTGTCACTGAATTTATCTTCTTCTCATGTTTTATTCTAATATTGTCATGTATTTTGGTTCTCAGACTTCCCAGGTGGCTCAGTTGTAAAGAATTCTCCTGCCCAAGCAAGAGATGTGGGTTTGATCTCTGGGTCAGGATGATCTTGCGTCGGGGAAGATCCCCTGCGTAGAAGATGGCAACCTACTACAGTATTCTTGCCTGGGAAATTCTATGCACAGAGGAGCCTGGCAGGGTACAGTCCATGGGGTTGTGAAGAGTCAGACACGACTGAGCAACTGAGTACATATTTTGTTTTCTCTATATTTTGAAACTCACAAAGCATTATANTCCAATATTCTTGCCTGGGAAATTCCATGGACAGAGGAGCCTGGCAGGGTACAGTCCATGGGGTTGTGAAGAGTCAGACATGACTGAGCAACTGAGTACATATTTTGTTTTCTCTATATTTTGAAACTCACAAAGCATTAAAATTATTGTTACCATATATCTTCAAATTTTATTTAGGTTTACCCATATTTACTCCTTGTTTTGCTTCTTCATTTTAGATGCAGTACTGACTCCCATCTTGGATACACTTTTGCTCTTCGTGAACAACTCTTGCTCATTCACTTAGCAGGTTATAAATGTCTGCAGGTTTTAAATTATCTCAGTTTTTATTGATCTGGAAATGTTATATATTGCCTTCAAGATAATTAATATATTCATCAAATAAGGAGTTTTAAATTGGTAGTAATTGTCTTTCATAGTTTTGAAGGTCTTTTCTTTTGGGTTTCATTGTAGGGAAGTTTATTTTTACTTTTATTGTTGCTCTTTAAAAAATAAATTTTCCCTTCAAAATGATTTTGAGATTGTTTGATTTTCGTTTTGGTTGTTAGCAATTTTTCTAGATACAACTAGGTGCAAATTTTCTTCATTTCTGCCCTGCTTGAAGTACATAATGCTTCTGAAGTCTATGTGTTTTTAAAATTATTTAATATTTAAATTTATTACCTCTTTAAACATCGTTTCTGCCCAATTCTTTCCTCTCTTTCTTAGAACACCAATTATGGGCATGTTAGAATATTTCTGTTTGTCTTTTACATTTAAAAAACACCTTTTCCTGTGTCTTTTTTCTGCTTCCCTGTTCTTCAACCTGATGTTTTCTATTGAACTATTCTAACTCTCATCTTCTGGGTCTAATTTTCTCTTAGTCCCTACCAGTTGGGTATTTAATTTTAGCTATCTTATCTTTTAATTTCAAATTTTCCATTTGATTTTAAGAGATAGATTCCAGTATAAAATATAAAATCTTCTATATTTTACCGAATTTCTTCTAACTATTAATCACAGTTATTTTAAAGTCCCTCAATCCTTTGCCTCCTTGTGCACGTGTTTCTATTTTTTAGTTATTTTCATGATTTTGGTTATTTAATGTTATCTTCTGACATGTCTATTAATATTTATTGAAATTTGGACATAGTGCATAAAAAATTTGAGAGCAAACTTGTTGATCTGGATGTAGATGTAGGCTGTTATAGTGGTGCTAAATTCCCTAATCTGCTCAGTGATTATCTAATTACTGCACCTACTGATTTAGTACCTTGGGAGAAGGAAAGGCAACCTACTCCAGTATTCTTGCCTGGGGGATTCCCATGGATAGAGGAGTCTGATGGGCTATAGTCCATGGGGTCACAAGAGTCTGACACGATTTAGCGACTAAACAATAACAACTAGTTTAGTTGATTTAAATTGGACTTCAGTCTTGTGATGGCACAGTATTTCTAGTTAATGCCTTCTCCTGAGATATAGCCATGCAGAGGTTCCACCTGAAACCTTAGGGGGACTATAAAGATACCACCTCCTTGGTAATTTCTAGGCTCTAATTTTGCTCCCTAACCCAAGTATCCTTCACTTCTGAGCTTCCTAGCTTCCCCTTCCTGCTTGATTTTTCTGCTTCTGAGTAGCCAGTTACAAACAGGAGTGCCTTGAGTGAAAAAGAGAATAAAGAATTAGGTTTACCTTTTGTATTTCTCTTCTCCTGGGGATTTGGTTTCTTCAGGCTCTCACTGCCTGGCCAGCTTTCTGAAGTGTTGAAACTACTAAGCTTATATTCTATCCATTTTTTTTAGGTTGTTCTCAGAAGGTGAGTTTATCTAAAACAGTCTTCTCTACCATTACTGAAAATTGAAATTCCTCCAGCATGAGTTATTTTGAAGCATATAATATTTTTATTCCTGTGACACAAATGGTGCACACCTGCTGAAGCTGAAGATTTTCCAGATGTAAAATATTTCCCTTTCAATTGAAAAAAACAAAATCAGGTGTATTTGTAACATTATGTTTGAAATGAGAAATGTGAACAATAAGAAGAACTGAAAAATGTTTGCCTAGAATGTTAGTGTTCCAACACTGCAAAGGACACCAGAAATTATATGAAATAGCCAAACTCATAATTCTAATTAGGGCCTTTAAAGTAGAGAGAACTCAGGGATGGTACAAGTTCGATGCTCCCATAATTTTTTAAAATAAGGAAATGTCAAATTAGAGTTTAAAATTACGGTGGTGTTTAAAATATTGATATTTAATAAATTAGCATTTTAAATTCACAGATATCTATATACTATTATGTGATTTACAAGGTATAGTATTTATAAAATATTAATTTACAGGTTTGATACCTGGTTCGGGAAGATCTCCTGGAAAAGGAAATAGCAACCCACTCCAGTATTCTTGCCTGGAGAATTTCATGAACAGAGGAACCTCGCAGGCTATACAGTCCACGACATCACAAAGAGTTGAACACAACTGAGAATGCACACACACATAGTGTGGCATAAAATGACAGGCAAGTTAGAGCAGTTTGAGGAACTTATATATTTTCAATATTTGCAATATAGCTTTGTGATTGTATGTATGGTTTCTTATGAGGATAATGTTAAGGGTCTGAAAGTGGACAGACACATTTCCCTCTTCTGGCACTTTAATAGACTATCATTCTACTATCCTCTTTCTTAACTCTAATTAAATGAGCTGAAGTTAGCGTCATATTGTAGGCAATATTATATACAATGACAGAGATAATCACTGAAATACATTATGAGAGTAGTAATCCCACAGCACAGAGTTCACCTCTTCTTTTCAGTTTTGATAATATCACTGTCTTCCCCCACTTCCCATTCTCTACAAAATTCAGTTTGAATACTTAAAAAAAAAAAAGGATTCTCATAGTAGTCCTAAAATCTTAAAATATATTTGACAGTTGGCCTTCCTGTAGTTTTGCAACTTGGTGTTCATCTTTCAGAGCTTGGTTTTTCAATACTAATGTGTCTGAAATGATCTTGAGGTTTTGCGGTTGCTGGTGATTCTCTGCAGAACTTAAAACGCTAGCTTCCTTTTGTTTGGTGAACTGTCTAGTCTGTGTGAGTGCTTGCAGGCCAGCGAAATGCCCAGGCAGCCTTGTTATTAAAAAAGAATTCTATTTGGAAGTCTGTCAGGTGGCCCAACTCTGCACATTTCCCTGAGAAATCTGTCTTATTCAGGTAAGTGCAAAAGATTTGAGCTGGGGGGCACGTATATGGAGCTTACGCATAAAGAGAGCATGCTGGACTTGCCAACGCTGTTCTAATTCAGAATCTCCACACAGTCTTACTGTAAAAAAAACAAGTTTATTTACACTGACCACAACTCCATTTTAGAAAGAATTGATCTGTTCTTCTTGTGTAGTACACATGATGTTGAGTGTGACACTCAATTTTTATTAGGGCTTAAATATGAACAAAAATGTTCTCAAAATGTGTCGGAAAAAAAAAGAATTCTGGCTAAAAACGTCATATAAGAAGTCTTTAAGGAATCTGATATTGCTTTCAAATACTATTCAAATGTTTATCTTTGAAGCAGTTTTAGTACTTTTATTATGAAAATCTTCAAATGCTATCATTGGTAATATTGTCATACATACTTTGAAACCATTCTGGCAACCCTAACTGATAGAAGAAATCAGTAGTAATCAGGTGCTTTGAAATTTCTAAAAGAATATATTCAAAATAGCACATGTGATTTTATAATAATAGTTATCATAATTCTTTGTATTTCATGTTTACTGCTGCTGCTAAGTCACTTCAGTCATGTCCGACTCTGTGTGATCCCAAGATGGCAGTCCACCAGGCTCTCCCATCCCTGGGATTCTCCAGGCAAGAACACTGGAGTGGGTTGCCATTTCCTTCTCCAATGCATGAAAGTGAAAAGTGAAAGTGAAGTCATTCAGTCGTGCCCGACTCTTAGTGACGCCAGGGACTGCAGCCCACCAGGCTCCTCCGTTCATGGGGTTTTCCAGGCAAAAGTACTGGAGTGGGGTGCCATTGCCTTCTCCTGTATTTCATGTTTGTAGTACTACATTACAGAAGAATCTGAAAATAACCTTAAAAATCACTTAATTAGAAGTTAACAATAGCATCTGTTCAAGTATTTTGCTTTAAGTGAGTTCCTTCCATACCATTATTTCTGTTTACAAAAAGTATTACATTTCAAACATGTGGAATAGAAAATATTCAAAGTAAAAAATAAAGTAACACACAATCTGAGTTTGAGAGCTTAATCTTGCTTCTTTAACAAATTTGTAAGGATTTTGGGTAGGTCACTAAGTTATCTGAATTTCAACTTCCTGAAAAATGTCCAATTATTTATCTAAGAAATTGTTTATTAATACTCCAAATATACAATTTCTTGTTTTCTTTTTATTGGGTTTAATTCAATCAATATAGTCAATATTTTAATTATCAATAGGAGTAATGAGAGACCAATGGATAAGAAATCAAGTGGTATGAATCCTAGTCCTCTATTTTATAGTAACTGGCTGAGTGATTTGAAAAATATTTTCTAATCATTTGGGGGCAAGGATTGGCAAATTTTTTTCTCTAGGGACTGCTGCTGCTGCTGCTAAGTCGCTTCGGTCGTGTCTGACTCTATGTGACCCCATAGACGGCCTCCTACCAGGCTCCTCCGTCTTTGGGATTTTCCAGGCAAGAACACTGGAGTGGGTTGCCATTGGACTAGAAAGTGAATAATTTAGATTCTGCAAGTCAATAGGTAAAATTGAAGATAATGTACAGACTCTTACTTAACTGTTTAAAATGTAACTATTTGAAAATGTAAAAGCCATTCATGTCAGGCTATAAAGAAGGAGAAATGTACCAGATCTGGCCTCAAGGCCATAATTTTCCAGTTCTGATTCTTGGTAATAATTTTTAACAATTATAAAATGGAAGATACAAACTCACCCATGTGACCCCAAAGAAGTTCATGAATGATACTTAAGGTAGTTCACCAATCCCCTAATGTTGTAAACAAATCTGAGTGTTTGTAAGTATGTACTTTTTTTAATGGGAAACAAACTTCCACAGATTTCCTTAAGGGCAGGAAATCATTCTTTTAGGATGATTTTTTAAAATCTTTGTATTGTGGAATGAAACTTCCTAGGTGGCACTGTGGCAAGGAATCCACCTGCCAATGCAGGAAGCACAAGAGATGCAGGTTCGATCCCAGGGTGAAGAAAATACCCAGGAGTAGTAAATGGCAACATACTCCAGTATTCTTACCTGGGAAGTCCCATGAACAGAGAAGCCTGGTGGGCTACAGTCCATGGAGTCTCCTGACAGGAGTCGGAACCAACTGAGTAACTGAGCACGCATTCTGGAATGGTGTTTGTGACANGAAGGAGAAATGTACCAGATCTGGCCTCAAGGCCATAATTTTCCAGTTCTGATTCTTGGTAATAATTTTTAACAATTATAAAATGGAAGATACAAACTCACCCATGTGACCCCAAAGAAGTTCATGAATGATACTTAAGGTAGTTCACCAATCCCCTAATGTTGTAAACAAATCTGAGTGTTTGTAAGTATGTACTTTTTTTAATGGGAAACAAACTTCCACAGATTTCCTTAAGGGCAGGAAATCATTCTTTTAGGATGATTTTTTAAAATCTTTGTATTGTGGAATGAAACTTCCTAGGTGGCACTGTGGCAAGGAATCCACCTGCCAATGCAGGAAGCACAAGAGATGCAGGTTCGATCCCAGGGTGAAGAAAATACCCAGGAGTAGTAAATGGCAACATACTCCAGTATTCTTACCTGGGAAGTCCCATGAACAGAGAAGCCTGGTGGGCTACAGTCCATGGAGTCTCCTGACAGGAGTCGGAACCAACTGAGTAACTGAGCATGCATTCTGGAATGGTGTTTGTGACATACTGAGTATTCAGCATCTCTGGAATGAGTATATACATGAATGAAAGAATGAATGAATGGAAAGTTAAAGACACCATCATTGAGATTAAGTAGCATAGATACTGAAGGCTTAGAGCCTCCAGTGCTCTAAAAACAGTAGTTGCTAAATCCAAAGATTGCCTTTTCTTTCGAATTTGGATGTAACTGGAATTTCAAAATACTTGGTCAACTAAAGATTGCAGTTCCTGGAGATTATGTCATTTGTTAAAAAGAGTGAAGTTGGTTGAATTTAATTGACACATTACAGGTTTTCCCAGTAACCTAGCCTCTGGGATTGGAGAACTGGAGAATGAAGTTTTGTTAATGAATAGTGGCACTCTTGGCATCAGGCAGGAGACTGTACTGGCTGGAGCGCTACACATAAACAGAAGGCTTGCCCGGGCAATTCAAAAAACAGAATTTAGAATTTAGAATAGCACTCTGCTCCCTGACACAGAAGTTCAGTTTGGCCTTCAGTGCCTGGTTAACTGATGACACCAAAATCTGAGCTCAGTTGGCTGGGGAGTCCCCACAGCTACCTGGAGTGGGAAATGGCTTGAGATCCAAACATACCTCTCTTCTCTCTTTATGAATAATTTCATTTTCTGAAAGAGCAATTCAATCTACAATAGCTGGTTTACAGTTCATTAATTTCTTTAGGGAAATTTAAATTCTAAGATCGAAAACAATGTAAGAAATGCTTACTGAAAAACCTACACAGCTTTGTATAATCTGGTACTACGCCTGAAACATCCTGATTCAAAGAGTGCACCCCATCTCCTCCCCTCCCTACAATCCATCCACCTCAGAAACAGCAACTTGCAGTTTACTTTATGGTGTGTTTACATACTGTACCTGTGCAGTATCTGTGTATTTAAGGGTACCATGGTTACATAGCATCACTGACTCAATGGACATGAGTTTGAGCAAACCCCAGGAGATAGTGAAGGACAAGGAAGCCTGGCATGCCCAGTCCATGGTGTTGCAAAGAGTTGGATATGACTTAGCAACAGAACAACAACAATAATTTGTTCAACTATGTAGAGGTTGTGCTGGAGTCGTATCCCTGGATCTGCTTAGGGGTTAAGATTAGTCCCAGACAGAGTCCAAAATCCAAAACCTTCATGCATGGAATCTCAAATATATAACTCATTTCTGTTCTTGGCCCAAGGTCTCACTTAAACGATGACAGGAAGCTCAGTCTCCTCTTGAGGATCTCTGAGCCCTGGTTTACATACTCTACAAATCTGAGACAGAGCGTGTCCTTCACTCTTACTGCCCTCCGGTCTGTCTGTGGGCCATCTCCCCACTTGTCTGGTCTGCTTTATTCCAACAAGTAGACAAGGCCCTTCTGATTCCCTCTCACACACAACTAACTTGAATCCATGACACCGTTGTTGGAACAAACTCTTGCTGGGACCAGATAATCAGTATTTTAGGTGTTGTGGGTCATACAATCTCTGTTGTAACTACTTAATTCCCCAGTTGTAATGTAAAAACAGTCAGAGAAGATACATAAATAAATAAGCATTCCTGTGATCAGATAAAAACTTTACACACATGGCTGGCCCATGGGCTATATAGTATGCTGGCCCATCAACTATATTGAAGGCTTGATAATAGCTTAAGAAATTACAATATTTTAGACAGAAATGAACAATTCCAAGCCTAGGGAGCACCTTCTTCCCAGCAGCCATTCTCATTAGTCCTTGTTTAAGGCCATGCTGCTGGGGCCTACTTATAATTACAGTCAGAGGTCTTCTCTCTTCTTCATCCTTACAACCACAAATCAAGTCACTTCCTTCTTGCATTAATCACCAGCTTAGTTCAGTTCAGTTCAGTCCTCAGTCATGTCCGACTCTTTGCAACCCCATGAATCGCAGCACCCTAGGCCTCCCTGTCCATCAACAACTCCCAGAGTTTGCCGGGGTCCTACCTCAGTGGATCCAGGGTAATTTGAAAGGGAGACGGAGTAGGCATCCTAGGAAAAAAGCNTGCTGGGGCCTACTTATAATTACAGTCAGAGGTCTTCTCTCTTCTTCATCCTTACAACCACAAATCAAGTCACTTCCTTCCTGCATTAATCACCAGCTTAGTTCAGTTCACTTCAGTCCTCAGTCATGTCCAACTCTTTGTGACCCCATGAATCGCAGCACCCCAGGCCTCCCTGTCCATCAACAACTCCCGGAGTTTGCCGGGGTCCTACCTCAGTGGATCCAGGGTAATTCGAAAGGGAGATGGAGTAGGCGTCCTAGGAAAAAACTTATTTAATTACAGATATACAGAGAGATTAGAAATGGATAGTGTAGTAGGAAAATTAGTGGAGAAAGAGGCTTAATAACTTGATTTACTCGGAGTACCAATCACCACCTATGTAGGCCACAGGCGTCTTTCTGTTCTCCTGAAGGAGAGGAGGCACTGAGGCCTCCCCGATCCGATCTTAGAAGCCCAGGAAAAATTAGCAGGCTTGGTGAGTACCCACGGACCAGATGGGAATTCAGCCAGAAGGGGAAAGAATGACACAGGGGAATTAGTCTTTCCAGAAACTGATCTGATTTCTTTATTTTTCAGGTTTGCTTATATACCTTTTGTTATACATAAGGATGAACAGAGTCACGCGGGGGTCAGCAGACCTGACCCTTGTCACAATCAGGTGCTTCATATAAAAGTATACAAAGGTCTTATGGGTTTTACATCATCTTCTGGCCATGAGGCCTGCTGACATTTTATGGCCCTTTCTGATAACGGTCAGTCAACCAGAAAACTTATTTTTCCAAGGGTGATTTTTTCTTAAACCAAGCATCACCCTCCAAATAAAGTTGCATTCCTATAGGGTGAGGGTGTAGTGGGTTATAATCAAGAAAAGGAATTTACTTAGCCTAAAGTTTAACATGATTAATCTTAAAGGTTAATACTTATTTCTCCTGTATGCTAGTTATATTCATTATAAGGGCAGGGAGTATGGAAATTTAGCAGCAAATATTGGCTCAACAAATGAAAACCCTTCACCAATATAATTTCTAATCAATCTACTATACTATACTAATTAATTTTCTAACTTCTCAAAAGAGTCTGTATATAGAAAGTTTAAAGCATCTCGTGCCTCTCAGGGTTGGGAGGCTGTAAACAATCACATGTGGCCAGAGGAACCCGCTCAGACAGGCTAGAGAACCTTCAGAGGAGTTTGTAAGTTGAGACACTCTTGTCACACCCAGGAATTTTTATTAACTGGAGCTGCAAGTTAACTCCTTCTGTGAGAGAAGTGGTGATGGAGGAGAGCCCCCCATAAAGTCAGAGATGTAGGTGAGAGCATAAAACAGACTCTGGTTTGGGGGGTAGATGCTCGGGAACAGGGGGCTTCCTGAGGCTCAATCCCACTTTGCGTATGCTGAAGCCTCCTTCCTCATGACCTTTGCCATAGGTGGAGTTCCTCATGCTGGCTCCCGGCAGGAGTTCACTCAAACTCATGTGCATTGAGTCAGTGATGCCATCCAGCCATCTCATCCTCGGTCATCCCCTTCTCCTCCTGCCCTCAATACCTCCCAGCAGCAGGGTCTTTTCCAATGAGTCAACTCTTTGCATGAGATGGCCAAAGTATTGGAGTTTCAGCCTCAGCATCAGTCCTTCCATCGAACACACAGGACTGATTTCTTTTAGGATAGACTCATTGGATTTCCCTGCAGTCCAAGGGACTTGCAAGAGTCTTCTCCAACACCACAGTTCAAAAGCATCAATTCTTCAGTGCTCAGCTTTCTTTACAGTCCAACTCTCACATCCAAACATGGCCTCTAGGAAAACCATAGCCTTGACTNCTGCATGTCTTTTGTTTCATCCTCTTCTTCCCTCCTGGACCTGAGTTTCTAGATTTTCCTCTGCGATACAGTGAGGGATAGGTTTTATGGCAGGTATTCTGGTGGCAAATGGTGGTAGGATCATTTTTTACTCTCTTGAGAGTCTATGGTTTTGGCAGGGCGTGTATTATTATTTTCTGTAAAGCTGAAGGGGTATTTTAAAGTGAAGAGATGCACACAGCCAATAAGTGGCAGCGCCAGGACCCAGGCTCAGGCTATTTTTCTCCTATATCCTGTAATTTATTACATTTAATTATGGTAATTGAAAGAGTGATAGTTTACAGTTTTGCTAATGGAACTAACAAGTTAACTTGACTATTAAGGACTATATTTTATTTTAAAGCTCTAAAAGAATTCAGGAATAAAAACAGAGTTTTTCTCACATTATGACAAAATAAAAGGTAAGCTGGTAGAAGATGATTACTATGTAGGCTTACAGGCTGCTGGCTTCCCTGATAACTCAGCTGGTAAAGAATCCACTTGCAATGCAGGAGACCTGGGTTCGATCCCTGGGTTGGGAAGATCCTTTGGAGAAGGGAACGGCTACCCACTCCAGTATTCTGGCCTGGAGAATTCCATGGACTGTATAGTCCGTGAGGTTGCAAAGAGTCGGACACGACTGAGCGACTTTCACTTTCTTTCCCTTTACAGTCTACTAGATTCTAGAGTGTTAGGTTTGTAACAGGAGTTTTGGAACTTCTGGTAACTAATTGCTGGTTTTACAACTTCTTAGGCAGTTCAAGTTAAACAATACTCCAAAAAGAAGCAAACTTGAATTTATCCAAATATCCCTGAGTAAATAAAACTGAAGTTTCTTCCTTTACATTATCCTTATTGTACTTTTTACTGCAAAGATCTAATTTAAGAAATTGAGAGTTGATATTATTATGTGTCTTAACCTGCCCTTTGTGTAGCAAATACTGTTACACCATGGTTTGTTGTGTAGAAATAGGATATAAGTCATTAGGTTATTCCCACTAGTCTGTGTCTCGAGCACTAGGAGTCCCCAAAATACCAGAGTCCTGGTTCGGGTTAGTTGTCTCCTCATGAAAGTTGGAGGATGAAGTTTCATTCCTAAGTATTATTTATTTTTATTCTGAGTTCTTCAGAACATGCTACTATAAGAATTTTGAGTTATTGATATATTTTTTGTTTGTTTGTTGTTTTGACAAAAGACCTTTGGACAGAAAAGAAAGGGAAACTAATGAGATTTATAGGGTGGCCACTCAAGGTCAAGGCACATGCTGAGTGCTTTACATACTTTATCTCATTATTGGTTCCATAGTCGGTTCAGTTCAGTTCAGTTCAGTCGCTCAGTCGTGTCTGACTCTTCGTGATCCCGTGAATCACAGCCATATTACAGGTGAGGAAATACTGTAGTAACAGTTTTATGAAGGCAAACTGGATAAAACTTTTAACTTCTTTAATTATGAGATTTTAGTGGTACAAAATTTGATTAGGGGATCTTCTGTTTTTTTTTTTTTTTTTTTTCCTNGTCGGTTCAGTTCAGTTCAGTTCAGTCGCTCAGTCGTGTCTGACTCTTCGTGATCCCATGAATCACAGCCATATTACAGGTGAGGAAATACTGTAGTAACAGTTTTATGAAGGCAAACTGGATAACACTTTTAACTGCTTTAATTATGAGATTTTAGTGGTACAAAATTTGATTAGGGGATCTTCTGTTTTTTTTTTTTTTCCCTATTAGAACTTATTTCATATACCAGATAGCTAAATGTCTACTGCCAAGCTACCACTTAATCAGCAGCAAGAGCCTAAAATATGTTGATTTCTGTTATGGTAGTAAAATGACTGTAGCACTTCTAACTCTCAAATATACTCACTCTACTTTGTAAAAAAACAAAAACAAAACAGAATTTGGAGAATTCCCTGTCAGTCAATGGTAAGGAGTCCACGCTTCCACTGCAGGGGGCATGGGTTTGATCCCTGGTCAGGGAACTAAGATCCTGGAAACTGCATGGTACGGTAAACACACACACACACACACACACACACACACACACACACACACACACGAAGATTTGCCTTTTCCCCGAAGGAATCTTGAAATTCTTTCTGAGTGGACCATCTGAGTCATGTGTTCATCCTGAATCAGTTCTTTTAATTAGGGATAAGATGAGGAATGAAATATACCACTCAGTTTACCTTAAGCCAAGCTTAGAATCCCATCATGAAGTTGAGGCATGAAGTGAACATCGTGAGAATGACATAGATCCTGAAATGGAAATGATGGGCTTTGAGGAATGCAGAAATGAAATCTGAGGAGGCAGGCAAACACCACTGTCCACAAATCATTTATCCTTTTGATGAACCGTGGAGACAGCAGTCTTGCTAAGAACCATGGGGGAAACTGAAAAGACTTAGACACAGCTCCTGCCCTGGGAGGTCTATATTTTACTATAGAGAGGGAGGAGTTAAATTAATAACTATAATCAAACCTTGAGATGATGTGAAACAAAAGTGGTACAACTAACTATTAGAGTGGGAAAAATTCCTAGGGGAGGAATATGGAAAATTCTTAAAGGAACTGAAAAATTACCTAGAGCATAAAAGAGTAGTTAGAACTTTAGGGGGGGACCATGTTTAATATATTGCTGAGAGAAACTGGGACACAGGGGGAAAAATAAGTTTTATTAGGGAATAGGATGGACAGAGATTAAGGGAAATAATATTCAGGGCTTTGGTAGAAAATGTAGCACCCTGAAGAACAAATATTACTCTATTTCACTGTTTTATTTGGGTCTGTTTCCTCAATATGGGTGGTAAAAAAAAAATATAGCGTGTGATCAAAAGTATCATTTCTTGCTGGCTGAAAATGGCAACTTCTGTATTCTCAGGTGAGTTTGTTCTGTTGCTCAGGAATCCCTGTACCTCAGAGCAAGTTTTTCTTTCAGTTTACATAATTCCCTTCCAAAGAATTTCTATTTCTGAGTGAAGTTTCAACTTCATTTACTTGGATCTCATTTGTTATAAAAGAGGACATAACGTTGCTGAACTTTCAACGAGGTTTTCAACTCAAACTCTGTATCTGAGCATTAAAGGAAAGGTTTCCCCTTACAGTCTACAGATGCATAGATGCCTCCCAGGAGGCCAAGCCCATTGTGAGCATTTATCAGGGTCCAGCTCTATATAAGGTGTCCAGGAAGATATGTGGAAAGTGCCTTAGCCAGAGAACCTCAATTTTCTGTGATGGATATTATCAAAATGGAGCAAGGCCATGTGCAAACCATGAATGTTTCTAATTACAGACAGATCTTCCTAATTGTGGGTTTCTCTAAGATTAAAATTTACATCATTTTTAAAACACATAATAACTGTCAGCAGGGAATGTAGGCTTGGAAAATGTGGACTGAGGTTTGTGAGAAGAATGAGTAGCTGCTTTCAGAGCTATGAAAGGAAAAAGCTATGCATCTTTCTTCTAGTCTAAAGCATATGGTCTAAAAAAAACTAATAAAAGAGAAATACAATTATATCTCGTACTGTCACCACCCTTCTCTCCAAAAGTAAAATGCATTGAGGACATCTCTAAACAGCCTAGACTAGAAAATCACAATCTATGGAGGTTGAGTGTTTGCTGGTTGACACATTCAGGCCGTAATGGAGAGGACTGTGTTGTGTTTCTTAACAAATCCTTCAAAGTGTGGTGTCTGTTCTTTGTGGTTCTGGCAGTCCCATCCCTTGAAATTTCCAGTCTCCTTTCCTTTTCATCTGCTCTCTTTCTGCCTGCAAAATCCTTTCCATCCTTAAGTTCCATTTTAAAAGCAGCCTCTTCTGTGAAGCCTTCCTGGGTTCCTCCTTTTCCTAGTGTGCCTTGTTCTCCCTCCACCACTTGCCTATTTCATTCCATCTGCATGTATTTCTGCTACACATATCTGTCTCTTGCACTAGGATATAAGGTACTCAAGGCCAGGCCTGTGTCTCCTTTTACTTTATTTTCCCTCCTTCATTACTATATAATCATTATACATCTCTTGGGAAAACATATACATCTTAAATATAATTNTAAAAGCAGCCTCTTCTGTGAAGCCTTCCTGGGTTCCTCCTTTTCCTAGTGTGCCTTGTTCTCCCTCCACCACTTGCCTGTTTCATTCCATCTGCATGTATTTCTGCTACACATATCTGTCTCTTGCATTAGGGTATAAGGTACTCAAGGCCAGGCCTGTGTCTCCTTTATTTTCCCTCCTTCATTACTATATAATCTTTATACATCTCTTGGGAAAACATATACATCTTAAATATAATTACTCAAAGACAATAAATATACTGGGAAATGGATTCCCCCAGTCTCACAGCTTTGCAATGTATTCTTTCTTCTCTCAGGGAAAAATATATCAATTATATTGAAAGTTTCCACCATTGAAAAATTTGTACCAAGTAAGGGAGATCAGGAGTCTTAAATTCAACAAATAGTCAACAAAATATTTAATGTTTAGTATGGACCTAGCATCATATTCAGAGAAGGCAATGGCAACCCACTCCAGTACTCTTGCCTGGAGAATCCCATGGACGGAGGAGCCTGGTAGCCTGTAGTTCATGGAGTCGCTAAGAGTTGGACACGACTGAGCGACTTCACTTTCACTTTTCACTTTCATGCATTGGAGAAGGAAATGGCAACCCACTCCAGTGTTCTTGCCTGGAGAATCCCAGGGACAGGGGAGCCTGGTGGGCTGCTGTCTATGGGGTCGTACAGAGTCAGACATGACTGAAGCAACTTAGCAGCAGCAGCAGCATCAGACTAGTAATGGACTAAACAGTTATGATCACTGCCCTCATGGAGATCCTTGTCTAGTGAGGAAAATGATCAATCAGTATAGAAATTAATAAATAATTAGAAGTTAGGCATTGCATTAAGTGCTATGAAGAAAGTGAGTGATGATTCTGGATAAAATAAAAGCTTCAGAGAAATTGTGTTAGAAAGTCTGTTCTGCTGGTAAACTTGATTTGAGATGAGCAGAGTGACAACCATTCAGGGAACTTCTTAAAAGAGCCACAAGTAGGCAAAGGAAACAGGATATTTGCCAACCAGTACTTCATCTGCACAAACCTTGGCTCTTCTGAAGTCCCAAGGGTGATAGAGAATATGAAGATTCCACTGACTCATAGAACCTTATGGAATTTTTTGAAGTCTTGGATACCCACCAACAGCATGGAATTTGAAGATATAGTATCTTAAGCAGAGTTTAGTTTTGTAATCTTTTATTTTAAACTTCTCTGGTAAGTCGTATCATGTTTTTGTGTGTTTGGGGGTTGGGGTACAATACAGAGACATGCAAAGCATACTATTTGTAAACAAAGAGTTTCATCAGCTATTCCTAACTTTCTTCTGTAATCTGCGAAGGCAGTGGTGTGGAACATAGTCAATTTGCACTTGAAAATGTTCACACAGATTTGGGTGGTTCTAACATTATAGACTCAAAGGTTCAGCTACAATTTAGACTGTCTTCTCTTGTACCAAATAATATACCAAAATAATACCCTATTTCCTGGTGGTAACATAACAAATCACCACAATCTTTGTGACTTAAAACAACAAAATGTACTCTAACACAGGTCTGGAGCTAGAAGTCTAAAATCAAAGGCCCCAGATACAAATAAGATAAATAAAATCAATGGCCCACAGGGCTGCACTTTCCTTGAAGGCTCTATGGGAAAATCTTCCCTTGCTTCTTCCAGTATTAGAGGCTCCAGGAATTCCTTTGCTTGTGGTTGTATAAGTCCAACCTCTGTCTCTGTCTTCACATGAGCTTCTCTTCCTCTTTCTGTGTGTCTCTCTTCTGTGTATCTTTTTCAAGGACACTTGTCATTGGATTTAGGGCCCACGTGGATAATCCAGGATGATCTCAACCTTATCTTGAGATCCCTAATTTCATTACATCTACAAGGATTCTTTCTCCAAATAAGGTCACATTCATAGGTTTCTGAGATACTAATTGAGCATATCCTTCTGGATGCTGGCCATCATTCTACCTCACCACACCATCTTATTCAGAAAATATGGGAAAGGCATTTCTATTTTTAATGTACATAGTTATAGCTATATATATATAAGAATATGAAAGATAATCCACAATACTAGCATGGTATCTGAGATGCAGAAGCATCATCCAGGGGAAAAATATTGAGGATAAGCCAATGACACGGGTTTTGGGTCTCTGGTGAATGCTTTCCCCTGTTGGTCATTCGCAGAACTTGAAGGCCCAAGTCCTTTGTGAGCATTCTGTCTTAAGAATAATTCTTCAGCCAGAATCCAGAGAAGCTGCTGATACTGGTATTTGGTAGCTTTAAGAAGCTGAAGGGTGAGCTTCCCTGGTGGCTCAGTGGTAAAGAATCCAACTGCCTATTCAAGAGACACGGGTTCAATCCCTGATCCGGGAGGATCCCACATGCCTTGGAGAACTAAGCCTGTGCGCCTCAAGTACCGAGCCTGTGCTCTAGAGCTGGGAGCTGCAACTACTGAAGCCCACACATCNAATTCAAGAGACACGGGTTCAATCCCTGATCCGGGAGGATCCCACATGCCTTGGAGAACTAAGCCTGTGCGCCTCAAGTACCGAGCCTGTGCTCTAGAGCTGGGAGCTGCAACTACTGAAGCCCACACATCCCAGAACCCACACTTCACAGAAAGAAATGTCATCACCACGAGAAGCCTGTGCACCACAACTAGAGAAAAAGCCCTTCAGCAGTGAAGAGCTGGCACAGCTGAAAAAGTAAAAAGAAGCCGAAGGGCAAACCAGAAGCCTGGAGAGAAATGCCTTTGGCCGTTTGGTAGTTGGACCCTCACAAGGTAGTTCTGTTGTCTGAGCCTAAAGCGGAAGTCTGGTGAGTTAAGGAGATGGAAACTGAAAAAGCCAGGTCTTTGTTAAATTATTGACTCTCAGAATTGGTCATTTTATCTTATCAGATTCAGTGATGAGTTTTCTGTACAACAATCTGTCAAGAAGCTTTCCAATCCATGTTTAAATATCTGGCACTTCTTGTTTCATCTGGGACTATGGTTANGGGATTGAACCCAGGTCTCCTGTGGTTCCTGCACTGCAGGGAGATTCTTTACCACTTAGCCACTGGTTAGCATGCAGTAAGTTATTGGGCTGAGGCTCAATTTTCTGCAAGACTTGGGGGTGTAGTGGAGTCCTTTTTAAAATTAATGAATTAATTTGAGCTAGAGCTCCTAACTAATAATAACTAGTGTGTCTCAAATATTTGATCTGGCTCTCTTCTGTGTTCCAGGTGCTTCCTCTTCAAAATGTCTTTGTCCCAAAGCACAGGGCAAATTTCCAAACCTGAGCCTGAATACTTAAAAATACAAACACATAGCATCTAAACTTGACATTCAGGGAAAGAAACAGCTTCTCAGTTAATAAGAGACTCTGCACTATCTGTAGGGGTTTATCAAAACTTGCTTGGCGAGTACTGCATATAACACACATCGAAGCCGTCGGCTGAGCTTGCTCTTGAGAGCACTGGGACTGTGGGTGCTGGTTCGGTTGGTTGTTCCAGGTCCCCAAGTACTGTCTTCCAGGCTCATCTGTCACAGATTTCACTGCTTCTCTCAGACATCCTCTCGATTTTCCCCATGTAGGGACTATTCTTACTAGCAAGCTATTGTTCTGTAGTGAGGCACTGGAAACATTTCTGAATGGCATTTACTATTTTCGTGTGTGCTCAAAGTTTTTGAAATAAAGGTATATCTTTCTAAGACTTTTAAGCTTTGAAATTCCAATTTTGTGCAAAAACATGAGATACCCCCATTCTTTGTGGGTATCCAACTCTAACACATAAAGTAATAGATCAGAAAAGATTTAATTGTCCAGGTTCAAACAAATCTGTTTACTTTGTTTAAATTGACGTTGTTACTGAAGTAAACTGTAGAAAAAAATTTGACATAAGAAAAATATGACATTGCTCATAATGCAAGTGAGAACTTGTCTGCAGGTTTCAATATTTCAACTTCCATTCGCAGAATATAATTCCCTAATGTAATATTCAAAAAATAGTGCTATTCATCCAGGTGCCCATCTCTTCTCAAGCACTGGGATATTGTGAACATGTGGCATGACCCTGTCTCTACACTGGTGCGGAAGTGACTGACTGTGTGGTATTGGACATACACAGTCATGGCTACAAGCAAGTCATGTATGTGGGAAACTTAAGTGTTTCTCTTAATTCTTAGAAAGGAAGAAGGAGAGGAGAAAGAAATTTTTTATGCTAACTAATTTAAAATGTCTATTAATCACTGCAGTCATATCCCACATGCACAGGAATACTTCTTGGACACATTTTTTTTTTTCTTTTTTTTCCTTCTGGGAAAAAACTGGGCCCAAATCCGTATCTGATCTCCCTTACTACCTGTGACTCTCAAAAGCCTTTGCCACTTCATTGTCATCTTTCTCTAGGCTCCATTCTAGTTCTGTCTGGCTTTCAAAAGCCAATGAGTCATCTTGGTGGTGGAGGACAATCCTGTGGAATGGAGCAGTCTTCAAGAGAACAAAAAAGAGAAAGTGCCGTGGAGAAGGGGGCAAAGAGGAAGAGAGTCTTATGCTCTAGGAAGAAAGAGCCTTTAAACCTCTCTTCTCGCTCTGTTTCCATAGTGGAGCTGGGCTCCTTGGCAGCGATGTGAGTGAGAGAGTGTCCCCTGCAGGCAGACAGAGAGAGTGCATGGCACAGCTTAGCTGAAAGGGCAGAGTGCAGCAGCTGCCATCTAAGGCAGACCATCCGGGAGTCTTGCACAATACCTGATGAGCGCGCATGCAAACACGCTTAACAAAATATTAACAAACTAAATTCAACAGTACATTGAAAGAATCATACATCATGGCCAAGTGAAATTTATGCCTCTATGCAAAAATGGTTCAATATACAAAAAAACCAATCTATGTGACACACCTCATGAGGGATAGAAATCACATGATCATCTCAAGAGATACAGAAAATGCATTCAATAAAATTCAACACACTTTCATGATAAAAGCTATCAAAAAATTATGTGTAGAGGGAACTTATCTCAACACAATAAATGCCACATATGAAAAACGCAGAGCTAAAATCAGACTCAATGGTGAAAAGCTGAAATCTTTTCCTCTAAGATCTAGAACAAGGCAAGCATGCCCATTTTTACTGCTTCTATTCAGCATAGTACTGAAATTAAAGAAAATTTTAAAAAGCAGTTAAAAGAAATAAAAGATTAAGGAAAAGAAAAAAGCATATAAACTGGAAAGAAGTAAAATTGTCTGTTTGCAGATAATGTTACCTTATATGTAGAAAACTAAAGATTCTACAGAAAACCCTGCTAGAACTAATCAATGAATTCATCAATGTTACACTATACAAAATCAACATACAAAAAGTCAGTTGAATTTAACATTCAGAAAACGAAGATCATGGCATCCAGTCCCATCACTTCATGGAAAATAGATGGGGAAACAGTGGAAACATTGTCAGACTTTGTCTTTGGGCTCCAAAATCACTGCAGATGGTGATTGCAGCCATGAAATTAAAAGACGTGCTTATTCTTTGGAAGAAAAGTTATGACCAACCTAGATAGCATATTCAAAAGTGGAGACACTACTTTGCGGACTAAGGTCCATCTAGTCAAGGCTATGGTTTTTCCAGTGGTCGTGTATGGATGTGAGAGTTGGACTGTGAAGAAGGCTGAGCGCTGAAGAATTGATGCTTTTGAAGTGTGGTGTTGGAGAAGACTCTTGAGAGTCCCTTGGACTGCAAGGAGGTCCAACCAGTACTTCCTAAAGGAGATCAGTCCTGGGTGTTCATTGGAAGGAATGATGCTAAAGCTGAAACTCCAGTACTTTGGCCACCTCATGAGAAGAGTTGACTCATTGGAAAAGACTCTGATGCTGGGAAGGATTGGGGGCAGGAGGAGAAGGGGACAACCGAGGATGAGATGGCTGAATGGGATCACGGACTCGATGGACATTAGTCTGAGTGAACTCTGGGAGATGGTGATGGACAGGGAGGCCTGGCGTGCTGCGATTCATGGGGTCGCAAAGAGTCAGACACGACAGAGACTGAACTGAACTGAACTGAACTGAATAATAAAATACTGAAACAGAAATTAAGGAAACAATCCCATTAACAATAGCAGGAAAAAATGGAATAAAATAGGAATAAACTTAACTAAGGGGGTAAAAAACTTGTATACTGAAAATTATACAACAATGATGAAAGAAATTAAAGCAGAGAGAAATAAGTGGAAATATTCTGCATTCATAAATTAAAAGATTTAATATTATTAAAATTACTACTTGTAGTAATCCATACTAGTATAAGTGATCTGCAGACTTAATACAATCTCTATCAAAATCTCAGTGGCTTTTTTTTACAGAAAAAAAAAAAAGTCCTAAAACCCATATGAAACAATAAAAGACTCTGAGCAGCCAAAGTCATTTTGAGCAAGAAGAACAAAGCTGGAGGCAACACATTTTCTGATTTCAAAATGTATGACAAAGCTACTATATACTACTGGCAAATAAGCAGACACATAGAACAGAATAGAGAGCCTAGAAATAAACCCATGCATGTATATCAACTGATCTGTGACANAGCCAAAGTCATTTTGAGCAAGAAGAACTAAGCTGGAGGCAACACATTTTCTGATTTCAAAATGTATGACAAAGCTACTATATGCTACTGGCAAATAAGCAGACACATAGAACAGAATAGAGAGCCTAGAAATAAACCCATGCATGTATATCAACTGATCTGTGACAACAATACACGATGGGGAAAGGGTAGCTTTCTTTAATAAACGGTCTTGGAAAACCGAATTCAAAAGAATGAAATTGGAGCCTCATCTTATACTACATTCAAAAGTTAACTCAAAATGGATTAAAGACTGAATTGTAAGACCTGAAACCACAAAACTCCTAGAAGAAAACATATGGTAAAAGCCTCTTGACATTGGCCTTGGAAAAGAATTCTTGGATGTGACATTAAAAGAACAGACAATAAGAGCAAAAATAAACAAGTGGGATTATGTTACACTAAAAAGTATCTGCATAGCAAGGGAAGCCATCAACAAAATGACAAGGCAGGGATGCGGGGAAGGGAAAACAGGGAAGTGTTAGCCAAAGGTACAACATTTTAGTTATACAAGAGGAATAAATCCTAGAAATCTGTAAAGCATAGAGGCTATAACTAGTGATACTGTATTGTAGTCTTAAAAATTTGCTGAGGGGATAGATCTTAAGTTTTCATGCATAATAATAAGTAAAGAAGGCAGGATGATTTTTTTAATTGGAGGATAATTAGTTTACAGTATTGTGATGGTTTTTGCCATACATCAACATGAATCAGCATTAGGTATACATATGTCCCCTCCCTGTGAACCCTGTTCCCACTCCCCTCCTCATCCAACCCCTCTGGGTTGTCACAGTGCACTGGCTTTGGGCTCCCTGGGTCATACATGGAATCCACATTGGCTATCAATTTTACGCATGGTAATGTTATGCTTCAATGCTATTCTCCCAAATCATCCCACCGCCTAATACCCTCACTGTGTCCAAAATGTCTTTGTCCTCTTTGCTGCCCTGCAGGTAGGATCATCAATACTATCTTTCTAGATTCCATATATATGTGTTAATATAAGATATTTGTCTTTCTATTTCTGACTTACTCCACTCTGTATGATAGGCTCTAAGTTCCTCCACCTCATCCACCTTAGAACAGACTCAAATGTGTTCCTTTTTATAGCTGAGTAATATGCATCACAACTTCGTTATCCATTCATCTGCCAACTGACATCTAGGTTTCTTCCCTCTCTTAGCTGTTGTAAATAGTGTTACAATGAACACTGGGGTACATGAGTCTTTTTCAATCCTGGTTTCCTCAGGATATATGCCCGGTAGTGGGACTGTTCGGTCATATGGAAATTTTTGAAGGTGATGGACCAGCTTATGGCATGGATGATGATTGTGGTGTATACTTACCTTTAAAGTCATTGAATTGTATACATGAATGTATATAGCTCTTTTATGTCAATCATACTTCAATAAAATCTTTTTTTAAAAAAAAAGCAATGGAAAGAAAACTAAGTGGGTAAATATAAATGTCTATTGATTATTAACTGTACAATACAATGATAATATATTGTGGAGTTTAAAATGTATGCAGAATTAACATATATAACAATAAAACGGAAGTAGAGAGTAAATGGAATTAAAATGTTTTGAATCTGTATCAACAGGAGGGAAGTGGCTAGAGTAATAATGCATATTAGGTCTGTTGTTTGGTTGCTAAGTTGTGTTCAGCTTGTTTGCAGCCCCATGTACTCACCAGGCTCCTCTGTCCATGGGATTCTCCAGGCAAGAATACTGGAGTGGGTTGCCATTTCCTTCTCCAGGGGATCTTCCTGACCTGGGGATCAAACCTGTTTCTCCTGAATTGGCAGGCAGATTCTTTACTGCTGAACCACCAGGGAAGCCCATAATAGGTAAAAAGATGCATGTTATATCTCTAGGGTTATTACTAAAAAAAAAGTAGAAAAATATATAACTAAGAAGTTAATAGAGGAGGAAGGGATGAAATAAAACATGAATAATCCAAAGGAAGGCAGAGAAAGAGGGAAAGAGACATTGCATGGATGGTTGAGTCAAACAGAAAATAAAATTAAGATGATATATTAGACACAACTTCAATCAGAAGTTCTGTCAAATGTAAATAAATGGTTGAAATAAGAAGAGCTGTTAGACTGAATTTAAGAAAGAAGACCCAACTAGATGATATTTACTAAGACACATTTTAAATGTTAGAACCGCAAAGGTTTACAAATAAAAGGAGAAAAAAGATATAAAGTACAAATAAATACTTAACAAAAAGAAGGCTTTGCATATTATAAAAAGTAGATATTAAGGAAGAATAATTTTGGAAATAAAGGGGACATTTTATGATTAATATATACAATCACTATTTTAAACTTTTATGGTCTAATAACATAGTGTAGAAACATATGAAATAAAAGTTGACAGAATGAAAAGAATACTGCGCAATCTATAATACGAATATAAAATCTTAACAAACTACTCTCAATTGCTGCTAGAATCGGGAGACAGAAAACCCCCACAAAACAGTGTATATATGAAAGATTTAGATAATAAAAATAAATTTACTCTCAGTTGAATACATAGAATACTGAAAGAAATAACCTCAACTGTACACAAAGTCTTTTAGAAAATGGTAAATGAGAGAACATTTCTAAGCTCATTTAATGAGACCAGCAAAATCTTTTTATACCTGATAAGGGCATTGAGGAGAGAATTAGGATCAATCTCTCTCATAAGAGAAGCAAAATTCTATACAAAATACTAACACTTCAACTAAGCTGATATATTAATGAAGTTCATATGTAACATCAAAGTGCATGTTAGTTGCTCAGTCGTGTCCGACTCTCTGTGACCTTATGCTCTGTAGGTCACCAGGTTCCTCTGTCTATGATATTCCCTGGACAAGAATACTGGAGTGGGTCGCCATACCCTTCTCCAGGGGATCTTCCCGATGCAGGAATTGAACCCTGCTTCAAAATGGGCTTTATTCCAGCTGCACAAGTATGGAACATGTACAAATCAATCACTAATCCATCACATTAAACAAAAAAGGGAGAAATATCATACGATTATCTCAAGCAATATTTTTTT
>SJYW01011693.1:322653-334195 GCA_006410735.1 Raphicerus campestris
CAATGAACACTGGGGTACATGAGTCTTTTTCAATCCTGGTTTCCTCAGGATATATGCCCGGTAGTGGGACTGTTCGGTCATATGGAAATTTTTGAAGGTGATGGACCAGCTTATGGCATGGATGATGATTGTGGTGTATACTTACCTTTAAAGTCATTGAATTGTATACATGAATGTATATAGCTCTTTTATGTCGATCATACTTCAATAAAATCTTTTTTTTAAAAAAAAGCAATGAAAAGAAAACTAAGTGGGTAAATATAAATGTCTATTGATTATTAACTGTACAATACAATGATAATATATTGTGGAGTTTAAAATGTATGCAGAATTAACATATATAACAATAAAACGGAAGTAGAGAGTAAATGGAATTAAAATGTTTTGAATCTGTATCAACAGGAGGGAAGTGGCTAGAGTAATAATGCATATTAGGTCTGTTGTTTGGTTGCTAAGTTGTGTTCAGCTTGTTTGCAGCCCCATGTACTCACCAGGCTCCTCTGTCCATGGGATTCTCCAGGCAAGAATACTGGAGTGGGTTGCCATTTCCTTCTCCAGGGGATCTTCCTGACCTGGGGATCAAACCTGTTTCTCCTGAATTGGCAGGCAGATTCTTTACTGCTGAACCACCAGGGAAGCCCATAATAGGTAAAAAGATGCATGTTATATCTCTAGGGTTATTACTAAAAAAAAAGTAGAAAAATATATAACTAAGAAGTTAATAGAGNTGTTTCTCCTGAATTGGCAGGCAGATTCTTTACTGCTGAACCACCAGGGAAGCCCATAATAGGTAAAAAGATGCATGTTATATCTCTAGGGTTATTACTAAAAAAAAAGGAGAAAAATATATAACTAAGAAGTTAATAGAGGAGGAAGGGATGAAATAAAACATGAATAATCCAAAGGAAGGCAGAGAAAGAGGGAAAGAGACATTGCATGGATGGTTGAGTCAAACAGAAAATAAAATTAAGATGATATATTAGACACAACTTCAATCAGAAGTTCTGTCAAATGTAAATAAATGGTTGAAATAAGAAGAGCTGTTAGACTGAATTTAAGAAAGAAGACCCAACTAGATGATATTTACTAAGACACATTTTAAATGCTGTCTCTTATACACANAGCTGCACAAGTATGGAACATGTACAAATCAATCACTAATCCATCACATTAAACAAAAAAGGGAGAAATATCATACGATTATCTCAAGCAATATTTTTTTTTAAAGATATAAAAAATAAAAAAAATATAAAATACTTCTATATGGAAAACCATAACACATCATTGAGACAAAGAAGATGTAAAAACATGGAGGGATACATTATGTTTAGTGATTAGAAGACTCAGTGTTGAAAAGCTATTACTATCTATTTAAAGCTACCAGTATATATACTTTTAATCTAAATTCATTAAAAACACCAGAAGTTTTATTAATCAGATTTTAGAACTTATATGGAAATGCAGAATATCAAGTATATCTCAGGGGATCTTAAGGAAAAGAAAGTTAAAACAATTAGACTACCTGATATGAAAATTTACTATACCACAATAGTGATTTAAACAGTGTGGTTCTGGCACATATGTAGATCAACAAACCAGCAGAACATATCAGAGACTTAAAAAAGGTCTAAATTGACTCATATGTGGTCACCTGATTTATGACACAGTTTAGTGAGGGTGGGAATGATATTTCCAATTAACGATTCTGAGTCAATTGCTTATCCATGTGGGAAAAAATAATCATGGCTTCTACCTTACATTGTATTAAAAAAATCGCCTCTAGTTAAACTGTATATGTTAAAAAAAGNAATGATAAAGAAGATGTGGTACATATATATACAATGGAATATTATCAGCCATAGAAGGAATGAATTAATGCCATTTACAAGATGTGTATAAGAGACAGACCTTACATTATATTAAAAAAATCGCCTCTAGTTAAACTGTATATGTTAAAAAAAGAAGAAGATGAAAATACTAGTATACTAGGTTAAGATAGTATACTATGCTTATTACTTTTGAGTGGCCAGGCTCCTTACCAGGACAGGAAGGTGCTGACTCTGAAGGTGCTGACTCTGTTAAATTACCAATTTAACAAACTGGTAATGCCAAAAAGTAGATACTCTGTTCATCACAAGATACCTATTAAGACGTTAAAAGGAAAGTGGAAGAAGATATTTACAATACACATCTCTAATAAAGGAGTGATATCTAGGCTACATAAAGACTACTACCAATCAATAAGAAAAAGGCAGACTACCAAATAGAAATATGGTGAAAGACTTCAACAGGCACTTCACAAAACAGAATATCTAAGTGTCCAACAGATACATATGAATGTGCTCATCTTTATTATTCAGTAAGCTAAATGCAAATCAAACCCACAATGAAATACAATGACATTTACTACAATGGAAAAAATTAAAAGGACAGAAAATTCTGAATATTTTGGAGACGAGCACTGAAACTCTCCTGTACTGTTAGTGAGATTTTATATCAGAAACTGTTTCTGGGTCTCACTAAACAGAACAAATACACACCCTACAATCCATCAGTTACCCATTTAGGTAAATTCCCAACAGAATTTGGGAATTTATTTATTTTCACAAAAGATGAAATGTATACTTATTTTCACAAAAGATGAAATGCATGTTTATTTTCACAAAAGAAATTTACAAGAATGTTCAAAGTACTATTATTTATTTATTTATTTTTATTTTATATTGGAATATAGTTGATTTACAATGTTGTGGTAGTTTCAGGGATACAGGAAAGTGATTTAGTTACACAAATACTTACCTCTGGCTTCCCAGGTGGCGCTAGTGGTAAAGAACCCGCCTGCCAATGTAGGATACTTAAGAAGTGCTGGTTTGACCCTTGGGTCAGGAAGATACCCTGGAGGAGGAAATGGCAACCCACTCCAGTATTCTTTCCTTCCATGGACAGAGAAGTCTGGTGGGCCACATACAGTCCATGGGATTGCAAAGAGTTGGACACAACTAAAGCGACTTAGCACATACATATATATCTATTCTTTTTCAGATTCTTTTCCCATATAGGTTATTATAGACTACTATGTAGAGTTCCCTGTGCTATGCAGTAGATCCTTGTTGATTATCTATTTTATATATAGTACTGTGTATATGTGAATCACAAACTCCTAATTTATCCCCCACACTCACCTTTCCCCTTTGGTAACCATAAGTTTATTTTTTAAGTCTGTGAATTTATTTCTGTTTTGTAAATAAGTTCCTTTGTATAATTTTTTAGATTTCGCATATAAGTGAGATCCTATGATATTTGTCTTTGTCTTCATTTGATATGATAATGTCTAGGTCCATCCATGTTGCTGTAAATGGCATTAATTCATTCCTTCTATGGCTGATAATATTCCATTGTATATATATGTACCACATCTTCTTTATCATTCATTTGTTAATGGACATTTAGGTTACTTCCATATCTTGCTATTGTAAATAGTGCTGCAATGAACATAGAGGTGCATGTATCTTTTAGAAGTATGGTTTGCTCTGGATGCATGCTCAAGAGTGGGATTTGTGGATCATATGGTAGCTTTATTTTTATTTTTTTAAGGAATCCCCCATAGTGTTCTCCCTAGTGGCTGTACCAATTTACATTCTCACTAAGGGTGTAGGATGGTTCCTTTTTCTCCACACCCTCATGTGCTTTTAGGCCATCTATATACTTTCTTTGGAGAAATGTCTGTTTAGATCTCCTGCGTATTTTTCTTTTAAATATTGAGCTGCATGAGCTATTTGTATATTTTGGAGATTAATCCCTTGTTGGTTGCATTGTTTGCAAATATTTTCTGCCATTCTCTGGGTTGTCTTTTCATTGCTTATGGTCTATAGTGTTATTTATAATAGCTCTATAAGTGGAAATAATGCTATTACCCATCAACAATAGAATGGGTAAATTGTGAAATATTCATGCAATGATACAATATACTAAATAAAACTATACACATGAATGAATCTTAAAGCATAATGCTGAGTGCACTAAACTAGATACACACAAAAAAGGACACTGAATTTACATAAAATTCAAAGTAGGCAAACCTATTATATGGTTTTAGCTGTCAGGATACTGCTTGTCTTTGGTGAGGATATGGTTAAAATTCATTGAACTGTATACCTATATCTGAGCACTGTACTATAAGTATGTTAGTTTTCAATAATAATGTTTACATTAATTAAAATAACTTCATTAGATTACATGAACACAAAGGAAAACTCAGTTCTTCCCTCTTCAGTCATGTTTGGAAGGCAGAAATGTAACTGAGTGACATAGTAGAGGTAAGCATGGTTGGTATTTTCCATGGGACAAAGGGGGATTACATACAACCTGAATTGAGAATGGAGATTAGTAAGGCTTCCTGGGGGAAATGATGACTCAATTGATCCTTAGAATAGGAATTAACAAGGTATATCATAGTTGTCACTTGCAGACAATAGAACCCACTTCAGCTGGTCTAAGCAGAAGGTGTTTATTAGAAGGTAACAAGTTACAAAATATCGTGGAATATCTGGGAACCAGGCTTGGCTGCTACAAAGACATGATCCATATAGACAGAGAAAAATATCCAATACCACCATGAAATTAATAACAAAAACATCATTGACTCTATTGCTTTCTGAAGTCCATGATGTATAATNAATATCTGGGAACCAGGCTTGGCTGCTACAAAGACATGATCCATATAGACAGAGAAAAATATCCAATACCACCATGAAATTAATAACAAAAACATCATTGACTCTATTGCTTTCTAAAGTCCATGATGTATAATACTGGATTCCTGTGCCACTACTGTCCCAGAGAAACCAGACGTTTCTACTACTGTCTTGCCAAATAACCTAATCTCTCTGTACACTGACATCCTTCACTTTTGCCTCCAAGTTTTGCAGTAGTGCAACAAACTAGTAGAAACTAGCTCACTTACAAGCACTATAACTGTACAGAAATTTCTGACAGACCAGAAAGCGTTGGAATGGATGTTGAATGAGCTAACATATGTGATCTGCTGTAAATCAAGTAAAAGGAATAGGAAAGTAAGAAATCCCAAAAGAAGGAAGGGCAGCTTTTAAGATATATTGGCATACAGCTATGTGAGTAGAACCAAATATCTTCACGGCCTCTCCTCCTTCTTACGTTAGAAGCTGCACAACTTGCTTCTCTATGACTCAGGAGTTTGTGTATTTCTGAGTGTGTGTGTGCGTGTAAAACTCTGGAGAACTTGGCAAATGATAACCGGACTAAGGCTTAGTTTCTTCATTTGAAAATCAGTATAGTGATACATATTGATACACAAAGCCCAGGACTGCTTTGAGGGTTAAATGAGCCCATGTTCAGGTAAGCATCTCATGTAGTACGTGATATATACAAGAGATGTAACATAAACTTCTTTTATCTGAAAGAGAGAGATTACGGCAGTTGGTGAGAAAGGAGGACTTGAGGTGGATGTGTAACTGATCATATTTTCTTCTGTTAGAAGCTGAACCTTCTAGGTAAATAACTGGAAAAAAATGACAAGCAAAACTTATGATGGCACATTCCTCCTTGGTTCAGATACGAACAAAATATAATTTCACATCTACCTGATGGAACTACTTTTCTACAGAGAAAAATAAAAGGTGAGTGCAGAGATTACACATTACAGAGAGCCAGTATAACAGGAGGCAAGCTTTAATGTCGGTTACATGGAACTCCTATTCCATACCTAGGAAAGCAGAGGCTCTCTGGGGCCAGGTTATTATTATTTTTTAATTAGTCCTATTGAGCTATAAGTTATATGCAAGAAAATTCACCAATTTTAAGTGTACAGATCACTGAGCTTTGACAAATAACCACAACACAATATGAAATATCCCATCATCCTGTAATTTCCCCCAGGCTCCTCTGAAGTCAGTCCCTTCACCTGCAAACTGGGCCCTGAGCTACACTGATCCTTCTAACATATCGGTTTTGATTTTCTAGAAAAAGAAATCATTTCTCATGTAGTCTTTTGTGGCTGGCATCTTTTACTTACTGTGGCATTCTCCACTTTATCACTGCCCTCTAAAGAGCTTTTCTATACCTATTTCCCTAATTATCTCTCCCCCGATTATGAAATTTTAATACCACAGATATACTGTTTGTGTGTTTATATACTACATGTATACCTGCATTTTAAATGCTAAAAATAAGATTTTTCACACCCCCAGAACAAACATTTTTCCCTGTGGAGGCAATATTGCCCAACTGAAAACACATGATTTAGTATGATGCTTTTATGATTCATCAGTATTATATCAGCAGTTGGTTCATTTTTATTGCTTTGTAAGTTGGATTGTATGAAGAGACATTCAAGAATGAATAGAATAATTGTGAATGTGTTACAAAGGTCAGGTATTAGCCACACAATTCAACTATTGTTCTCTCTTAACTTTGATCCTTGTTGTCCCTGGTGTTAGTAAACAGACCTCTCTTATCACACAGTTGTTCAAGCAAGAAATCTAGGAGTGATTGGGATACTTCCTTTCCCTTCATTTCTCCATATACAATTAACGTCAAATCCTGTCAATTTAACCTCTAAATTATTTCTTGAATCTGGTTTCAAGGGATTGGATTTTGCTATAACCTAGAACATTCTAAACATGTTAAGAATTTTGATTTTTACCTTCAAATAAATGGGAGGCCACTGAAGGAATTTAAATAAGAAAGTGAAGTGACTTGATTAGGTAATGAAAATTAATACATCTTTTATTTAGTAAACAGCAACTTAGAATGTAGATAATAATTAAATCACATTCCAGGTGGCACAGTGATTAAGAATCCACCTNAATAAATGGGAGGCCACTGAAGGAATTTAAATAAGAAAGTGAAGTGACTTGATTAGGTAATAAAAATTAATACATCTTTTATTTAGTAAACAGCAACTTAGAATGTAGATAATAATTAAATCATATTCCAGGTGGCACAGTGATTAAGAATCCACCTCCCAAAGCAACAGACGTGAGAAATGGGGGTTCAGTCTCTGGGTTGGGAAGATTCCCTGCCCTAGAGGAGGAAATGGCAATCAGCATTCTTGATCACATGGACCACAGCCTTGTCTAACTCAAAGAAACTAAGCCATGCCATGTGGGGCCACCCAAGATGGGCGGGTCATGGTGGAGAGGTCTGACAGAATGTGGTCCACTGGAGAAGGGAATGGCAAAGCACTTCAGTATTCTTGCCTTGAGAACCCCATGAACAGTATAAAAAGTCAAAATGATAGGATACTGAAAGAGGAACTCCCCAGGNTTTAACATCTTATGAGGAGATTCTAACCCCACTTCTAAAAGACAGTTGACTGCTAAGGCTTGGGAAGCCCTAGGCAAAGTAGAAGCAGCTTTACCTGATAATTATGTAAAAGAATTGACTTAACAGTAAACTGGCAATTCCTTTGCCTTACAACCCTGACAGCACCTACAGTTCTGTGGCAGAATGGTCCCTTAAAATAGATCCACCTTCCCGCCCAAGCTAAAAAAGTAGTGGCTTCTCATTCNATGTAAAAGAATTGACTTAACAGTAAACTGGCAATTCCTTTGCCTTACAACCCTGACAGCACCTACAGTTCTGTGGCAGAATGGTCCCTTAAAATAGATCCACCTTCCCGCCCAAGCTAAAAAAGTAGTGGCTTCTCATTCAGGCTTGATAGCAACATTGATATTAAAAGAGAAGAAACGGAGTATTGAATTGTTTGGTAAAGAGCCAGCAGAGATTGTAATTCCATATAATAAGGAACAACTTGATGCTCTTCTGATGTTTGATGATAATTTGGCAGATTGCTATAGGAAATTATTGTGGTCAAATTTTACATCATTTACCCTCACATGCTTTGTTAATTCAAAAACTAAAAGAAGGGGAGTTTAAGTATAGCTCTCCCCATCAAATCTTGCAACATGCTCTTTTTGTAATAAATGGGTTTGAAAAAATTTTCTATTCAGCCTTTAAAAAGGGCCAACTATACTGCTAACTTGTGGGAGAGGATGTGCTTGTATTTTTCCACAGGACAGGTTCACCAGTTTGGATCCCAGACAGACTGATGCCCCATTGCTTCCAAGGGCACTCCTCTACCTGCCGCAGCACGGAACAGCCAGTGCACCGGGAGCTGTGGGCAGGACCAGCCTGGCTGCTTGACCGCAGGCAGGAGAGGCAAGATAAGCATCGAGATCCAGGAGGACTGACAGCTGCTGCTGCTGCAGCGTGAACTCTGACCAAAAAATGATTCTACTTATTCTATTTTAGCTTGTCTACCCTCTCCTTATGTTTTTCTCTTTGTTAATGATTCTGGAAAACTTAATGTTCATATGAATTACACAGGTGGACTTAATGTAGTGTCTTGTAAACAATGTATGCTCTTAACTTGTTAAGATGTAATGCGATCAAGACGGTTTGTGGACTTACTATTTTAGGGAATTCAGCTTTAACAACTATTACTATTACTGTTACTGTGGCAGCAATTCATTGACTCAAAANAGTGTCTTGTAAACAATGTATGCTCTTAACTTGTTAAGATGTAATGCGATCAAGACGGTTTGTGGACTTACTATTTTAGGGAATTCAGCTTTAACAACTATTACTATTACTGTTACTGTGGCAGCAACTCATTGACTCAAAAAGTGCAAATGCCCAATATGTTGAAAAATCATATTTTAGGTGTTTGGAATAGCTCAGATATTAGTTTAGACTTAGGGAAACTTCATAATCAGATACAGACCTTGGGAATACTTTCAATTGGATTTTACTGCCACTGGAACAGCTAATGGCTTTTCCCACACCTTCTCTAACTTTATTTCTGGAAAAAACATTGTCTTATGTCTTAAGTTCACCTGATTATTAAAAAAAAAAAAAAAAAACAAAGAAGGGGGAGATGTTGGGGGCCAGTGTGAGGAACTCCTCCCATGGCAAAGGTCATGAGGAAGGAGGATTCTGCATACATGTGCAAAGGCGTGATCAAGCCTCAGGAAATCCCCTGCTCCCGAGCATCTAACCCCAAAACCAGAGTCTGTCCTGTACTCTCACCTACGGGGGGCTCTCCCCCATAACCATCGCTCTCCGAGAAGGAGTAAACATGCAGCTCCAAGGCAGTAAAAATTCCTGGGCGTGACTAGAGTGTTTCAACTTATGGGACTCCTCTGAAGGTTATCTAGCCTGCCTGTATAGGTTCCTCTGGCCACAACAGCCCTCCAACCATGAGAGGCATATGTTTTGACTTACAAAGGCAAATTCTTGTAGGAAGTTAGAAATTATTAGTATAGTGGGTTGGTTGGGAATTATATTGGTAAAGAGTTTTTTCATTTGTTGTGTCAATAATTGCTGCTAATTTCCTGCCCTAGGCTTCTCAAGTTAAGCTTCTCTTCAGACACATGATTGTTTACTACCTGTCAACCATAAACAGCACAGAGAGTTTTGGAGGATTTTGAGAGTCTTAATTAACATAGGGCTTTTTATTGTTGTTGAGTCAATGATTGCCGCCAGGCCTCCATATCCTTAGACACCTGAAAAGTGAAGTCGCTCAGTAGTGTCTGACTCTTTGTGACCCAATGGACTGTAGCCTATCAGGCTCTTCCGTCCATGGGATTTTCCAGGCAAGAATGCTGGAGTGGATTGCCATTTCCTTCTCCAGGGGACACCTGGGAATATATTAATCATTGTATTTGGAATATAGAAAAGGAAATATAGTAGTTTTTGATGTTAGCAATACTAGACTTTTTGAGTTAATGAATTTTCTCTTTTGTTATAGATCACTGTACTTTGTTATAAAGCACTGTGTCCTTGCTATGTAAAAATGTAACGTTATCACTATCTTAAGACTAAGTAGATCTTAAGGGGAACATTGGTGAAAGGATTTTCATTTGTTGGACTGATGTTTGCTGCTAAATCTCCATATTCCCTGCCCTTATAATAAATATAACTAGCATATGGGAGAAATAAGTATTAACCTTTAAGCATATAGGAAAAGTAAGTATTAACCTTTAAGATTAATCATGTTAACCTTGGGTTAAATAAATTCCTTTTTTTTGATTGTAACTCACTACACCCTCACTCTGTAGGAATGCAACTTTATTTGGAGGGTGGTGCCTGGTTTAAGAAAAAACACGCTTGGAAAAAATGTTTTTTGGTTATCAGAAAGAAAGGGTTGTAAATGTCAGCAGGCAGAAATGGCTTGAAGATGATGTAAAACCCCTAAGACCTTTTTTTATGTAAAGCACCTGATTTTGATAAAGGTCAGGACTGCTGACCCCCGCGTGACTCTGTATTCATCCCTATATGTAACAAAAGGTATATAAGAAAATCGGAAAAATAAAGAAACGGGATCAGTTCCTGGAAAGACTGACTCCCCCATATTGTCCTTTCTTATTCTCCGTTTTTCTGGCTGAATTCCCATCTGGAACATGGATGCTATTCCACATAACCCAAGTTATTCAGCCTCTTTCACTCCACTAATTTCCCTACTACACTATCCGCTTCTAATCTCTCTATATCTGTAACTAAATATGTATTTTTCCAAGGAGGACGCCGACGCTGTCTCCACCTTCTAATCATCCTGGATCCACTGGGGCTGGACCCCGGCAACCTGCCTCTTGAGAAACCTGTATGCAGGTCAGGAAGCAACAGTTAGAACTGGACATGAAACAATAGACTGGTTCCAAATAGGAAAAGGAGTACGTCAAGGCTGTATATTGTCATTCTGTTCATTTAACTTATATGCAGAGTACATCATGAGAAACGCTGGGCTGGAAGAAGCACAAGCTGGAATCAAGAGTGCCGGGAGAAATATCAATAAGCTCAGATATGCAGATGACACCACCCTTATGGCAGAAAGTGAAGAGGAACTAAAGAGCCTCTTGATGAAAGTGAAAGAGGAGAGTGAAAATGTTGGCTTAAAGCTCAACATTCAGAAAACGAAGATCATGGCATCTGGTCCCATCACTTTATGGGAAATAGCAGGGGAAACAGTGGAAACAGTGTCAGACTTTATTTTGTGGGGGCTCCAAAATCTCTGCAGATGGTGACTGCAGCCATGAAATTAAAAGACCCTTACTCCTTGGAAGGAAAGTTATGATCAACTTAGATAGCATATTCAAAAGCAGAGACATTACTTTGCCGACTAAGGTCCATCTAGTCAAGGCTATGTTTTTCCAGTGGTTATGTATGGATGTGAGAGTTGGACTGTGAAGAAATCTAAGCACTGAAGAATTGATGCTCTTGAACTGTGGTGTTGGAGAAGACTCTTGAGAGTCCCTTGCACTGCAAGGAGATCCAACCAGTCCATCCTAAAGGAGAGAAGTCCTGGGTGTTCATTGGAATGACTGACGTTGAAGCTGAAACTCCAATATTTTGGCCACCTGATGAGAAGAGCTAATTCATTTGAAAAGACTCTGATACCAGAAAAGATTGAGGGCAGGAGGAGAAGGGGCCAACAGTGGATGAGATGGTTGGATGGCATCACCGATTCAATGGACATGAGTTTGGGTGAACTCTGGGAGTTGGTGAT
>SJYW01011693.1:355561-379394 GCA_006410735.1 Raphicerus campestris
TCTCTTTTATACTTTAAAGAAAAAATTATAACACAAAAGCGTTGAACAATCAAGCCTCATCTCTGTCTCCAGATTTAATTCTCCTTCTCCAGAGGCCAGGAATCCCAGCATCTTCATGGTTTAGCAATGACCTTTCATCTTGGGGGATCATCTGGGATTCTTCAGGACAAGGTAAGGATGCTTGGAGCGCTAGTTATTTGTTCTCCTAGCAAACACGTTTCTGATGTACTTTACTAACTCTAAGGTGTGCTTGTGTGAATGAATGACATGCCCCAGGCAAAGCAAACGAGGAGCCCTGCTCTGCTGTTTTGAATGAGATGCCTCATAATTACTGAAGGCAGCCTCAAAAAGGGGCGCCTTGTTGGAGGTTTACACCAACCTGCCCATGCCAAGGACATCCAGCCTCCCTGTGAGGGGAGCAACCAGAAATGGGCAAAGTGTGTGGACCAAACTCTCCTTTCTTGGTCAAGCTTTCTGGTCTCTGACAATTTCATAACTTCTTGGGAATTAGAACTACTAATCTCATCTGTTGGATCATACATTTTCAAGGGATTTGCTGCCCATGACGCTACTGTGTACTGTCACTTAAGTCTCAAACTTGGATTGGTAGTCCAAAAGTACCCAGCCTTGCTAAGAATCCAAAGTTTAGAAGCTAGATGGAGCTCAAGCTCCAAGAGCATCTCTCAGGTTAAAGGTTACTCAGATAGGAAGTACAGCAGGCTTCTTCCTTTGTTAACACTAGCTCTTAGTGTTAATGCTTAGTAAGGTCCCACTTACTTAGGGACCAGAGGAGGCTCTCCAGTAACTTTTGTCCCAACTACTCAGATATTCTGTGGAATCCGTACGAATGAACTGAAGGACTGGGCCTAATAACTCAAGGAAAAAAATCTCTTTTTCACTGGCCAGCCCTTCACCATCTCTTTTGCTATCACTTATACTCGTGTGGTGACGCTTGGAAGGAACATTGTGGTTTTATGTTTGTATCAGTCTTATTGTGGTCAGGAATATACTCAGGGTCACACACTGGCACTCAGGTGACAAGTTTTCCCCAGTGATCTTAGCTTGGGAGGCATTCTGGAAGGTTACTTTGATTGCACCCTGCGTGACTTCAGAGGCAAGCAAGTTTTTAATGGTGAGAAACTGGACACTGGTCTGGACGCCATCAGGTCTACCCCTGGTGCATCTCAACCCCATCTTGGTCATAGATCCGGTAATTTCCCTGGGAATAGAGAAGTGGGCCAGTCTATTATTATAAGCTCAAGGAGAGATAGGAAACTGGAATGTGCTAGCAAGTGGGAAAATGATATGCAAAATGTCATCCTCATTTGGCTCTTATTTTACTGCTGCAGAGAACCAAAGAAGTTTGTGACCTGCTCCCCCTTACCCCATTCCACCTCACTTTAGCCACTTACTAAAAAGGGAAATTGCCCCTTTTCAGAGAGTTAGTGAGGAGGGGCTATTCTTCTGCTTAGCAGTCCCTAACTTCAAATCCAAGTTTGCATGCTCAGTCACTTCAGTCATATCTTTTCACTCTTTGTGACACCATGGACTGTAGTTCCCCAGGCTGGTCAGTTCATGAGATTCTCCAGGCAAGAATACTAGAGTGGGTTATCATTTCCTTCTTTAGTTACTTTAATAAGCCTAACAATCTTCTGTCATTTCAACTAAAATATGTAACTTTAAATTCTGAAACATTAAAAAAAATAGACTTGTACCTTTTATTTAAATTGGTCAAAAAATTTGTCATTTTTATTCAGCTCCTCATTTTTCTCTTTCAAAGGAATAACATATAAAATCTCTCCATCACCCCTTCTTGCCTCCTGAGAAGTAATAATTATCCTGAAGTTGGTGTGTTTCTTTTATGCTGGAATGTAAACATAAGCACCATGTTACCGTTTTGTGTATTTTAAAAATTTAATTAAGTCGTAGACTGTTCCTTGGGTTGGGAAGATCCCCTGGAGGAGGACATGGCAACCCACTCCAGCATTCTTACCTGGAGAATTCTTATGGACAGAGGAGCCGGGTGGGGTAGTCCACCAGGTCGCAAGATTTGGACACAACTGAGACTAAGCACAGCACAGCACACAGTAGACTGTTGTCAGACATTTTGCAATTTACCTTTTTCACATAATTTGGGTAGTCATATTGATACATGTACATGTAGTTCATTCAACTACTACTGTATAACAGTCTATTTTGGTTTATAGAGGTGTTTTGGATTTTTTCTTTTTCAGTGAAGCATGAGATGGGATCCTCACCTTGGGAGAGTAGGAAGGGATAGTAGGATGCGAAGGGAGCAGTGTGAGGGAGAATCAGACTGGAGATATGAACTCACATGGGAAATACAATAATGCTGCTGGGCCCACTTGGGGTTTCTGGATATGAATGTGGAATTAAGCCTGTCCATTGACGTGATCTTCTCCAGCTAACTACTCTGATGTAGAAAACGGCAGACAGGTAAATTTGAATTCAACGAGATGGAGTTTAGGCAAGTGAGAACAGTAGGCAGGGGATCAATACTGTTTAAGGTTTTACTGGAGAGTAGTTATGATGGTTCACAGCATCAGAGTAAGGATGGAGGTGAATACAAAAGGGGGATAGTGTTGGTTTTCTATTGCTACCTGTAACAGTTAATGTGTCAACCTGGCTGAGCCACAGAGTGCCCAGGTATTTGGTTAAATGTTATTCTGGGTCTATCTGTGTGTGTTTCTGAATGAGATTAACATTTGAATGAGTAGACACAGTAAAGTAGATTGCCCTTCCCAATATAGGTAGGCCTCATTCCCTGGTGGTTCAGATGGTAAAGAATCTGCCTGCAATGCAGGAGACCTGCATTTGATCCTTTGGTTGGAAGATCCCCTGAAGAAGGGCATGGCAACCCACTCCAGTATTCTTCCCTGGAAAATCCAGAGGACAGAGGAGCCTGGCAGGCTAGTCCATATGGTTGCAAAGTCAGACATGACTGAGCAACTAAGCATAGCACAGAAAAGGCAGAATTCACTCTTGGCCTGCCTTTGAGTTTGGACACTGACCCTCTTCTTCCTTCAAACTCAAACCCAGACTAGAACTAATACAATCAGGTCTCCCAGTTCTTAGGCCTTCAGATTTGGACTAGAACTACACCATGGGCTCTTCTGAGACTTCAGCTCACCAGCTAGAGATCTGGGAATTTGTTTCTCTGGAAAACACATCCTAAAACACTTCCTAACAATCCACCCCGAAAGGAATAGGAAGAGCTCAGCAAAGAGACTGTCTCTGCTGCATTTGAAGCCTGGAGTGACAAGTTTGAGAAACAATTTCAAGGTGGCTTCTTCACTCCATGTCTGGTATCTCACTTTGCAGTTTTTTCATGTGACTTTGGTTTTTTCATCATGATCTCAGGGTAATCACATATCTTACACAGCCCCTGGCATTCTAAGAGGAAGCAAAAGCTCCAAAGAGGAAATGAAAGCTGTCAGGCCCAATACAGGCTGACTTTGGAATTGGCAGTGTCACTTTTACTGTACTCTTATCAATCAAAGCAGTCACACTCTTTTCCAGGAAAAGGTAAAGAACTAAACTCCACCTCTTGATAATGGAGTGGCAAGGTCACACTGTGGAGAATATAGGATGAGAGATATTTTGCAGCCATATTTGGAAAATATAATCTACTGCAGGGATGATGGACCATGGAAAAGGGTTGGTTGCAATGTAAACTGTTCCAATAACTATGCTAAAGAATAGAAGCTGGTGGTCAGAATGAAGAGCTTGAAGTTGACAATTTTCAAAGCGATTCAAGTACTGGAAATGACAAAGGTCTACCACTTACCATGGAAATGAGGTGGCTGAGAAGGAATGGAGAAAAAGTTCATTGGAAATGAGTTGGTTAAGCAACCAAAAAAACAGAGGGTGGTGAATAGGTTAAAAGTGATAAATGAAACAGACCATTCCTTGAAGAAAGTTTCTCTAACACAGATGCATCTTGGTCAGTATCTTCACCCTCATCCTTCTCTATAGCTTTTTCCCTGACACCTGTGTTTTAACCCACTCACCTCATCCACAGAAAAACAAAATAGTGTAATCTAAAAAAGAAAAAAGTATGTACTTGAACACCAAATTAGTTGACAGAACTGTTCAAATTAGCTAGTAATAGTAAAATTAATCTGCACATTGATATTCCAACTCTCGATGCATGACTCATTTTTTTCAAGATCAAAAGTATGCAGAAAAATTTCCTATTTGATGCTTAGATCAATGCCATGTATTATTTATGATGAAATCTTTTTAAATTTGACTTAACAATCGCCCTGAAGTGTAGGCATAAAGATATACAGCTTTCTTATACTTAATATCCTTTCTAATTATCTGGGATAGAAAGGAAGAAATAGTTTGTGGTGGGGATAGCCTTCAACAACAGAACTCAATTAATAGGTGGCATAGCACATAACTGGTAAATTGTACTGTTCACTGGAAACATAGAACGTTTCAAAGACTATATGAAGATCGATATCCTTCCCTAAACATTCTCAAGGTATGAAGGACATATTTGTTAAGAAGGTTCTTTATTTTAATAAGAAATTCTAAGGAGGCAAACTCAGAATATTCATCCAAACATTTATTGAGTGAATATTACATTATCAATGAAATAAAAGTGAAGATGAGCCCTGGCTATGAAGCCAGGGATGCTCTCTCTTGTCTGCTTTTACTTCTTACTTCATCACATTACCTTCCCCCATCCCACGTTAACACGTCTCTTTGGTCCTTAAAAGCTGTACTTTCATTTATTCAATTAACACTAGAATTAAAAAAAAAAAAGCATAGTCAAGTCGAACAGAAAGCCATAACATCATATTAAAAAAAGGATAAACAAAAGCAACTATACTCCAATAAAAATTAATTAAAAAAACGTGTTAAGTACTGCTACAGTGTTATAATACAAACCCTGTAGAAACAAAGAAAAAACAATTTTGATTGGTAAAAGGGATGATATTCCCACAAAGCTGAAATGTAATTTTAACTGCTTGAATTTAAAGAATAAACTAAGCAGAAAGACAAAGTCAGCACGTCTGAGAAATGCTAAGAATTCGAGTATGGCTAGAACACAGGATGAACAGAATCACAGAGGATTATATACATGATGGAAACAAGTTTTGCTTTATTCTTTAAGTGTTAAAGGGTGATTACAGATTTCTGAGCTAGGAAATTTAAATGGTACACAGGTGATACAGCTAGATGTATAGTTTAGGTAAAAAACTTAACAGTAGACTCCAGGAAGATATAAAGTTGGTCAAAACCCCCAAATAAACAAGTCAGGAGTATCTTAGATACTTGTAATATAGTAGTTTAAAGAAATTCAACTAGTTTAAATTATTCCTGCTGCTGCTACTAAGTTGCTTCAGTCATGTCCAACTCTGTGCAACCTCACAGACAGTAGCCACCAGGCTCCCCAGACCCTGGGATTCTCCAGGCAAATACACTGGAATGGGTTGCCATTTCCTTCTCCAATGCATGAAAGTGAAAAGTGAAAGTGAAGTCACTCAGTCATGTCAGACTCTTAGCGACCCCATGGACTGCAGCCCACCAGGCTCCTCTGTCCATGGGATTTTCCAGGCAAGAGTACTGGAATGGGGTGCCACTGCCCTATCCTAAATTATTCCTGCTGCTGCTGCTAAGTCGCTTCAGTTGTGTCCGACTCTGTGCGACCCCACAGATGGCAGCCCATCAGGCTCCCCTGTCCCTGGGATTCTCCAGGCAAGAACACTGGAGTGGGTTGCCATTTCCTTCTCCAACGCATGACAGAGAAAAGTCAAAGTGAAGCTGCTCAGTCGTGTCCGACTCTTAGCGACCCCCTGGACTGCAGCCTATCAGGCTCCTTCGGAGTGGGGTGCCACTGCCTTCTCCAAAATTATTCCTGAGTAAACTATAAATAGAAAATAATTACAATGTATAACACTTTATAATGACTTAAAAGGGCTATTTAGAGTATTTTAAATATTATCAAAACAGAACTTAATATATCAACTTTATTAATTATATGTACATAATTTATACAAAAGTATTAAGGATTCCCCCTCACCCCATGGTTATAAGGACAGCTCTGATCAACTTTTTTATAATTAGCTGACACATATTCATATAATACTAATTAATTTTATTAGCCTAAAAAACTAAGTGAAATATAACCCCAAATAATCACCATTGACTTAAGAAAACAATTACAATACTATCTGCTGTGTAGTCAATTATTTATTGAGCACGTCCTATTTTTCAGCACCAAAACACATTTATTACCTTACAGAAATCAAAAAAACCATCCTTCGTCTCTTTCTTAGTTGCCTCCCTAAGGTCATTACCACGTGTGTGTGCTCAGGTCGCATCCAGCTGTTTGTAACCCCATGGGCTGTAGCCTATCAGGCTACTCTGTCCAAGGAATTTTTTAGGCAAGAATACTGGAGTCATTTCCTACTTCAGGGGATCTTTCCAACCCAGGCATCAACCTGCATCTCCTACATTGGCAGGCAGATGCTTTATCATTGCACCACCTGGAAAGCCATGGTTATCACCACCTATCTATAATTTCTTTTAATAAAATACATGATAAGTGGGAAGGTATAAGAATTAATCTATTATTCTGGAATTTTAAAATGACACATTACACATTTAAAGGTTATACATTTTAAATAGATACAAACTGTTAATTCCTAGAAAATATTTAAAAAATTAACCTCATTGAAATTTTTGGTTTATAAAAATAAGTTTAATTGCAGGGTGTCAAGTTTAAATAACTGTGTATTATGATGGTCAGCTACATATAAGATACATATTCTTTCAAGTTTAAAGTACCTCTCCTAAAAATTAGGCCAATGGTTGATTCCTTATTTTAGTTCAACTGGAATAAAACCTAACAGGAGTATTTTCCAGTAAAATACAAAAACTATTGGTCACTTAGTCATGTCCAACTCTTTGTGACCCCATGGACTGCAGACTTCCAGGCTCCTCTGTTCATGAGATTCTCTAGGGAAGAATACTGGAGTGGGTTGCCATTCCCTTCTCCAGGGGATCTTCACGACCCAGGGATCAAACCTGGCTCTCCTGCATTGCAGGTGGATTCTTTACTGCTTGAGCCATCAGGGAAGCTGTATAATACAAAAAATTATAGCCCAGAGGTCAACCAACATAGAATTTAATACATATTGAGAAGAATCTAACAGGTAATAGTAGAAAATTGTAGCCAGCATCTACTTTTGCGTAAGATTATCATACAGAAAACTTGTTCTATTAAAAGTATCTTCTAGAAAGGGAAGAAACTAGAAAGAAACAGACTATGTAAGATCTAGTTAAGTGCCCTCCTACAAATTAAGAGACTGGGACTCAATCTTAATAAGTAACTTGTCCAAGACACACCTCAATGGTACAATCAGGACTGATTCTGGAACCTAACTTCTATTCTGGGCTCTTGTTTACCCTCATTTTACGACTGAATCATATTACTTATTCACTACGTTTTTACTTTAAATTTGGAAAATTAACAAGCAATGAAATGTCATCTACCCAAAAACTCTCGAGTTGTTTTCAAAAAACGAGCATAATAAGAATAGGATGCAGTTCATAACATTAGAGCACTTGCTTAGCTTCATTAAGGTCAAGAACTTTACACAGGAAAAAGTTCACTTTACACAGAATTTGGTTTGGCTAACAGAAACCTTACATGAAAGTCACAAACTTGGAAACCTCTTAATCTATATCATAGTAACTTCATACGTTGTGAAATGGTTTTCTATAATCTTGACGTTTTCTTCAGCTAGCCAGTTTTCCTGTTTTAGCTGCCTTATAAGAGCTTCCAAAGACTTCAATCTCCCTAGAGTTTGTTGTTCCTGTAACTCAAGAAGAGTTATCTTTGAATGTAGTTTAGACACTTTCTGCCAGAGATGTTCCTTATTTACATCTTGTCTGCAGTAAGAATGCTCAATCTGTAAAACTTCTGTCTCACAGTCTACATCCTTATATGAGTCTTCAATGTCTGTATTTTCTTCCATTTCCACTGTTTCTTTGGAGGCGGGTATAAAAGAATTAATTGCAGGTTTGGAATTTTCTGTAGGTACAAAAATGGCAATAACGGATTCTTTATCTGTGTTTAATTCTTCAACTGTTTGAGTAACTGTGCTGAACATGAATGGATTTTCCTGTGCTGACTTAATTTCCACAGAATTATTTGTAAAGTATGGGTTAGTAAGATGATTAGTAGTTATTTCAATCACTTCTTGGGTTTCTAAAGGCTGCTGAATACCCTCTAAATTTGAAGTTGTCAAAGTAATAGTTGTAGAACTTAGATTCTCAAATGATGCGTGAAAACCACCTATACCCTTGTCTTGGTTAACTGATGTTTCCAAGGTAGATTCTGGTTTTCTGGTATCTTGTTTAACTAGACTAAGAGTTAATATGTTATTTTGCACACTTTCTGCTTTTGGATCTGGTGGCTTCACCAAGGTAGATGATTCAAGTAATTCTGTATATTCAGGGAGGAGATCTGTATTAACTGGATGCTTCTTTGGCTCATTTGATGCAAAAGATTCTTCTGACTTGGCTTTTAGGCATACTTCTTTCTCACTTTTCAATTTTTTCTTCTGAGATTTTTTTTTGGAAGGATCTTTCTCCTATAAAATAACATTTTCAAATTCTAAAAAAGATGTCCTTACTAGGCTTTTTCCTCTTATTAGATAGTGCTATTTCAGTACAACTTTGAGTAGTATACTGGCCAAACAAATTTATTCAGTTAAAAAATGTTTTCAGTATGTAACAGCTCAAAATATACATGAAAGCATTTTAAAAAAAATTATGCATAATATATAAAGAAAAATCTCAGATCATTCACAAGACTAGTAAACAAATCTTAGATTATTAATTTACATTAAAAACTCAACCTGATAATTTATGTATGTGTTATCTTTGGCTCCTCTTAAGCTATGCTTCAGAATGGTTTATTAAATAATAATCACTTTCAGTAAAAGTACACATTAGTTTTCCTTTCTCAAGTATGTGTTTTCCCAACAGTTATTTTTCACTCTCCTTCCCTCTTCCTGACTACCTGCCACCCTGCAATCTGCCACCATACTCAGTATTAGCCCCTTCTCCCCTACTCCCTGCCTCCAATACCTGATTGTCTTCAGGCAAAGAAAATATTGTTGGAATTGCAGTTTGTTTCAAATAGCGAATACCCCATCTGATGTCAAGAGAGTCAGGAGTAAAATGGTCACTACACAGGAACTGGTATTTACTTGGAACCCATGAATCTCGTTTCATATTCTTTAACCATTTTTCAAGTCTTTCTTTGTCATGGAGAGGAAACCTGAAATTAAAAAAAGGAAAACTTTGCTATATTTTAACAATAATGCCAGACTCCAGGCCTGTATATATGGGTAACCTAAGGGCCACAAAGACAAGACAACCATTCCTACAACAGCATCTTCATGACAACTACTGTCGTATCATCTCTGCAGCAAAGAAAGCTAAGATGTGAGATGTGTAGCCAAAGCTTTTGTCTGAGAAGACTGGTTTGTAAAACATAACTCAGGGTCCCTTCAAGTAAAACATATATGTTACTACAAGGGACAAAGTCTATTCATATTTTCTATGGATTATGTTTCTTTCTCATTCTGTTGTATAGTCTGTAGAACTAGGAAAGAGTTTTGGTAACTAAAAAGTCCTATTCAAATATACTTCATAGTAATATAACAAATCAAACCGTTTCCTGTCTATAAGAAGAATTAAACCTAACTAAGGCTTTTATATTAATATTTTTAAAATAAGGAGATATTAATTCAAAAAATGGTTTAGCTAACATAAAAGGAATACTATATCTTATAAAACTACTGATACTCTATTCTCTTTACTGAAATCAGCCTCAGTTCCAACCATCTGTAATCTAGTCCAACATTTCTAGTCTTCTTTAGCCAGTGGTTTGGGAACTCTGAAATTCAAGTATTCAAGTTCTGAAAGTGAAATAAACATGTTAAGAGGGCAGACTCATATTTTATAATAGGAAACAAATAGAAAAGACAGAGAAAGGCAAGAGAGCTCTTTAGATATATGTTGTTCTTGTACCAAATAGCTTGGATATTCAGAGTTGGCTATAACACACTACATGTNAGTTCTGAAAGTGAAATAAACATGTTAAGAGGGCAGACTCATATAATAGGAAACAAATAGAAAAGACAGAGAAAGGCAAGAGAGCTCTTTAGATATATGTTGTTCTTGTACCAAATAGCTTGGATATTCAGAGTTGGCTCTAACACACTACATGTTTTAGGGTAAAATTTGGACTTGCTGCAGAATTTGACAGAAAACTTTATTCTACCAGTGTAAACAGGTTTGAATTAAACAACAGTGATTTATACTTCTTTTGAAAATTTTATAGGAACACAGTCCAAGACACATACTATATAATAGTTTCCTATTTTTAAAAAGGAGTAGCATAAAAAGTTCTCATACAAGAAGCAGCTGTTATACATTTCTCCCAATCACAACCATTTATGCTTTGTAGTAAGATCTTATCAAAAATAAATATTGATAACTTAGACGCTAGATGAAAAGAGTCTGGGTGCTTTGTAGGAAATAATTTTTAACCCTGATATCATTCCATAGAAAAAATCATATCTGCTTTTGGAAGTTTTTTACCATTGAGACAATATTCATACACAGTTTGAAAAGTTTTTAACCTTACATATTTCAGTAATTTATAAGTATAGGCATAATGAGAAAAGGCATTTAGTTACAGAAAGAATTTCACTTTCAGAGAACTTAGAATTATCACTGGTATAAACTGAGCACTATTCATTGAATTTCCTAATGAATATATTTTGTAGCACACGACAGTGTCAGTAAGAAAATTCTTCAAGTTGGATGCTATTAGGAGACTGAACACATGAAATTTTAAAAAGTCAATAAAAAGTTCCATTTCCAGTAAATTCACATTTTGAGGAATAAAAATCTATAATTGATTTTCTCTGGCATTATTATTTTTCTCTCCTTAAAAATAGTACTATGCAGTTCACAAGACTAAAGAAGTCCTAGTCTGAGGTTATGAGCCCCCCAAATCCAAGGCCAAATAAATATGGGAAATATGGTGTTAAGTTCAACATGATTCTTAGCTACAAACCTCCTCAGAGCCAGTGACATTCATATAACAGAGTATGTTTATCCCCCTAAAATATCTCTGCAACCTGTGGAAGGGCTTCAAGGAAGATAATTCTGGAAATATGGCACATAGTGCGAATCATTTGGAGTTACCAGTTTTTTGTTTCGTTTTTTCATTAGGTTAAGATAATGGTAAGCAGCTCAGTCATTACTGAACGACGAGTTTTTAGGTCTAAAGTCAAAAAAGCTTCACAAAATAGCTAGTGAAACTTCAAAGAAACTTAAAGACACTCACATTAGAGCTAAATTATTTAGAATTCCATAGACAAAGGAGCCTGGTGGGCTACAGTCCATGGGTCACAAACAGTTGGACACAACTGAGCGACAAACACATAACAAATAAAGGAAATTATAGAATAGTCTAAACACGTTGATTTTTCACAAACACGAAGCATGTTATGAATGCCAAGTGCTATTTTATGTATGTTTTTAGACGCTACGTGTGAATTCGGTACTATTAATGTGTCCACTTTACAGATGGAAGGTCTTAGGTAGCAGGGTTAAATAATTTACAGGTCGTTCAGCTTCAAAGTGATGGAGCCAGGATTTGAACCTAAATCTGGCTTTGGAGCCGCGTCTCTTACTAATAAGTAGTACACAATACTTCTTCCCTATCGTTACAAATAAAAATGAGTACTTTTGGGGTTCCACAAAAAAACATTTCGTGGCTATAGTTATTTGGAATACATATATTGATCTGGAATAAAAGTGGAACAGTCCCTACTTTTCCAAAGTTCGCTTTCCTCCACTTCACTTTTAGGAAAAGTTAGGTCTAACAGGTATTAGGGCCCAAACAAATTTTTCGCTTTTACGAAATAAAACCAATTGCCTCCTCGCTTAGAAAATGCTTCCTAGGAACGCTCTACGTTGGGAGAGAGGGGAAAATCTGTTAGCTCTTACTTATCTGCTCTCTGTACGAATTGAGAATTATCTAGAGGCCTGAGTAGGTGACAGATTATAATTCCGCCTCTGCCACAAAACTTTCAAGGTAAGTTACCTGATCTTTTCTGAAAAGCCTCAATTTTCTCAGGAGAAAATGGAATAACATCTACGCGACCTAACTCACAGGAGGTCTAAGATAAACTTGGAGGGCACCTTCCCATTCGGCAGTCTGATGCACCTGAAGTGATTCCGTTCAGTTCAGTCGCTCAGTCGNACGAATTGAGAATTATCTAGAGCCCTGAGTAGGTGACAGATTATAATTCCACCTCTGCCACAAAACTTTCAAGGTAAGTTACCTGATCTTTTCTGAAAAGCCTCAGTTTTCTCAGGAGAAAATGGAATAACATCTACGCGACCTAACTCACAGGAGGTGTAAGATAAACTTGGAGGGCACCTTCCCATTCGGCAGTCTGATGCACCTGAAGTGATTCCGTTCAGTTCAGTCGCTCAGTCGTGTCCGACTCTTTGCGACCCCATGAAGTGCAGCAGGCCAGGCCTCCCTGTCCATCACCAACTGCCGGACTTCACTCAAACTCACGTCCATTAGCGTTGTTCAATGAAAGGAGGTCAGGGGAGGTGGGGAAACGCTCTGAAAACCAGAAGTATCGCTCAAACTTTACCGCTTAAAATGCCCTGTTCATACCCCCAACAGACCCCTATGCCTCGCCACACGGCCAGCGTCCTCCCTAGAAATGTCAGAACATTTCCAGATAGACTCAACTCGCGCCTTCGCGCCCTCCTCCTGCGCAGAAATCAAACACTCCCGGAGAACCGAGGACAAATTTACAGAGCAGACAGGAGAGACGCCAAACCCTAACCCCAAACGCCACACGACAGCGACCCAAAGGCAAGCTGAAGCTTCCGCGTTAGGGGCAACTTACGGGTAAAAACTAAGCTTCCGCTCTTTATTATTTCGTCCCCGGCGGTTCTTACAGCAAATCGCTGCGCAATAGCGGGGCATCGCTGCAGCGCAACCACACGAGACCAGAGCCGCCAAGGGGCACAGAAGGGACTGCCTCACCGAGGCGGGGCTGCAGGTCCTGCTACCCGAGGTATCGCGCCTGCGCCGGACGGGGTGTAGCCGCAAGACTCGGCAACCCTGAACTCACTTCCGTTTCCGCCGGCTTCAGGTCCGGCCCTTTCGGGGGTTGGAGCCGGAAGTGACGCATGGGCTGATCAGCAACAACAGTTTTCCACGTGCGCGTAGGGCGCCAGGGTCAGGTGGGGAGGCGGGAGCCAATAGAAAAGCGTTTCGTGTAGGTCTTCTCCTGAGGTTTAGGCGCCCGCAGCTACCGGCCAGCCAGTGGGGAGCGGGCTGTGCGAGAAGGTGGCTGCGAGAGGCGTGTGAGGTCGGCGGACGGGAGGCAGTGGGCCCGTATCGGCTCACGGAAGCTGCTGAGGCCGGAGTGAAGGCCGAGCCGAGCGGCCGTGTGGAGTCGCTGGTTAGTGTCGCCGGTTAGGAGCAGCAGCAGCTGGAGGTTGCGGACGAGAGACGAGGCCGAGGTCTCGGGGAGGGGGGTTAGGCCTCGGTGTCCGCTGCGATCGCCGCCAGGGCTTCGGGCTGCCCGGTGTTCTTGAGGAAAATAGGGGAGAGGTGATGGCAGAAGCACAGCGTAGTGCGGTTTGTCGTGGGGTTGTGCTGCTGGCTTTCTCGGGCGTCGGGCATGGGCCAGACCCCGGGTGGGACTCCGAATCCTTCAACCCAATGGCTGCATCTGGTCTGCTAGGGCGAGTATGGTTGAGGGCTGACGGTCTAGCCCAAGCAGTCACCGGCTCTGGGGAGAGAGACCCCCGGGACTGTCCGCTGGGTCCCTGTTAGGAATGAGGAATCAGGTATAAGGCAGTCAGTCTTCTAGGAGAGTGTGAGATATTCACCTTTAAGCTGTGAAATGAAGTTTATTAAACCAGGAAGGTACTTCTCTGCCAGTGTTAGACCCGCCCTTTGGCAACGGCCGCAGTACATGCTCGGTTTTTGTTCGTTTAATCAGGAGTTTGTACTTGATCCTTGGTACCCGTGACTGTGACTAACTCTCTGGAAAGAAGTGATCTGTCTGCTAATTACGCTCCAAACGGGCCACAGGAGAGGAACGCAGGCAGTTTCCACAAACCAGAGTGTCTTTCGTCAGACGTGTTATGTCATCTTAGGTTTACAAGCACTCCTATATTCAAAAAACAGGATCACTTCTTTTTGAATGGCGAACCATTTAATCTGTAGTCTCGAGAATTCCAAGTTGTATTCTAGGTGGAAACTTCTTTGAGGTTAGAGAAATAATTTAATGACTCCTGAGAAGTTTGAAAGTAAGTTTACCTTATCTGTAGTACAAACAATGAAAGTTCATTTTTTTGGCAACCTTAGCAGAAATCCTAAATTTTGTTAATTACTAGTTTTTAACAAAACATATATCCATGCTTTTCTATTAAATATTTGAGCTCTTACAGTTTTTTTTTTTTAAAGAGATTACGTACTGTTGTGTTGGAGTTTTCAGTATTATTGTGATATTGAGATTCTCTTAAGTGCAATCCTTGGCTCCTTTTACCGAAATGAAAACTGAAAATTTCTTTGTTGCTGTTGAGTCACTAAGTTGTGTCGGACTCTTTTGCAGCTCCGTGGCCAGGCTTCTCTCTGCCCATAGGATTTTCCAGGCAAGAATTGTGGTATGGGTTGCCATTTCCTTCTCGGGGTTCTTCCCGACCCAGGAATTGAACCTGCGTCTTCTGCTTGGCAGGCTAATTCTTTACCACTGAGCTGTCTGGGAAGCCTGTTTCTCAGGGAGGGAAGATTACTACTAATTTAGACATATGGGGCTATTTACCTTGAACTTTTTACCCGTTCAATTTTTTAAAAACCTTTAGAATATACATCGGAGAAGGCAATGGCAACCGACTCCAGTACTCTTGCCTGGAAAATCCCATGGGCGGAGGAGCCTGGTAGGCTTCAGTCCATGGGGTCGCTAAGAGTTGGACACGACTGATCGACTTCACTTTCATGCATTGGAGAAGGAAATGGCAACCCACTCCAGTGTTCTTACCTGGAGAATCCCAGGGACGGGGGAGCCCGGTGAGCTGCCATCTGGAGTCCCACAGAGTCGGACAGGACTGAAGTGACTTAGCAGCAGCAGCAGCAGCAGAATATACATTCTTGAATATTAGGATTCTTTCAGATAGTGTTTTCTACCCTTTTTACAAGGCTTGCATGTAATGAGGCTTTGATAGTAATTGATCAAATATCAGTTATTGAATATTTTTGTATCTGTTTATGGCCAGAGTGTTAGTGGAAAGGCAAAGCCGTGAAAGATTTTTCTCAATTTGGTTGAATTATATTTGCTTTCAAGAAGATTACTACCAGTTTAGGGAGTGTAAAGCCTGTACAAATGAAATTACATGGAAACAAGTACAAGATAACACTATATATGCTTAACATTTTGGTACTGCATTAGTGTACTTTAAATCGTAAAAGCTCACTCAGTTCCTTTTAAAAGAAAAATCTAAAGATTAGTTCCATAATTTTTTTTCTTTTCTTTTTTAGGATATTGAAATGGCTACTCCCCAATCAGTTTTCATCTTTGCAATCTGCATTTTAATGATAACGGAATTAATTTTGGCTTCCAAAAGTTACTATGATATCTTAGGTGTGCCAAAGTCGGCCTCAGAGCGCCAAGTCAAGAAGGCCTTTCACAAGTTGGCCATGAAATACCATCCTGATAAAAATAAGAGCCCTGATGCTGAAGCAAAATTCAGAGAGATTGCAGAAGGTATGTAAATGACTATCTCCAAGGTCTCAAAGGTATTAAGTAGTAAAGGAAAAATGATAGGTAAGAAGTTTGTATATATTTGAAGGTTTTGTGGGAGATGAGAGGTAAAGTGGGATGTATACGTAAATGTAGTGAGAGTCTCAAGGGTGTTTTCTTAGAACATTTTGATCCTGGATGTATGGAAGTATATACTTTTTTGGGCATTCAGATCTAAAAATGTTGAAAATGTATTATTTCATTCTTTTATTATTTATAAAATTGCTTATTGTTTCTGTTAGAGGGAACTTTAGATACCTCAAATTTAAAGTTTTTATGAAATATGGAGATTAAATATAAAACTATTGAGCATAAAAAAAGTAAATAGATTTTAAGTGCCGGTTTTTTTTTTCTTCCTCACTTGGTCTACATCTCAAAGCCACATTTGTCTTTAAAGGAAAAATGTTAAACAGGTTTTGACTTAATACTAATTCTGAAACAGATTGCATCTCCTGAGCATTCAGTAGTTAATTGTTGGGTGGTGGTAACTGGGAGTTGGAGTTAAACATTTACTTTAGCTAGGAAGGAGCTGAAAAATCTGAATTCCTCTTAATTTGCTCATTAAATTCTTTAGTGCAAGTAGTGACTTTACACAAATAGTATGAAGAATAACTCTGAAATTGTTGCCCATATAATTATTTTTAGTAATGGTAGCATTTATTTAACATTTATTGTATAGATACTAGAGGCAGGTATTGTGCTGATAAGACAAAAAGTCTCTGCCTTTTGTGACTCTTTTATGCTTGTAGGCTTTGGTTTTATTTGTGCTGTGAAATCTTTTCATAAAATAGAAAATTTAAAAGGCTTGGATATATGTAATTTTGTTTCTCTTCAGTTACTAAAGTATTTTTATTTCTTTTCAGCATATGAAACTCTCTCAGATGCTAATAGGCGGAAAGAATATGATACACTTGGACATAATGCTTTTACTAATGGTAAAGGACAAAGAGCTAGTGGAAGTCCTTTTGAGCACTCGTTTAACTTCAATTTTGATGACTTATTTAAGGACTTTGATTTTTTTGGTCAAAACCAAAATACTCGGTCCAAGAAGCATTTTGAAAATCACTTCCAGACACGCCAAGAGGGTTCCAGTAGACAAAGGCACCATTTCCAGGAGTTTTCTTTTGGAGGTGGTTTGTTTGATGACATGTTTGAAGATATGGAGAAAATGTTTTCTTTTAGTGGTTTTGACACCACCAACAATCGACATACAGTACAGACTGAAAACAGATTCCATGGATCCAGCAAGCACTGTAGGACTGTCACTCAACGAAGAGGAAATATGGTTACTACATACACTGACTGTTCAGGACAGTAGTTGGTTCTTTTTCTGTTCTCATTAAACTTAATTAGTTGACTCCTCTTCAGTATCTTTGATGCAGAAAGAATTTTTTTGTGAACTATTTTGACAAGTGCATGATTTCACTTAACTTAATATAGCTATTAAATATATTTAAATTGTTTTTGACAATTCAGCAACATTTAATTAGGAGACCAATAGCTAATTAATATTCCTGATTAGAGAAGGTTCTTTACAAAAAGATACTATAATTCTGCCTGGTCTTTTTTTCTCTACTTGTCCTTGGGCTTATTAACATGACCAGTATCATTACCAAGGAAAGAATTGACTTTGCCTGATAAATATTTAAAGGTTAAACTTTAAAAGTTATTCTAGATTTAAATTGTGTGAACATGAATGATTTTTTTGGAGTGAAGCCTTTGCTAATTTAAAATTGCATGCTCTGTGGCATCTCTGACTTAGGTTGCAAAATGTATGTGAAACTGTATAATTCAGTTGTTCAGCAAAGGATGACAAGCAGTATCTTGTTTAATTTCCACTGAAAGCTTGAAAAAAGTATGGTTTAATAAGAACCATGCAGAAGAATTGGAGTAAAGGAAATGATTGTTGCTCATAAGTCTTTAAGACCAAAAGAAAGTTGAAAACTGCAGGAATATTGCCAAGAGATTGTTATCTGTTTGATCCCTGGCTAATGATTTTGTAGTGTTGAAGTCATAGCTGTTTTACACATCTTTTCACATTTCTTTCTTAGATGTTGGCCCTCTTGGTCTTAGTGTGGATTTATGTATTTTTGTGTGTGTGGTTTTTCTTCTTTGCACTCATCTTTAGAGATTGACTAATACCTCATTCTGTTTATAAAAACAGCCAGTAATTTCTGTGCAACCTTATTATGTGCAATATTTTTAAATCCTAAGAAATGTGTGCTTTTGTTTTCAGATGGACTTATTTCTTTAGTTCTGCACTTGTTCCATGTTGTACTCCATATGAGTACTAATCCTATGGATACATATTAAAACTAGTAAATATCTCATACAGCTTTGTGAGTGAGAGAAATATATTTACAGTATGATCTCTGTTGTCATTTTATTCTTAAAAGTTTATTCTGCAGTTCTGGAGGGTATATAAGCAATTGAGCTGCTAATACTGATCGTAGACTGTATTCTAGAAGTTTGAAGATTTTGTTAATTTTGGTATATTTGCTTTCTAGGAGCAAGTATTCTTGGCACTGGTTCTATCCACTTCAGGCTTGGTTGGGAAAAAGCAGGCTGCATGAAACTACATTTGTTAGTAATCATCTTTAATTTGAAATCTGCAAAGAAAATGAATGTATTCTGTTTATATACCTTTATTAGTTCCTAAAAGTTATACATACTACTTCATTTGATAGTAAGAAAGTCGACTGCCTTGAATTTTGGTCTAAAAATTCTCTGTGGCCTATTAAACAGAAAAAGTAAGGCAAAAAAAATAAGCCAAAAAAAAAAAAAACTCAAGTCACAAACACGAAAGATTATTTTATCTAGTTTTAAACCTTTATTTGAACCCTCCCCCCCTTTTTTTTTAACTTCCCATTTGGCTCTTTGGCATACTTTTTGCAAGGGAAAATGTACCATGAGTCATACACACTTACGATACAATGTAAATATAAAGAAAGATGCTTAATTTATAGGTATGTGTGTGTGAATAATTAGCTGTGTAAGCAACTAGAAATTAGAACAGTAATCAGTATAACACTTTCCTCCATAATTTAGAATTTTTTTCTTTATAGTTTGTATAGGTTGAATGTACAAAGAGAACAGTGGACTCCTCTAGTTATGCAATGACTAATATGATAGCTTAGTCTTTACTCCCTATATAAGTCAACACAAAATCTGTCACCTTTTTTCCTTCTACATAAAATAGTAACATAACATGACTTCATATTTTTCTTGAGCTAACTTGTGTAATTTTTCAAGTTTGGGGATTGAGTATATCTTGCATTGGGTACTGTAGTGCATGTGCTAGGTTTGAAGTTCTTTTGGTGCTCTAAATTGGTAGGCAGTTATGTGCTCTAAATTTCAGATCCAATTCTGAGATCAGCTCCATGAAAATTTAGGTTGCCTAAGATCAATTAAGAATTTATACATTCATGAAGTAGTTATTTTAATTTTTCCAAATAAAAAGCACATTAGGGGAAATGGTGCAATGGCACCTCACTCCAGTACTCTTGCCTGGAAAATCCCATGGATGGAGGAGTCTAGTGGGCTGCAGTCCATGGGGTCGTGAAGAGTCGGACAGACTGAGCGACTTCACTTCACTTTTCACTTTCATGCTTTGGAGAAGGAAATGGGAACCCACTCCAGTGTTCTTGCCTGGAGAATCCCAGGGACGGGGGAGCCTGGTGGGCTGCTGTCTGTGGGGTTGCACAGAGTCGGACACGACTGAAGTGACTTAGCAGCAGCAGCAGGGAAAATGAGACCACTGTTGAATAGAACAGAGAAATTTGTATCAGCAGTAGGTCTCTAAAGTTTATATTGTTCATGTTAATGCTGGCACCTTTAGTTCCATGTGACATACTGAATAGTCAGTCATGGTTGTTTCCTGCCTTGGTTCCAATGACAAAATATAATGAAGCCATAGCAGTCGCTCAGTTGTGTTCGACTCTGACCCCATGGACTGCAGCATACCAGGCTTCTGTGTCCATCACCAACTCCCAGAGCTTGCTTAAACTCAGGTCCATCGAGTTGATGTCATCCAACCATCTTGTCCTCTGTCGGCCCCTTCTGCCTTCAGTCTTTCCTAGCATCAGGGTCTTTTCAAATGAGTCAGTTCTTTGCATCAGGTGGCCAAAGTATTGGCGTTTCAGCATCAGTCCTTCCAGTGAATATTAAGGACTGATTTCCTTTAGGATGGACTGGTTGGATCTTCTTGCTGTCCAAGGAACTCTCAAGAGTCTCTTCCAACACCACAGTCCAAAATTATCAATTCTGCGCTCAGCTTTATAGTCTAACTCACATCCATACATGACTACTGGAAAAACCATAGCTTTAACTAGACGGACCTTTGTTGGCAAAGTAATGTCTCTGCTTTTCAGTATGCTGTCTATGTTGGTTATAGCTTTTCTTCCAAAGAGAAAGCATCTTTTAATTTCAAGGCTGCAGTCACCATCTGCAGTGATTTTAGAGCTCCCTAAAATAGTCTCTGCATTGTTTCCCCATCTATTTGCATGAAGTGATGGGACCAGATGCCATGAACTTAAGTTTTCTGAATGTAGAGTTGTAAGCCAGCTTTTTCACTCATCTTTCATATTCATCAGGAGGCTTTTTAGTTCTTTGCTTTCTGCCATAAGAGTGGTGTCATCTCCATATCTAAGGTTACTGATATTTCTCCCAGTAATCTTTATTCCAGCTTATGTTTCATCCAGCCTGGCATTTCACATGATGTACTCTGTATATAAGGCAAATAAGCAGGTAACAATATACAGCCTAGATGTACTCCTTTCCCAATTTGGAACCAGTCTGTTTTTCCATGTCCAGTTCTACCTGTTACTTCTTGACCTGCATACAGATTTCTCAGGAGGCATATAAGGTGATCTGGCTTTCCCATCTCTTTCAGAACTTGCCAGAGTTTATTGTGATCCACACAGTCAAAGGCTTTGGTGTAGTTGATAAAGCAGAAGTAGATGTTCTTCTGGAACTTTCTTGCTTTTTCAATGATCCAATGGATGTTGGCAATTTGATCTCTGGTTCCTCTGCCTTTTCTAAATCCAACTTGAATATCGAAGTTCATGGTTCACGTACTGTTGAATCCTGGCTTGGAGAATTTTGAGCACCACTTTGCTAGCATGTGAGATGAGTGCAGTTGTGCAGTAGTTTGAACATTCTTTGGCATTGCCTTTCTCTGGGATTGTAATTAAAACTGATCTTTTCCAGTCCTGTGGCCACTGCTCAGTTTTCCAAATTTGCTGACATATTGAGTGCAGCACTTTCACAGCATCATCTTGAATAATTCAACTGGAATTCCATCATCTGCACTAGCTTTGTTCATAGTGATGCTTCCTAAGGTCCGCTTGACTTTGCATTTCAGGATGTCTGTTTCTAGGTGAGTGATCACACCATCCTGGTTGTCTGGGTCATCAAGATCTTTTTTGTATAGTTCTGTGTATTTTTGCCACCTCCTCTTAATATCTTCTGCTTCTGTTAGGTCCATATGATTTCTGTCCTTTATCGAGCCCATATTTGCATGAAATGTTCCCTTGGTAGCTCTACTTTTCTTGAAGAGATCTCTAGTCTTTCCCATGTTGTTTTCCTCTATTTCTTTGCACTGATCAATGAGGAAGGGTTTCTTATCTCCTTACTATTCTTTGGAACTCTGCATTCAAATGGGTATATCTTTCATTTTCTCCTTTGCCTTTAGCTTACCTTCTTTGCTCAGCTAATTGTAAGGTCTCAGACAACCATTTTACCTCACGCATTTTTTTCTTGAGGGTGTTCACTGCCTCCTGTACAATGTCACAAAACCTCGGTCCATAGTTCTTCAGGTACTCTCTATCAGATCTAATCTAAATGAAGCCATAAACATGCTTATAACATAAAATAACATCCAGGAGTTTTGAGGCATGACTATAAAAGAAAGGGTATAGGGCAAAGAGGTTGAATTGAGAGGTAAATCCAAGAACCATAGTTAAGGTGTTGGAGAAGCTTTTAAGTCTCAGATTTTTAGTGAAGAAATGGGCCAGAGCTCAATTATGTTAGTTCATTGAAGAACTGCATTGGGAACCCTTCCCTTCTTGCCTTCTGGTATACTGTTGACAGCTTTTTAAGGTCAGAGACTTAATTGTAACTCTTCAAAGAAAAAGATTTTTTCCTGGACAGGCTCCCCAGTTGTGGGCATTGAGATGACATGATAGGTTGACCAGAGGTGAATTTTCACGTGGTGGTGGAGAGGGTGGTGTTGAATAATACTAACACTTCACTCCCAGAGTAAATAAAACCTTATTTTGACATGTAGGGAGCAAGAATTTCTGTATCCTGATTACATACTTACCTGCATTTGTCTGCAGGTTGCAATACCCTGACAACTTACAAGAAACTAGCTCCTATTGAAAAAGGAGCTGTAATGTAGGCATACATTACTGTTGGAGAAACTGTTTTTCTCATCTGTGCAAATTGAATTCCTTCATAAACACATACATATGCTCAAGGAATTCAGACATTTAAGGAAAACCAACGGTGGGGAATAGAAGCCTGGACATCGAACCCTGTATTTACTGGTTGTCTATGTAGGTGAATTTACAGACTTGAGTTATGTGTATGAAAGATGGAAATGTGTAACAAGTTCTTGGAAAAGTGAAGAAGCCAATATAGCTGGAGGTCACCGATAAGGCGGAGTAGTTGGAGATGAGTCTATAAAGATAGTGAGGTAGGTGGGCAGAACAGATCCTGTAGGGCTTTGTCAGCTTTTGTAAAGATTTGATATTGGAATGTGATAGCTGAGTTTTAAGCAAAGAAATGACGATCTTTCATAGATTTTAGAAGGATCATACTGGTTGCTGTGTTGATAGCAGACGATAGAGGGGCAATGGTGGAATAGAGAGATCAGTTAGACTGTTTCCATATTCCTGGATGAGAAATTAATGCAGCTCACACACTGCACCAGGGGGAATGGTTGCAAGCAGTTGCCAGCAGGATTTGTTTAACAATTGGATATAGGCGTGAAAGAGGATAAAAAGATTATTCCAAGCTTAGTGTTTAGAGAACCAGAAGGACAGTTGTCATTAAGATGGGGAAAGCTACAAGAAGACATTTAAGGGGAAAGATGGGAAGTTCAGTTGGACATACAATTTTGAAATAATGTATATACAGGCTTAGAGATAGGCCTGGAATTTGGAGAAAGCTGAGCTGAAGATGTGTATTTCTGAATTGTCAAAATATAGGTAATATTTTAAACCACAAGTCTAAATTAAATCACCAAGGGAATATTTATAAATATAAAAAGAAACAATCTAAGAACTAAGCCCTCAAGTGCTCTAAAAGGCAAAAAAGCCCCTCCCCTCCTCCCAAAAAAAGCATGAGGAGAAAATGAGGAATACAGAAAGATATCTCAGAAGAGGCAGCCAGTGAGTTACAAGTTTTGTGTCTTGGGAGAAAGTGAAAAAAAATTTAGCAAGAAGTAGAAAATAGGGCTTCCCTAGTAGCTCAGAGGTGAAGAATCTGTCTGCCAATGCAGGAGACACAGGTTTGACCCCTGATCTAGGAAGATCCTGCATGCCACAGAGCAGCAAAGCCCATGTGCCACAGCTGCTGAGCCTGCGCTCTAGAGCCTGAGTCTCACGCCAGTTTCAGTAGTTGCGGCACGTGGGCTCAGAGGGCCCTAGAGCTCATGGGCTCCAGGAGTTGTGGCCCTCAGGCTTAGTTGCTCCATATCGAATCTATGTCCCCTGCCTAGGCAGGTGGATTCTTAACCACTGGACCACCAGGGAAGCCTCACCATTAGAGATATTTAAAGAAGATTGGGATTTTCTCTTTGTACCCTGAACTGATAGCTGAATTTTTCAGTTAGGAAACAACTTCATCTTAAATGTTACAGAATCTTGGCATTGGTAGGTTTAATGTTTGTGGTTTCAACTCTTCGGGACAGACCCCAAATTTCTATA